>CAXAMN010024645.1:0-12749 GCA_963970005.1 Durusdinium trenchii | reverse complement strand
TGTGTGTGTCCAACCCTGGACAAAGGGTCTTCCACCACCACTCTTTCCACTTTACATGGGCAGGGGGGGCCAGGCCTGTCACATCCAACCTGGCCCAACGAAGCTGGGATGTGGCAGGGGAAGCACCAAAGGACGCTTTGGTGTGTACCTGCAACAACTTTTGAAAAAGCTGTCCAATCCGCCTTGTTTGATTCATGGTGGTTACATGTTTCCTCCCATAAACCTTTTCCCCGCAGCTGAGCTCGTCGTCGCATCACCTGTGCAGATCGTTTTTGAGACCACTTGCAAACAATGTTCAACAATACATTTGCGCCGACTTTTCCACATTGCGGTTCTTCGCCATCCTTCCCATCGGAGAAATTGAGCTAACTGAATACAAACTGTCGAAGTGTGTCCCGCTCAGCCGTCCCACTCGGGTGCTGAGTGTGATCCCCGTCACAGGGGCGCCGATCTTGCATGGGAAAGCAACCACCCCAACGCACCACCGCTCACTGGACTCTCACAGGAAGGCACCGACACCCTCACAGAATCAACTGCCACACCGGCCGCCGGGCCAAAAAACGGTTCTTGAAGAATACTTCGGATTCCAGCTTTCAGATTTCAGATTTCAGCATTCAGATTTCTTTTCATGTCTTCCAACCATGTGTGTGTTTCCACGTTTTGCTATATTGATGCCGTGGTTCTTTCATAGACAGAACTCAAGGATGGGCATCACAGCTCTTCAGCTTAATTCGAGATGCATGAATACACACCTACCAACAAGCTCACATCTAGCACCACCCTCCAACATACTCACCGTCGACACTTGAGATGACACCTTCAACAACAACAAGACAATACAACTCAGCACTACTCCGCTGCCTTTTTGCTGCCGCGCCGCGCCGTGCCATAGCTACGACCACGACATGCATTTTCCGTGGCCCTACGCTCACACCACGCCACCACCATTACCTACCACACAACCTCAACCCCCATGGCCGCTGCCACAGCCATCAACTGCACCCACCTTTCCCACGACACAACCATCGGCATACCCTCACCCACAACCACAACCATTTCCACCACAAACTTTTTTGTCCAACCCTACAGCCACTACACTGACCTACGGCACACCATCCACTTGGACGTTTGTGCAACCATGTCACGTGCCACCGCAGCCCACACATCCAACTCCAGTCTTTCCGACAGCAGTGCCTCCCCCTTCATACCTGCTACCACCACAACATCCCACACCACCGGCCGAACTTCCTCCCCCCCACTACACTGACTCATCCCCCTCCAACACAGCAACAGACTGCGATTGCCAATCATCCATCCACAGACCCCCAATGTGCCATCCCCCAGGGCGTTTGGCAGCCCTATTCAGCTTTTCCCCCAGTCACACAGCCCCCACTCCAACCGTTGCCCCCGCCACCACCTCCACAAACCATCAACGCCTCAACACCAGTCCAACCGCCACCATCGGATCCAACGCCACCAATCCAACCCATCCCCACGACTGCCCCGGACAGACCCCTCCAGCTACCGTATCCCAACATTCTGCATCCCCATCACTAGTATCAGCCACACCAGCGACCGGATCTTCACTACCTGCACCAGACAAACCTGACACCATCGCCTCACCAGCACCACAACCACCTTCCCCACAACCACCACACAGCAGTCGCCGCCATCACCACAAGAGCCGACGCAAGTCCGAGCATCACCACAGAGGACGCCACCGCCACCGCCGCCGACATCGCCATCACCGCCACTCCAAACATCACAGCACAACCCGGCGACGGCGTTCGCCTTCAACATCCACCTACACATCCAGCCTTACGCCATCTCGCAGTCGCTCACCACCACAACCCATTGATTTACGCCCTAACACTGAACACGCCAACCCAGACCCCTCTCAATTTCCCACCACAGCCGTCCTCCGTCGCCCAATCAACCGTTGGCGACCTCCACCCAACTTTCACACCTTTACACCTGCAGACCAAATCCTGGAATGGCTCGAATTCCACGCCACCCAACTCGACAATCCCAACCGACCACAACACCAGTACATTGCCAATATCCTCACGGACTGCAACATCACCTACAAGGAGATCACCGATTTCCGACAATATACTCACGCCAAGTGGAACGACACCACTCACCAATACGACCAATTCCAGTACTACGCCATTTCACTCCCCTTCCTCAACACCAAAGCCACTACACCAGAACCACCTGCGGTTTCCCGAGCCACATCAACCCACCGGGAAGTCGCCCACATCAACGCAGGCCACACAGGCCCCGTCGGCAACATTTCCAACATTCTACGCCAAGGCCGATTTTTACCCAGCACACTCCACTTTGCCAACTACCCTGGATTTTTTGCCCAGGGCGTTCGCATCACCCACAACCAACCCCATGACCACAACGAACTTGCCCGCATCATCCACAACACCTGGCAACTCCACAAGAATTCCCATTCCCTTATCATCACACTCCTTGCTTGGGGTGCTGCCACAAAATATACCTCTGGAGGTGAGGAACACGCCATGAACCTCCTTAACGACCACCATGGTGCAGTCTTTCATCAGAAGGGCCGCTGCTGGGTGATCCACCCGGACCACGCCATTGTCAAAGGACTGGCCTGGTCCACAAACTCCACTCCACCGGACACATAACACCACTACCACACATCTACACACCACTACCACCTCCACATCCACTTTTGGTCTCACACCACCACCTAACCTTTGCTGTAGCAGCCAAAAAGAGCCTCCTGCAGCGGCCACGCGAATTTTGAACCCTCAATTTTTCAAGCTCTGCAGTGTTTACTGTAAACATCTTTCTTCGAATTGTACCGGCTGTTTTGATGGCGTATTTCACATGTCAGACTCTCATGTACTTGATTGTCCAACCGGCATTGCATATTCGTACTTTTGCCTGTGGGAATTTGATGCTCGCTTAATTCATATGCACGGCCTCGTGATGACGCGCTCTCTCAGACTCGCCGCTGTCCGGCTGCTTTGGCGCGCTGCTGCAGCAACCTGTGACGATTCTTTGCTACTGTACACCCCTACATCTCCGAATCATGAGCAGCACACCGACACCCCTCCACAACGACACCTCAACTCTCATACACAGAACCACAGTGGTACTTTCGCAAGTGCAAAACCTGCTCCGACAAGCAACAGATATTGTAGCACACCTCCACACTGTTTTCCTCCACCACTGCCACCAAGCGGATCCCACTTTCCGCCAACACTTTCAGCCACTTCCAACTCCGCCCAACCACCCTATACGTTTACCATCTACCACCTCATCCTGTGACTCAGCACCATCCAGACCACCCATCCGTTTACCAGCACCACCCTCAAAAGACTCAGACGACACTCCAACAACACCCCCAGATCCACAACCCACCACAACACGCAAGCGGAAGCAACCACCCCCACCACCACTGAACCAACAGGCGGACTGGGATGCTTGGGACGGCGACGCCGACTGTCGCCTGGTCGAACTCAAAGAAAACCCCAAACTTCGTCCCAACTGGACCACTGTGGCTCGCCGAGTGGGCTTCTCCGTCGAGCAATGCCAAGCCCGATGGCAAGAACTCAAAAGACATGCAACGTCAGCACGACCAGCAACTCTTCTCCACACCACTACCAACCGCACCACCAAGACAAGCACCTTCCCCATCACCAACACCCACATCACCAGCAGTTTCCCCAGCACCACATTCACAACCGGATTTCTCCCCTTCCCCCATAACAACGCCACCGACTTCACCACATCAAACGACTCCTGCTGCTGCGCTGCTGCCGCCGGCTGCTGAGCGGGACCTTAGTGAAGACAGTCATCCGGAGAAATCTCCACTTACGCCCGTGGTCAGTTATTTCATTTGACCCGTTTCACCCACCTTTCTTTACGGCGTGCCGCAGGACAAATCCACTGACCTGCACTGACATTTGGTTTTTCACATCCAGTCTACTTTCACCAGGTTGCCCAACCTCGATTTGTCAGTTTTCAGGCTCACTTCAGCTCCGCAGCCTTTTGTACGCCATTTTATTCCATCAATTGTCATGGCCAATCCTCGCGCTCGCCCTCATAGCAACCCCGCCGACACAGAACACTACCTCCCACAGCGCCCTCCGAGCTGGCTCCAACCTTCGATTAGCACTCAGCCCGATTTTCAATCCCTCAACGGCTCTTTGGACCTCCTCTCTATGGTCAACCAACACCTCCGCCGTCACCCATTCCACACTGAACCTATGCCAAGCCAGACCTATTTTCAAGACCAGAGAGCATACAACCTCCTTCACCGAATGCGCGGTGACCTGATCTTGCTGGACCGCCTGATCGATAACCTCTCCCAGGCTCGTCGGCTCCTTCAATTTGTTACCACCGCCCCCGGGCTCCCAGGACAATACCGCATCAACCCCACAGCCACACTCTCCAGCAGAAACCTGGCCATTATACACAACATACCGCCAGGTTTTCCACTACCACCCGGACTTTCCAGCCGTTCACCCTCTCCTTCCCCACGTACCCCACCACAAGACGCAGAACGCCTACACTCATACTGGACAGGTCCCCCACCACAAGCCACCCCGGCAACCCACATCAACACTACCACTCACACCAGGGAACGCTCACGGTCCCGCGACAACCTCTCACACCGCATTGGCTAACTACAGCAACATCCAACCTCCAGCTCTACGGCAGCCGCTGCGCAGTTTGCCAACTCTGAGACGGCATCCCTGCCCATGGCTACTGTTACATTTTGTTTTTCAAGTCTCACTGACTTTCTCGGCGAGCGGCAAAACTCAGCCATCCAACAGAACTACTTCTTTTCACACTCACACTGCTTAATGGTTTTTCGCATTTGCTTGCCACCATTTTTCCGCAGCCATTTGACCGAACTGTTTCTTCATAACCGTCCGCCCTTCCTACGACATGATGCCTCGCGATGATCTACGAACTCCGCAACCTCCTTTCTCAGCGACCACTACTTTTTCCCCTGGCCCACCCACTCCACATCACAGCTACTCTTTACCGAACAATCCCATGCCATACTTGGCTCCATCCGTGACACACCAACCTGAACTACTCCTGCTCCACTGGATGATCAATACTATATCCTCACTTGTCGAGGATCTCCAACATCACCCCATTGTGCAAGATCCCATCCCCCCAATGTCTACTTTCACCAATACACCAGCCTACAGACTTTTTCTGCAGACACGCAACACACTGCGACATTTGATCAACACCACCCACGACGCCCGCCGTGGACTTAACAGGCTGCAATTCCTTCCCGGCTCACCAGGCTCCCCTGGCCACTACCGCATTGATCCCACCCTTGACATCCCACCACAGCAAACCAACCTCCTCTCCGGAGCCACCTCTCAACGCAACCCAGCCACACCATCACCCACCAACACACCACCGCTCATCCACCGGTTCAGTGGCAGAGACAGGTCTCGTTCCCGAGACCGGTTTCCCCTCACCACACTCTCACAGCCGAACCACACAACCCCTTGGCACCAGATCATCCCAGACCGATCTTCCGCAGCTCCCGGCCACCGCGGACACCTGCACCAAGCACTTTGGACGGCCTCCAACTCCAGTTCCACCTCCTCGGTAGCTGGCCACCTGCTTGCTGACACACCGTCCTCCTCCCCCTGAGGCGTCGGACAACGCTTGGTCTCACACATTACGCTTTGCTCAGAGATCGAAAAAACCCGTCCTTTTAGTTTTCTTCACACTATCTCCATTTTACCACCCAGCAGTCACACATTTATCTCCGCAGCCATTTGAACTCTCGACGGGCCGCTTCATACAACTCACTTCGCCTTCTCACCACCCCATGGACTACGACTCTCCTGACTGGGATCGCACTCCCACAGAGTCTATCGAAGTGAAGGAGGAGACACCACACCTCACCAAGGCAGAAGCCGTTGAGTCATCCATTAACGACCCAAAGCTGGAACTCACGAAAAAGGAGGAAGACTCCCCACAGCATACTGCCATGCTTTGCTCTCCGGTCAGCGCTGTACCGGATAAAACCTCTACCACATCTACAACACCACCAGCCAAAGCCCCACCAGTTTCTCACACATCTTACCGCAACCTATCCACACGCAACAAGCACTGAGGACCCTGTCATCCTCACCACCAATGTTCCCATTCTACCAAAAGCACGTCCGGGGCACCCACCCATCAATACCACTTGGGTGGGCCCCCCACAATGGCACCATGCCTCCCATTCAGCAGCACCTACACGCATCCCCTTACAGGTCACCATTCCACGTCCCCACCGGAACGGCCAACTTCTACCCTTCAACTTTTCCAACGACATCAAACATTACCTCAATCCCACAGCACATCCCACTCGACGACCAGTCACATCACGTCCCGTACCACCAACTCACTTCAGCCCAACCACTACCACCAACACCACTACAGTATTCCCACCAGTACCTCCTATTCCAGATGCGCCACTAACAGAGCAGCAGGCGGCCACGCTCCAACAAACCATCCTGCGGATTGCGCGCCAAGCCGCAGCTGCAGCCGCGGCCGAGCTCAACTCACGCCACAGCAGCTCATAGTTTCACCCCGCACCTTCACACAGCGTGTGATGACCAAAAAGAACGCCGCCTCCTTTCGGGCTTTCACTTTCCACTTGTTCGACTTTGTCTACACATTTTTCCTGCCCATTCTACTTAGATTGAAACCTCCCAATCCCACAGAGAGAGTGTTTTCTGCCTGACTGCAGCCGTTTTTCAAACTCGTGATCGTTACCTGCAACCGTGCACCGCCTCCACGCTTACCTGTCAATGGAGAGCCACGCCGACTATGATGAGCAGTCTGAGGTTCTACTACTCTTCAATGAAGATCCGGAGGAAACACCTCCGCAAGTGCAGGATCCAACTTCCCCGCTGCAGCCTCAACCCAATCCAGTTCCCACACCCTCACAACCTGCACCATCAGCCACCACCAACATCTCGGCAGACCAATCGTTTTGGGCCGAAGTATACACCCTCCAACCACCCCACGCCCTTATGGGCATCCTCACAGACCTTCACGTCCACAGATTCGTTCTTCACCAACACCTGGACAGCCTCAACGCCCTCACTGACACCCCTATCGGACATCAACCTCTAACTGATACACTTCCACCACCCGTCCAGCGGCTCATTGCCATTTACCACAACAACGTACAACGCATCCAGAGCCACACGCGCCTGGCTCTCAATGCCATTGACACCATGGCTCGGTTTCCCCCAGCAGCATACTTCCTGGATCCCAACCTAACCGCACAGACCTCCACATCAACACACACAGAGACAGATCCTCCTCCCAGTTCCACTTCACCCCTTCGCTTCTACCCAATTCCCACCGCCGCAGCCAGAACTACCACTTTGCAAGATTTCGCCACTCAAACTCCTCCATCTCCAGAATCCATTCTGGCCAACCCACTTCCACCACTTCTCATGCACGAATCCCAACAGACCACTCCTCGAGCAACCCCTCGAGCAGCCACCCATCACCGTCACATCCAGACGGACATCCACGCCATCGTCCAGCTCCCTTCTTTTGCCGGCCTCATACCCACAGCAGACAGTAACCAATCAGCTACCTCCCCTCCCACAGCCAGCAGTACTTTTCCCACAGCATCCCCCAATCCCACATCAGCCACCAACAAGCAACCACACGATCGATGGCAATACGTCAACCTCATCCCCACACCCACTGTCACCTTGCCGGAACAGCCCCACACCCCACCTACATTTCCATCCCCCATCGGCGGCACACCGCGCAACAGGCGCTCCAAGACACCTCCTCGCACCACTACCCCCACCCGCACCCGCCAGCCGGATCCACGCACCGGCTCCCCGACCCCCCACAGCAGCGCCTCCGGCATCAACCGCCATTCTACCACTACAGTCCACCCGCTTCCAAAGCGACCTCCACCATCTCTCTCTCAAGCCCTACAGCATCATTCTACCACCGAACCCCTTCAGCCTGTCCCCCCGGCAACTGGCTGGCCGTGCTTTCAAGGCGGATCTTACACGCCTGCACCCTCCGTGGCACCACCAACAGTCGCTCCCTCGCCCACGCACCCATGGCCAGCACATTATTCCCTTCCAACACAGCAACCCACCCCATTCATCCCACCACAGACTGGCTCCTCCGCCTTGGGTCCACCACCCCCAGTGGTCATGCTCCACCCATCCACGACCAGGGTGGACGCGCAGGGGCGCCCCCTGCCGCTATCACAACAGGACTATGACCCAGTTACCGACCCGTGGCATGCAGACAACCATTGATCACGCAGCTGCAGCTTCTGAGGTGCCTGTCATGATTTCACCGAGGATGATTCATACAATAACTTTTCCTACCCTCACTCCCTCCACAGTTTTCCTATGTAGGCTTGGTTTTACCACAGCTTTCCACCAACATGCCCACCATCATCTTCGGACATTGGCCCAGCTTACTCCGCAGACCAACACGCTCAGTTTCACTTCGCACAACGAAAAAACAGCGCGCTTCAGTGGACAGTCCGATACTAAACATGATTTTTTGGATCTACACGGAAAACCTCTCTTGGGTTTTTTTGCGGCATTCCTGTGTTCTCAGCGGTTTTCGGGGTTTTTCCTCTTTTGACCCCTCCGTTTCCGACAGCACGACTGTTTTAACGCCACAATTGCTCCCTCATTTAACTTTCCCAGACCTGTTCTCGCCTGTTCAGCTTGCTCAAATCAACAACCGGTGCTCCACGCCCACGATCCAGTGATACTTCGCCCAGCCACCATGGACGCGCAGTGGCAGCAATACTACTGGAATCATTATTTGATGCAGCAACATCATCAGCAGCTCACCAACCCGGATACCACAACTTCTCCTCCCACCACCGCACACCACACCTACAGCCCCACAGGCACCTACGGCCCACTCACTCACGCACTTCGTACACACCACGTCCACCACTCCAACCCTTATGTGACTCCACCGTACACACCGCCATCGCAGCATACACCCCCACCCCAGGCATCCACCTCACAGCCGGAGTTTCCACCTCCGCCACCGCCACCCCTGCCAACGGCCGAACCCGTCACTCCACCACCATCGACTTTCCAACACAGCCCACCGCCACCACCCACCACACGTGGCAACACAGCGCCAGCGCCACCACCCCCACACATCCTATCCCCCACACCGCCTGTGCCCGACTCCTGGAACCCAACTGAGCAACATTGGGACTCCAACACCCTGCACGGCCACCAACTACATCGTACAATCCAACCCACCCAGTGGTCTCGAAAAGCAGGTGTGGCAGGACTCCCCACCTTTGAGGTTTTCCCGTGGCAATTGGCTTACCACGGTACCTCCGAGTTCACCGCCCGTACCCTGAGCAACGGCAAATTCACAGGTTTTATTGCCACCAGAAGCATAGCGGAGTCAGTCTTCGTGACCCATTTTCTCCAACAACTCCGTGAGAACCGCCTTGACCTTGACGGCATCGCGGAGGCTCTCCACACCCAACAGAACACAGACATTCCCAACAAAACTACCCATGCCCGAGCGTTTCACGCTCCCCTCATCAAACTGCTTATCGACCAACTGCAAACCCACTCTCCAGCACCTGCGGAAGGCTCCGCACTACGCGCCCTCAAGAACACCAACGACGAACTGGCTCGTGCACGTCAGAAACTCCAAGACCTGGGCAACCCACTCACACCAGTCAAGAACACCAACCGATCTTCCGCACCAGCCGCCCCTTCTCACGCACCCACTCCACCACCACCGAAACCACCAGCCCTCACTGACGTCTTGCAACCACCACACCCCACGCTGCAAGACGATATCCCCGAAGGCTGGAACCACCCAGAGATCCAACAATGGGTCACTACTTTCGACCCCACCATCCAAGAAGCTGCAAAGGACGTCATCCGTCTGCTGCAAACCAGCAAAGTCACCACGCAGCAGCTAAAAGACGCAGCCACCAAGTATGGCCTACCCCTCAACCGGGTCAACCGACTCCCCATTCGCAGCCTACAACAGCTGGTGGGAGTTGGAGCAGCCATCGGTTGCTGACTCGCCATCCTGGCCCAGCAGCAACCCAGCCACACCAACCTCACCCAACTCTTCCACCTGCACCGAGCACTTTCCATGCTCATCCACCGCACCCAATACATCGACCGTGCCGAGGCCATCTTTGCAACCGGCCTCATCCACATCACCCTCCTTTTCGCATACCCGTCCAACACCCGTCGCTCACAACAATGGCGCAACCGTCTCCGCCAGCTCCACATTTTACCCCACACCTACCACTACCACAACTTCCTCTCTTCCAATTCCGTCTACATCAAGCTCCACTTCAATCCCGACCAGCCCCAACGCTGCTACCATCAACATGGCCACTTCTACGTTGGCTCCACAGCTATTGGCATCCCCCACCGCGAGCACAATCGCCGCGCCAAACTAAAACAACTCCATAATAACATTCCCATTTCTGCAGAACTCTCCTTACGTTATTGGCATTCACACAACAACATCCACCACTACACCACTATTCAACTTACCTCCCATGACACATACGACCAAGCCTGGATCCAAGAGCACCACTACATCGCCAACTGGATGCCTTCACTCAACTGGCCTTTCATTTCCCACCACCTCAAACTCAAAGCTCAGGGATGGCAGTTCGCGAAACACAGAGCCCACTTCTACTCCAGATTAGCCACCCACAAACGACTTTTCCGACGCCTTCGGCAACGCCAGTACACCCTCAGAGAACCACACCTCTACACTTCCACTAAGCATCACGCCCTCCAACTTCTTCGCAACCTTACCAAACACACCGCAGCCTCCTTTGAAGCAGCTAAACAGCTAAGAAGCGGCCGCCACACGGACCTCGAGGTGTATGCAATCCGGCGTATGGCCGCAAACTTGGAAGAACCTGGCCGCAGCCGAGCTCTTCACATCCTCAACAAAGCCTTGATCTACCGCAACCTCACGCCACCAAAACCAAACATCCCATTGACAGTGCCCTTCTTGGCCCATGACGACTTTACCAAGCACTGCCAACAATGGCTTCGTACTACCATCCAGCAGCACAAGCATTTCACCATTCCCCTCCACCTCCCCTCCCACAGACTGAGAGAAGCCGCCCACAAAACCCTCCGCTCCCACCTGCACAACCACCGCACATGGGAGGACACCCTCCACTCCCCGCCAGATCCAGCAGACCTCCCCTGTGCATGCGATCACCTTCGCACCCTCCTGCAGGATCCCGATACCCCTACCATCAACGGCCACTACATCCTTACACTTGACCAACTCCAACTCCCTACACACCTCAGCATTTTTCTCAACGCCAATATGAACAGCACCTATTACCCAAGCAAAGCTCGGTACTTCCTCATTTTCAAGACGGCCTACACCAAATGGCTCAAACTACAAGGGCTTCCACCATCCCTCGTTCAACACCTACAGCCTTTCCTTGAGCACCAATGGCGCCTTCACAACACACACCTAAAGCAGCAACCCCGTTTTACAGCCCGCCTGCTTCGTCAACTCCAAGAACATTTGGGTAAACACACACTACTTCACCATGCCGATCATGAGCTCCAACAACTTCGACTGTTTTGCCCTCGCCAATACTTCACTGGCGCCTTGAACACCTGGCAATCCCCCGAACTATTTGAACCACTTCCCTACATCACTGCCGCCAACATCCATGACCACCTGGCCGCCACTGTCCCCCCCATCCTGCGCACCCGCTACAAGTGGGGCTTCCGAAAAGACTTCAACATCCCCTACGGTGTTGTCCACCTCAAGGAGAAGAAGCACTGGCAAAAAGGCCGTACAATTATATCCTACTTCCAATCACTAAGCGGCAACTTGCTACGCATCACCAGCCGTGCCCTGGACATTATCCTCCAACACCTCTACCCTCAGCATCCAGGCCAAATGTCCATTCCTCAGCTTTGGCACCACTTTCACAGTTACCTCACCCAAACCCCACCCGACATCTCACTACACGCCACCAACGATGACCTGGTCGGCTTTTTCAACTCCGTCCCCCAGCACCGACTCATCGATGCAGTCCACTCCCTCGTCCTCCACTGGCAACAACAGCAATCCACACACACCTTAACGGTGGATGTCCAGGCCACCGGCAATCCTTTCCACCACTCCCACATTGGCAGACACCATCGCAAACACCCTACCCAACGCACCATCCAGACTTCCGACATCACCACCATTGTGGCTTTTGCCCTCAACACATGCATTTTCCGGGCTTGCAACAACACTTACAAACAAATCCGAGGGGCGGGGATTGGATCCCAGCTCTCTCCAGCCCTATGCAACGTTGCTATCACCCTCATTGAGCACTCCTGGCATCAGATACACAACAACCTCCTTCAACACACAGACCTCCACTTTACTTACTATCGCTATGTTGACAACCGTTTCATTGTCCACAACGAACATTTCCTTCAGCACCCGGCTATCCAAACCCTTATCCACCACAATTTCTTTGGCGACCCTGTGGAACTAGAACCGGTGGAGGATTTTCATCTCCTCGGTTTCAACATCGACCTCCCACAACGCACTATCACCTACACGCAACCTTCTCAACCCTGGAAAATCCGGGATTCCACCACTGCCGGGAGCCAGCGCTTGGCTCTATCAGGCCTCCAATCACGACTTCACACCATTCGAAAATACACATTTCCACCCTCCAGCGCTGACGCTGC
>CAXAMN010024644.1:0-12756 GCA_963970005.1 Durusdinium trenchii | reverse complement strand
GGGGGGCTGGGATTGGCTCCCAGCTCTCCCCCGCCCTTTGCAATGTTGCTATCACCCTCATCGAACACTCTTGGCACCAGCTACACAACAATCTCCTTCAGCACACTGCTCTCCACTTTACTTACTACCGCTATGTCGACAACCGTTTCATTGTCCACAACGAACACTTCCTCTCCCATCCCGCCATTCAAACCCTCATCCACAACAACTTTTTCGGCGACCCCGTCGAATTGGAGACGGTGGACGACCTCCACCTTTTGGGGTTCAACATCGACCTCCAGCAACGTACCATCACCTACATCCAACCCACACAACCCTGGAAAATCAGGGACCACACCAGCGCCGGTAGCCAGCGCTTGGCTCTGTCCGGCTTAGCTTCAAGACTCCACTCCATCTACACCTACACCTTTCCACTCCACAATGCCACCGCTGCGGCTGAAGCCCTGGTCAACCTCTACGCCCAAAAAGGGCATGACCTGCATGCGTGCAGGCGGTTTTTGAGAAAAAGCTGCGCGTCTCCACCGATCACTCCGTGCGCCGATTACGGCCTTTTGTGTGTGTCACACCCTGGTTCTAAGGGTTACCCACCTTTACACCGTTTCACTTTTCCACTACCATTGCGACCACTTTCCATTTTACCAAAGGCAGGGGGCTCACGGGTCTGTTCCTGGCGTGAGCCAACGAAGCTCCAGGTTCAGACTAGGATATCGAAAGAGAACGCTCTTTCGACGTACCTGCAACCTGAACTTTTGACCACGCTGTCTAATTTACTTGGTTTGATTCCATGGTTCTTCATGCTACCACCCCCAAACCCTGCTCGTCCCCAGCAGCTGCGCCGCCGTTTTGATCGCTGCAACCTTGTGACAACAATGTTAAACTTTTCAAGTGATCGGACCCATGCACCATTCCGTTCCCTCGCCTTCCTTCCCATCGTGGCAATTGAGTCTAACTGAAAACCCAAGTTCGAAGTGTGGACCGCTCAGTCTTCCCACGTGGGTGCTGGGTGTGATCCTCCGAAAGGAGGCGCTGTTTTCATTCCGGAATGCATCGTTTTTCTTTCCTATAGCTGATTCCGCGTTTTCCACTTTATCCCTGAATTTCCTGATTTTCGAGCCGCCGGGCTATAAACGATGGAATTCCTACCTTGATCTGAATTTCTTCCACTTGTGCGTTGTGCGTTTGATCATTCCCGCAAATTTTAACTGCAGCCATTTGACAGATTTCAGATTCCACCGTCTTCCACACCACAGCTCTCAAAGATTGCACTACATGACAGGTCGTCATCATGGCACATCCACTCAGGACCGATTTCAACCACATTCAATTTCGTTTTTCCGCTGCTGTGCCGCGCTGGCGCCATTTCTTGCAGCTCCTCGGACCGGCTTCTCCATATGCAGTACCCCTGGCCGTATCCACACTGGCCACCACCATGCACAGCACCTTCAATACCGCCATGGCATCACTCTCCACCAACGGCACCTGTTCATACCGTTTTACCCCATCCATCACAACAAGCCTTTGCGCCACACTTTCAGACCACTGCACCGCAACCCCCACCACAGGCCTGGCCACATTCCCTCCCCGCGCCAACCTTTGTGGCCCCAACGCCACCTCAGATGCAGGCATTTGAGACCCTGCCCGCTCAACCGCAACCTTTCCCTCATACACCATCTTTACCACATGCACCACCAGCGCCACCCGCTCCACCAGCTTCCCAGGCACCACTGCCACCACCATCAATTCAACATGTCCCAGTTCACTGGGACCAATCTCAAGGCGTTTTGCAGCCTTTTTCGGCCTTCCCACCAGTTGCTCAACCCTCGCCGCATTCGACATCAGCTCCCAATACCACTGTCTCAGCCATTCCAACGCCTATGCCATCCACTTCTGGCCCTCCAAACGTCCCCACATCAGTCGATGCCACTCAAGGGACCCCACCACTGGCCACCGCATCAACCACTGCTGCAACGACAGCAACCACCGCACCAACCACTCCCACCAATGCCGCCACCGCCCCACCAATGCCGCCACCGCCACCCACACCCTCAGCACCCCCTCCGGGGACTCACAAGCAGCCCCCTGCACAACCTCTCACAAAAACACCACCTCCTCCTGCAACCACTGGCCGTTCCCATCATGGCCGAAGTCGCAGCAAACGGCGTCGCCGTCACCGCAGCCGCCGCACACGTGACAAACACCACCGCTCTCCTGCAACCTCCACTGCCAAAGCGTCGTCGGCACGCCGTCGGCGTCGCCGCTCCCCCTCAACATCATACACCACCTCATCAGACAGCCGCTCCCGCAGCCGCTCGCATCCACCCATTACTCTCCGACCCAACCAACACTCCGCACCACACAACCAGCTCATGAACATGTCCCAAGCTCCATTTCCCAACATTCCAGCACTACGACGCCCCAGTCCACCTTGGAAACTACCTCCACCACATTTCTGGGACCTCTCTGAAAAAGACAAGATTGTATGGTGGCTCGACTTCCATGCCAACCAGTTGGCCGCAGAAAACACACCACAACACAACTACATCGCCCAACTCCTTGCAGACATCGGCTTCACTTTCAATGACTTGGCCGACTTCCGCCAGCTCACTCATGTGAAGTGGAATGATGCCACTAACACGTACGATACCTTCTCTTACCACTGCATCAACCTTCCCAGCTTGGTCGACAAGGCCACCCGCCCCATACCGCCACCTGCCTCTCGAGCTACATCCACCACCCCAGAAACAGTTCACATCAACGCCTGTCATACAGGCCCCTACGGCAACAATTTCTGCCCAGCATCCTCCACTTTGACACCAACCCGGGCTTTTTCGCCCAAGCCACACGCATCACCCACCAACAGATCCACGACAACTACGAACAGGCCCGTGTCCTTCACAACACATGGAAGCTGGCAAAAAACGTCCATTCTATCCTGGTCCACCTGCTCGCTTGGGGCCGAGGGACAAAATTCACCAGCGGAGGTGAAGCCCAAGCCATGCATCTTTTGCAACAAGATCATGGCGCTGTTTGCCACTCCAAGGCTCGCTGCTGGGTGATTCACCCTAACTATGCCATAGTTAAGAGCCTGGCATGGTCCATCAATGCAACCCCTCCAGATCTTTGAAGTTCCACCGCATACCACCGCTTACCACTGTCCTCACCTTCTACAGCTACCACTTCGACACCACCATTCAACGACTGAGAGAGGCCTCTCCCAACGTTTCACACCAGCTATATGCTCCGGCTCGACAAAAAACCGAGCTCCCGTTTTGTGCCCGTGAGACACGATCCGGTTTTTCACTTCGCTTTACCACAGCTCTAATCCTATTACCGCCAGTCCTTTTAAGCCTGCTTTGAGTTTTTCCTCGAATTCTCCTGCACGATCACTTTGACTTTCCTGGATACTTAGAGCTGGATGACTACTGCCACGACACCTGTTTTCTCGTTGACCATGGGTTTAGTGTATTCAACTTTTAAAGCTCAATTGATGTCTCTGTACATCCTGCAATTTTCATGCTCAATAATTCATTTCCGTAATTCAATTGCACGCCCTTTTTGTATGATCCTTCGGCTCATGCAGCGCCGATACCATTGCAGCAATCTTCGCCGCTTCAGCCCATCGCTTCAGCTGCCGGACCTCGACAAAGCTTCTCACAATGCAATCTCATACCGATCAAGTTAGCCTCATTCATCGAACTACTATTGCACTCAGTCAACTTCATCGCATCCTCCAGCAAGCGACAGACATCCTGGCCAACTTACACGGCCTCTATCTTGTACACACTCAGCAGGTCGACCCTCATTTCCACCGACCATTTCCACCCCTCCCTCCAGCTCCCCTCACAGCAGTTCCCATTCTTTCTCCCACGTCTTCTTGCGACCCGGCTCCAGCTGTCTCCATTGCTCGAGCACAACATGTACCACTTCAACCTCCTCCCTCACAAGCATCTTCGACACCCTCCTCTTCACCACCACTACCACAACCCAAGCGAAAACGCCAGCCTCCACCACCCCTCAACGAGGAGGCTGATTGGGACGCCTGGGATGACGAGGCTGATCTCCGCCTTGTGGAGCTAAAAACTGATACTCGCCTGCGGCCAAATTGGAACTACGTTGCCCGTCGAGTAGGTTTCTCCATTGAGCAGTGCAAAACACGTTGGGAAGAACTTCAGGCACCCCAACACCAACATGAAGCAGTCCACCCACCACCATCACCCGCACCTACTTCACCAGCTACCACACCACCAGCCTCTCCTGTTTTGTCACCTCCAGCGGCAGCCGCACTCCCACCGCCGGCATCGCCGTCCGCCCCAGACTTCTCCTACACACCTACCACACCTCCACCACCGGCGCCAGTCCCCATAACCACGGCGGCGGCCCCCAGCGTATATATTCCCTCAGACCCAACAGCGGCTGACATCGGCAGCTATTTTGTATAGTCCAGTCTCACCCAGTTCTCTCCGGCGCGCCTCCTGCAAACAATTCTCGTGCACTGCTTCACTACTGACTACGGATCCTCGCAGCTTTGACGACGTTACACAATTTCGATTTCAATTCTGATTTCAGCTTGATTTGCAGTCACATTACCATCTTGCACAGTCGATTCTCGTCCCTTACTGGTTGTGCGATTTGATCGATTTGCCTCATGTCACCGCAGCCATTTCTTTTTTCAGATTGCTTTGAACGTACCTTCGATTTCTGCTCACCATGGCCTCAGCCGACCTCCGACCACCTCCTGCTTTGTGGTCGCCATCTACAGAGCAGTCTTCAGCCGCCGAGACATATTTCCTCCCGGACAATCCTCCTCCACCTGACTCTCGCTAGTCATCCAGTTTGTCTAGTTCAACTGCAGTGAGCTGCCTTGTACAGATTTTTCGCATTCCCACCTAGCCAGCAGGAAAACAAAGCTCTTCTCATTTTAACCTTTTATGATTCTTTTGGCACTTCCGACATCTATACTGATGACTCACGCTGTATGCAAATTTTCTTTCTATTATTGCATGTCCTTTTCCGCAGCCGTTTTCTGTTGCTGAGATCGTCTCCCGACACCAACGTTTGCCATCTTTCGCTGCTATGGCTGATATCGATTTTGGCTTCACTCCACCAGCGACTAGCCCTATGGCAATGGAAGCAGCACACCACCTCCGTCGCTGGCTCGTCACCGACTCCTGCAGCAGGTCACTACTTACCAGGGAACCCCCTTCCCTATCTTGCTCCATCGGCTACTCATCAGCCCGAACTACTGCTGCTATCTTGGATGATTGCCACACTCCGCACCTTGGTTACCAATAGAACCATCCCATCCTCACTGAACCAACAAGCCTACGGCCCCTACCTCCAGCTCCGCAACACTTTACGCCACCTGGTCACCATCACCACAGACCTATGCCAAGGCATCAGCATCCTCCAATTTCTGCCCGCCTCACGCGCCACAACCAACTTTCTTTCCTCACCAATTCCGCCGCCCACCCGTCCACCAACAGCTATCCCACCACAGCATCGCTTGATCACTCACCTGACTCCACGTGCTCGGTCCCGCTCCCGGGACAGACCTTCTACCACCACAACCATTACCACCACAACCACACCAACTACCCCAGTCAACACCGTTGCACCTGACCGTCGGCCTTTCACCGACATCACCAATGCCCACAGCCATCGCAGCTCCCTGCACCAATCTCTTTGGACAGCCACGTCCACGACATCATCGAGTCCATCTTCCGGCACATGGCCACTGCACTCAGGCCCAGACTACACCGGCTCATCCCGGTAGCCCGCGGTTTTTCACGCTAGCATCGAACATTTTACAGCTCTGACGAAAGAACAGCTCGGCCACCACCAGTGTCAGTCTCTTATCCAATCTTGTTCCATCTTGATCGTCTTTTCCCGCAGCCGTTTTTTGCGCGCCCACGGCTCCCACGCTGCTCCGCACCCACGCCATGCCTATTGATCTTGACTCCCCCGATTGGGATCCTAGTCCCTCAGCGCTTGAGGAACTTCAGAGTGATCCGTACCCTTTGCCTGCAGTTAAAATCGAACACCCAGATATGCCTGAAATCAAGTCGGAGTCAGTCAAGGAGGAGCCCACTGACCCCACTCATCACTCCCTAACCAATGTCCAACCAATTTTCAGGCCTCTCCCCCACCTCCCAAAACACCACCATTTCCAGCACCTTCTCCTCCCAAGCATCGCACTGAACCCCAAACACGCACGGCGCGCTCCGCCACGGGAGCTACACATAAACCACCTCCACCCCCTTCCCCCACCACCAGCAGTGAAGACCCGGTCCTTCTTCCCTATCCTCAAGAAAGCACGTCCGGGTCAGCCACCTCTTCGGTCCTCCACACATCAGGACCCTCCTGCCACCACCACAGTTCCACCACCAGCTCTTGCTCCCTCCCTACTCCACCCACCGCCAGCCAAGGCCCACCCACCTCCTCAGCCTGCCTACCGACACACACAAGTACGGATCCCACGACCACACCACAATGGCCACGTTATGCCCTTTCACTTTTCGCACCACATCCTCCAACACTTGAACTCCAATATGGACCACCGTCGCACCACCGCCACTCCAGCAATTCCACCGTGTCCGGCACCTCCTCCGGCTTTCCCCGCACACGGCATTCCATCACCACCACAACCCGCACCACCTGCTCTGTTTCCGCCACTTCCACCACTACCAGAACTTCCACTCACTGATCAACAAGCCAACCAACTTGCCACTGCCATCTTGCGGATAGCGCGCCGCGCGGCTGCTGCAGCGGCTACAAATATGATGGCTGACAATGAGCTCTGAGGCCAGCACTGCCATTCACGCTGTCTCACCTCTCACCTACTTCCTATAGCAGCAAAAATTGGCTTGGATTGTTTTCCGTTTCCGCCATTGTAGTGCTTTGTCTACTTCACACCGATACTATCTAGTCACTCCCATTTGGCATCACATGTTGTGTATATCGCTTATTTCCGCAGCCATTTGTACTCCATTTGCCTTTCATTCTTTCGCCCCTTACCCAGTGTGTGTGTGCAATGTGCTCCCAACCGCCGCCTAGCGAAGGCAGCGATTCATCCTTTTGGGCGTCCGTCTACGCGCAAGAGCCGCCCAGTGTTCTCTGCGGAGTCCTCACAGACCTCAACCTCCACCGTTTCACCCTACATCAGCACCTATCCACGCACCGGGCTCTCACTGAGACCCCGCTACTCCACCCACCCTTTCAACGTGCCATGCCTGAAGCATTCCAACATCACCTTCACCTTTACACCAGCAGCATCCAACAGATCGAAGTTCGTGTTCGCCGGGCACTCACAGCCCTTGAGGCCTTGGGAAGACATCCTCCACGGGCCTGCCTCCATGAGCCCGACTCCACTTTCGATGACGATTCAGCTTCGGAGGTTCTCTTCCCAACAGCCGACACACTCCTACCAGGGCGCCCAATCAGCACACCGCCCATCACCCGACACCACATCGGCAACCAGTAGCCGAGACTGACCTTCATTCCATTGTTCTTGCCCCGGCCTTTGCCGCCCCCCAAGCCACCTGTCACATCTACCACTTCCACCACAACCACGGACTTTGTTCCCACACCATCCGCCGTGCCACTACCAACCGCTACCACTTCCCTTTCCAACAAGCAACCCAACACCGACCCAGCACAGTGGCAGTACGCCAACTTCATTCCCACTCCACCGGTGGACCAGATTCCCCCTCCGGCAGGACCATCCGACTTCACGTCCCCCATTGGGGGCACACCCAGGAGCTCACGCTCCAAAACACGCTCCAAAACACCACCACGCTCCACTACCCCGCAACGCACTCGTTTCAGCCAAAGCCGCTCCTCCACACAGGCAGACGTCCGCCGCGGCTCCCCCCGTGCCACAACCACGCACCGATGCCTCCAGCCAGTTTCTTCCTCAACCATCACATCAGCCACCTACACAGCCGCCACCAGCCTACTATACGCCACAGATGACTGCCCCACCGCCAGGCTCCCACTACACCACACCACCACCACCTGTTCAACTTCCCTTTGCTCCCCCAACCCCTCCAGCATCCATCCCTCCTATGGCTCATGCGTGGCCCGCACCATATCCAACACCAAAACCGGCACCGCCGTCTCTCCACTTTCCCCAGACAGCACCACAGGCCAACCCTGGTTCACAGCAGATCTACCACCTTCCCAATCCCCAGCAACACCGAGGACATGTGCCGCTTCACGCAGAGAACTACGATCCAGCCAACGACCCGTGGAACAACTACGGCGCTGACCAATAGCCACATTGAGAGCTTAGTCCGATCACATGTTTTGTGATGAATACCCGTCTTCACGCGATTTTTGAATCTTACCGGACTTCAACGCCTGTGGCCTATGCAGCCTCTACCGACACCAGCTGTCTCACCTGCACCACGGAAAAACACATCCGCTGCCTAGTGCGACACCGCCTTTCCAATGTCAGCCTCTTATGATTACTAACTGGTATCCCTATTAGGTTTTTTCAGCTTGGTGCTCTCAGTTCTGCAGATGTCATTTTCGGCACTTTTTACTGTACAGTCTTTTAGTCAATTTCTACACATTGAACTTTTTCAGCTTTCTTGCTCAAACTGACCACTTTCCGCTATCATCCTCGTCGCCCACCGGTGCTCATCATGGACGCCCAATGGCAACAATATTACTGGAATCATTATCTGATGCACCAGCAACAGCTTACTTCGAGCTCCGACGCTACCCAATACACACCGTCCGCCGCATACGGACCCATGGGCCACTCCATCCGCATGCACCAACAGCATCAGACCCATCCTTACACACCACCACCCTCGACATCACCGCCTTCGCACACGCCACCAGCTCACACACCGCCAGGGACCACCACCCCCCCAGCCTTTCCACCGCCGCCGCCGCCACCACTGCCAACGGCATCACCCACCACGCCACAACCGAAATCTTTCCAGCACAGTCCCACCCACCCAACTCCACCAGCACCTCCTGCAACAGTTCCATTCCCAACTCCAACCATCCAAGAATCCTGGCACTCCACCGAATCTTGCTGGGACACCAATGCCGTCCACGGGCATCAGCTTCACCGGCATATCCAACCTACACAGTGGTCCCGACGAGTGGGGATCGCAGGCTTGCCGACTTTTGAGGTGTTCCCGTGGTTACTTGCGTACCATGGGACAGCGGACTTTACTGCCAGGACGCTCAGTCACGGCAAGTTTTGCGGGCTCATTCCTACGAGGAGTGTTGCCGAGTCCGTATTCACCACCCATCTCCTTCAGGAGATCCGCGATAAGCGTCTCGACTTGGACGCTATCGCCGAAGCTATCCACATCAAAGCCGGTACCGCCGTCCCCAACAAAACCACACAAGCACGCGCATTCCACTCCCCCCTCATCTCACTGCTAACCGATCAACTTCAAGCCCACTCCCCAGCCGTCGCCGAAGGCTCTGCCATCCGAGCGCTCAAGGCCACTTCTGACGATCTTGCCCGCGCACGAGAGAAACTCCAGGCACATGGACTGGAGCTCACCCCCAAGAAAGATACGGGCCGTCCCAGCGCCCCTTCCAACCCCGCACCCCCTCCTCCGCCACACCAACCACCGGCGCTTCCAGACGTGCTTCAGCCGTCCTACCCCACCCTCAAGGACGACGCCCCAGAAGCATGGACCGCGCCGTCCATCCAACACTGGATGAAGTCATTCGAGCCCAAAGTCCAAGAAGCGGCTCAGGAAATCTTGCGTCTACTCCAGACTAGCAAAGTTTCCACCGACCAGCTCAAGGAGGCTGCGACCCGCTACGGCCTCCCCTTGATTCGAGTGAACAAGCTCTCGATCAAAAGCCTCCAACACATTGTGAGTGTGGGAGCCGCCATTGCGTGCTGACTAGCCCTGACCAGCCAAAGCCAGCCGCATCCAACTGCACTCCACCAACTCTTCCGATTACACCAAGCACTGTCCATTCTCATTCACCACAGTCACTACATCGAGCGTGCCGAGGCCCTTTTCGCTGTGGGCCTCATCCACATCACACTTCTTTTTTGCTTCCCCTCCTCCACACAACGTTCTCAGCAATGGCGCCAACGACTTCAACACCTCCACATCCAACCTCACACCTACCACTACCACAACTTTCTCTCATCCAATGCCGTCTACGTCAAGCTCTACTTCAACCCCACCACCCCACAACGCTGCTATCACCAACACGGCCACTTTTACATCGGCTCCACTGGCATTGGCATCCCACACAGGGAACACAACCGTCGTGCCAAACTCAAACAACTACAAAACAACATTCCCATTTCAGCGGAGCTTTCCCTTCGCTACTGGCATTCTCACAACAACATCCACCAATTCACACCCATTCAACTTTCGTCTCATGATACCTATGACCAGGCCTGGATCCAAGAACATTATCTCATTTCCAACTGGATGCCGCCACTCAACTGGCCTTTCATCTCCCACCACCTCAAGCTAAAAGCTCAAGGTTGGCAGTTCACCAAACACCGCGCACACTTCTACTCCCGTCTAGCCACCCACAAGCGTCTTTTCCGCAAACTACGCAGACGACAACACGCAATCCATGAACCACATCTCTTCACCTCCACTCGACTGCACTCCCTCACCCTTCTCCGCAATCTCACCAAACACACTCGAGCATCCTTCGAAGCCGCCAAGCAATTGCGCAGCGGCAAGCACACTGACTTGGAGGTCTATGCCATCCGACGAATGGCATCAAACTTGGAGGAGCCTGGACGCAGTCGAGC
Source organism: Durusdinium trenchii (assembly GCA_963970005.1). NCBI lineage: Eukaryota > Dinophyceae > Suessiales > Symbiodiniaceae > Durusdinium > Durusdinium trenchii. The sequence goes on along the minus strand of CAXAMN010024644.1, from coordinate 1,994 downwards.
CCTTCACATCATCAACCAGGCCCTGAAATACCGCAACCTCAGCCCGCCAAAGCCAAACATCCCCCTCGCCATACCATTCCTCGCCCACGATCAGTTTCCCAGACACTGTGAACAGTGGCTCAAGACCACAATCCAGCATCACAAACACCTGGCAATCCCGCTTCACCTACCCACTCATCGTTTGCGGGAAGCAGCCCACAAGACTCTCCGGGCCCACCTGCACAATCACCGCACCTGGGAAGACACATTGCAGAATCCTCCGGCCGCCACTGACCTACCATGTGCTTGTGACCACCTTAAAACCATTCTGCTTGATCCAACCACACCCACCATCGACAACCACTACATCCTTACCCTTGAGCAACTCGCACTACCACCACACCTCCGCCTCTTCTTGGCAGCCAATATGAACAGCACTTTCTACCCCAGCAAGGCCAGATACTTTCTGGCCTTTCAGACAGCCTTCACCAAATGGCTGCGCATTCAAGGCCTCCCACCCTCACTCACACAACACCTGGAACCTTTCCTCCAGCACCAATGGAAGCTCCATATCGACCATTTGAAACAACAACCTCGCTTCACAGCCCGCCTCCTCCGACAACTCCAGGAATTTCTGGGCGACAAAGTGGTCCTCCACCATGCGGACCACGAACTCCAACAGCTACGCATCTTCTGCCCCCGTCAATACTTTGCTGGAGCACTCGCCACCTGGCACACACCCGAACTTTTGCACCTATGCCAGCACTTCGATCTTCCAACATACACGAACACCTTACGCACACCATCCCTCCCAGCCTCCGCACACGCTACAAATGGGGCTTCAGAAAGGATTTTACGATCCCATACGGCATCGTCCACCTCAAGGAGAAGAAACAGTGGAAGAAAGGTCGCACCATTATCTCATACTTTCAGTCCCTTGCTGGCAATCTCCTTCGCATTACCAGCCGAGCCCTTGACATCATACTACAAAACCTCTTCCCCCAGCATCCAGGTCAACTCTCAATCCCACAACTGTGGTCCCACTTTCACTGCTACCTCACCGATACGCCACTACATGCCACCAACGACGATCTTGTGGGTTTCTTCAACTCAGTCCCACAGCACCGCCTGATCGATGCTGTTCAATGCCTTGTTCAGCAATGGCAACGCCAGAATGACACCCATACCTTGACCGTCGACACCAAAGCCACTGGCAACCCTTTTCACCACTCCCACATCGGCCAGCACCATCGACGCCACCCTTCCCAGCGTACTATTCACACCGCCGACATCACGACCATTGTGGCATATGCACTCGACACTTGCATTTTCCGGGCATGCAACAACACTTACAAGCAAATCCGGGGGGCTGGGATTGGCTCCCAGCTCTCCCCCGCCCTTTGCAATGTTGCTATCACCCTCATCGAACACTCTTGGCACCAGCTACACAACAATCTCCTTCAGCACACTGCTCTCCACTTTACTTACTACCGCTATGTCGACAACCGTTTCATTGTCCACAACGAACACTTCCTCTCCCATCCCGCCATTCAAACCCTCATCCACAACAACTTTTTCGGCGACCCCGTCGAATTGGAGACGGTGGACGACCTCCACCTTTTGGGGTTCAACATCGACCTCCAGCAACGTACCATCACCTACATCCAACCCACACAACCCTGGAAAATCAGGGACCACACCAGCGCCGGTAGCCAGCGCTTGGCTCTGTCCGGCTTAGCTTCAAGACTCCACTCCATCTACACCTACACCTTTCCACTCCACAATGCCACCGCTGCGGCTGAAGCCCTGGTCAACCTCTACGCCCAAAAAGGGCATGACCTGCATGCGTGCAGGCGGTTTTTGAGAAAAAGCTGCGCGTCTCCACCGATCACTCCGTGCGCCGATTACGGCCTTTTGTGTGTGTCACACCCTGGTTCTAAGGGTTACCCACCTTTACACCGTTTCACTTTTCCACTACCATTGCGACCACTTTCCATTTTACCAAAGGCAGGGGG
>CAXAMN010024643.1:0-12758 GCA_963970005.1 Durusdinium trenchii | reverse complement strand
CCCCCCTGCCTGTGGAAAATGGGAAGAGTGGTGGGGTAAGACCCTTTGTCCAGGGTGGGACACACACAGGTCGCCGCATTCGGCGCTTTTTTCAAAAACCGGTGGCAGGCGTGGTAGTTATGCCCCTTTTGGACATATAGGTTCACGAGTTCAGCCGCAGCAACGTCAGCGCTGGAGGGTGGAAATGTGTATTTTCGAATGGTGTGGAGTCGTGATTGGAGGCTTGATAGAGCCAAGCGCTGGCTCCCGGCGGTTGTGGAATCCCGGATTTTCCAGGGTTGAGAAGGTTGCATGTAGGTGATGGTGCGTTGTGGGAGGTCGATGTTGAAACCGAGGAGATGAAAATCCTCCACCGGTTCAAGTTCCACAGGGTCGCCAAAGAAATTGTGGTGGATGAGGGTTTGGATGGCCGGGTGTTGGAGGAAATGTTCGTTGTGGACAATGAAACGGTTGTCGACATATCGATAGTAAGTAAAGTGGAGGTCTGTGTGTTGAAGGAGGTTGTTGTGGATCTGATGCCATGAATGCTCAATGAGGGTGATGGCAACATTGCATAGGGCTGGAGAGAGCTGGGATCCAATCCCGGCCCCTCGGATTTGTTTGTAAGTGTTGTTGCAAGCCCGGAAAATGCATGTGTCGAGGGCAAAAGTCACAATGGTGGTGATGTCGGAAGTCTGGATGGTGCGTTGGGTAGGGTGTTTGCGATGGTGTCTGCCAATGTGGGAGTGGTGGAACGGATTGCCGGTGGCCTGGACATCCACCGTTAAGGTGTGTGTGGATTGCTGTTGTTGCCAGTGGAGAACAAGGGAGTGGACTGCATCGATGAGTCTGTGCTGGGGGACGGAGTTGAAAAAGCCGACCAGGTCATCATTGGTGGCGTGTAGTGATATGTCGGGTGGGGTTTGGGTGAGGTAACTGCCAAAGCTGTGGAATGGACATTTGGCCTGGATGCTGAGGGTAGAGGTGTTGGAGGATAATGTCGAGGGCACGGCTGGTGATGCGTAGCAAATTGCCGCTGAGTGATTGGAAGTAGGATATAATTGTACGGCCTTTTTGCCAGTGCTTCTTTTCTTTAAGGTGGACAACACCGTAGGGGATGTTGAAGTCTTTTCGGAAGCCCCACTTGTAGCGGGTGCGCAGGATGGGGGGGACGGTGGCGGCCAGGTGGTCATGGATGTTGGCGACAGTGATGTAGGGAAGTGGTTCAAAAAGTTCGGGGGATTGCCAGGTGTTCAAGGCGCCAGTGAAGTATTGGCGAGGGCAAAACAGTCGCAGTTGTTGGAGCTCGTGATCGGCATGGTGGAGTAATGTGTGTTTGCCCAAATGTTCTTGGAGTTGACGAAGCAGGCGGGCCGTAAAACGGGGTTGCTGCTTGAGGTGTGTGTTGTGAAGGCGCCATTGGTGCTCAAGGAAAGGCTGTAGGTGTTGAACTAGGGATGGTGGAAGCCCCTGTAGTTTGAGCCATTTGGTATAGGCCGTCTTGAAAATGAGGAAGTACCGAGCTTTGCTTGGGTAATAGGTGCTGTTCATATTGGCGTTGAGGAAAATGCTGAGGTGTGTAGGGAGTTGGAGTTGGTCAAGTGTAAGGATGTAGTGGCCGTTGATGGTAGGGGTATCGGGATCCTGCAGGAGGGTGCGAAGGTGATCGCGTGCACAGGGGAGGTCTGCTGGATCTGGCGGGGAGTGGAGGGTGTCCTCCCATGTGCGGTGGTTGTGCAGGTGGGAGCGGAGGGTTTTGTGGGCGGCTTCCCTCAGTCTGTGGGAGGGGAGGTGGAGGGGAATGGTGAAATGCTTGTGCTGCTGGATGGTGGTACGAAGCCATTGTTGGCAGTGCTTGGTAAAGTCGTCATGGGCCAAGAAGGGCACTGTCAATGGGATGTTTGGCTTTGGTGGCGTGAGGTTGCGGTAGATCAAGGCTTTGTTGAGGATGTGAAGAGCTCGGCTGCGGCCAGGTTCTTCCAAATTTGCGGCCATACGCCGGATTGCATACACCTCGAGGTCCGTGTGGCGGCCGCTTCTTATCTGTTTTGCTGCCTCAAAAGAGGCTGCGGTGTGTTTGGTAAGGTTGCGAAGAAGTTGGAGGGCGTGATGCTTAGTGGAAGGGTAGAGGTGTGGTTCTCTGAGGGTGTACTGGCGTTGTCGAAGGCGTCGGAAAAGTCGTTTGTGGGTGGCTAGTCTGGAGTAGAAGTGGGCTCTGTGTTTCGCAAACTGCCATCCCTGAGCTTTGAGTTTGAGGTGGTGGGAAATGAAAGGCCAGTTGAGTGAAGGCATCCAGTTGGCGATGTAGTGGTGCTCTTGGATCCAGGCTTGGTCGTATGTGTCATGGGAGGTGAGTTGAATAGTGGTGTAGTGGTGGATGTTGTTGTGTGAATGCCAATAACGTAAGGAGAGTTCTGCAGAAATGAGAATGTTGTTTTGGAGTTGTTTGAGTTTGGCGCGGCGATTGTGCTCGCGGTGGGGGATGCCGATAGCTGTGGAGCCAACGTAGAAGTGGCCATGTTGATGGTAGCAGCGTTGGGGTTGGTCGGGATTGAAGTGGAGCTTGATGTAGACGGAATTGGAAGAGAGGAAGTTGTGGTAGTGGTAGGTGTGGGGTAAAATGTGGAGCTGGCGGAGGCGGTTGCGCCATTGTTGTGAGCGACGGGTGTTGGAGGGGTATGCGAAAAGAAGTGTGATATGGATGAGGCCGGTTGCAAAGATGGCCTCGGCGCGGTCAATGTATTGGGTGCGGTGGATGAGCATGGAAAGTGCGCGGTGCAGGTGGAAGAGTTGGGTGAGGTTGGTGTGGCTGGGTTGCTGCTGGGCCACGATGGCGAGTCAGCAACCAATGGCTGCTCCGACTCCCACCAGCTGTTGTAGGCTGCGAATGGGGAGTCGATTGACTCGGTTGAGGGGTAGGCCATACTTGGTGGCTGCTTCTTTTAGCTGCTGCGTGGTGACCTTGCTTGTTTGCAGCAGTCGGATGACTTCCGTCGCAGCTTCTTGGATGGTGGGGTCGAAGGTAGTGACCCATTGTTGGATCTCTGGGTAGTTCCAGCCTTCGGGGATGTCGTCTTGCAGCGTGGGGTGTGGTGGTTGCAAGACGTCGGTGATGGCTGGTGGTTTCGGTGGTGGTGGCGTGGGTGCGTGAGAAGTGGCGGCTGGTGCGGAAGATCGGCTGGTGTTCTTGACTGGTGTGAGTGGGTTGCCCAGGTCGTGGAGTTTCTGACGTGCACGAGCCAGTTCGTCGTTGGTGGTCTTGAGGGCGCGTAGGGCGGAGCCTTCCGCAGGTGCTGGGGAGTGGGTTTGCAGTTGGTCGATAAGCAGTTTGATGAGGGGAGCGTGAAACGCTCGGGCATGGGTAGTTTTGTTTGGAACGTCTGTGCTCTGTTTTGTGTGGAGAGCCTCCGCTATGCCGTCAAGGTCAAGGCGGTTCTCGCGGAGTTGTTGGAGAAAAAGGGTCACGAAGACCGACTCCGCTATGCTTCTGGTGGCAATGAAACCTGTGAATTTGCCGTTGCTCAGGGTACGGGCGGTGAACTCGGAGGTACCGTGGTAAGCCAATTGCCACGGGAAGACCTCAAAGGTGGGGAGGCCGGCCACTCCTGCTTTGCGAGACCACTGGGTGGGTTGGATTGTACGATGTAGTTGGTGGCCGTGCAGGGTGTTGGAGTCCCAGTGTTGCTCGGTTGGGTTCCAGGAGTCAGGAACAGGTGGTGTGGGAGATGGGATGTGTGGGGGCGGTGGGGCAGGCGCTGTGGTGCCACGTGTGGTGGGTGGTGGCGGTGGGCTGTGTTGGAAGGTCGATGGTGGTGGAGTGACGGGTTCGGCCGTGGGCAGGGGCGGCGGCGGCGGAGGTGGAAACTCCGGCTGGGAGGTGGGTGCCTGGGGTGGGGGTGTGTGCTGCGATGGTGGTGTGTACGGTGGAGTCACATATGGGTTGGAGTGGTGGACCTGATGTGTACGGAGTGCGTGAGTGAGTGGGCCATAGGTGCCTGTGGGGCTGTAAGCGTGGTGTGCGGTGGTGGGAGGAGAGATTGCGGTATCTGGGTTGGTGAGCTGCTGATGATGTTGCTGCATCAAATACTGATTCCAGTAGTATTGCTGCCACTGCGCGTCCATGGTGGCTGGGCGAAGTATCACTGGATCGTGGGCGTGGAGCACCGGTTGTTGATTTGAGCAAGCTGAAAAAGGGAAAACAGGTGCAGGACAGTCAATTGAGGGAGCAATGGTGGCATTAAAACAGTCATGCTGTCGGAAAACGGTTTCAAAGAGAAAAAACTCGACAAACCGCGGAGAACGCAGGAAAACCGGAAAAACTCCAAGAAGGTGTCCGTGTGGAGCCGAAAAACATGTTGAGTATCAGACTGTCCACTGAAGCGCGCTGTTTTTCGTTGCGCAAGGTGAAACTGAAAGTGGTTGTCTGCGGAGCAAGCTGGGCGACTGTCCGAAGATGATGGTGGGCGTGTTGTTGGAAAGTCGTGGAAAAAACAGGACCTACATAGTGAAACCGTGGAGGGAGTGAGGGTAGGAAAAAGTGTTGTACAAATCATCCTCGGTGAAATCATGGCAGGCGCCTCAGGAGCTGCAGCTGCGTGATCAATGGTTATCTGCATGCCACGGGTCGGTGACTGGATCGTAGTCCTGTTGCGATAGCGGCAAGGGGCGCCCTTGCGCGTCCAACCAGATCGTGGATGGGCGGAGCGTGACCACTGGGGGTGGTGAACTCAAGGCGGAGGAGCCAGTCTGTGGGGAGATGAATGGGGTGGGTTGCTGTGTTGGAAGGGAATACTGTGCTGGCCATGGGTGAGTGGGCGTGGGAGCGGCTGTCGGTGGTGCCACGGAGGGTGCTGGCGTATAAGATCCGCCTTGAAAGCTCGGCCAGCCAGTTGCCGGGGGAACGGGCTGAAGGGGTTCGGTGGTAGAGTGTTGCTGTAGGGCTTGAGAAAGCGATGGTGGAGGTCGCTTTGGAAGTGGGTGGACTGTAGTGGTAGCATGGCGGTTGATGCCGGAGGCACTGCTGTGGGGGGTCGGGGAGCCGGTGCGTGGATCTGGCTGGCGGGTGCGGGTGGGGGTAGTGGCGCGAGGAGGTGTCTTGGAACGCCTGTTGCGTGGTGTGCCGCCAATGGGGGATGGAAACGTAGGTGGAGTGTGGGGCTGTTCCGGCAAAGTGACAGGAGGTGTGGGGATGAGGTTGACGTATTGCCATCGATCGTGTGGTTGCTTGTTGGTGGCTGATGTGGGATTGGGGGATGCTGTGGGAAACGTACTGCTGGCTGTGGGAGGGGAGGTTGCCGATGGGTTGTTGTCTGCTGTGGGTATGAGGCCGGCAAAAGAAGGGAGCTGGACGATGGCGTGGATGTCCGTCTGGATGTGACGGTGGTGGGTGGCTGCTCGGGGGGTTGCTCGAGGAGTGGTCTGTTGGGATTCGTGCATAAGAAGTGGTGGAAGTGGATTGGCCAGAATGGATTCTGAAGGTGGAGGAGTTTGAGTGGCGACGTCCTGCAAAGTAGTAGTTCGGGTTGTGGCGGTGGGAATTGGGTAGAAGCGAAGGGGTGACGTGGAACTGGGAGGATGGTCTGTCTCGGTGTGTGTTGATGTGGAGGTCTGTGCGGTTAGGGTGGGATCCAGGAAATATGCTGCTGGGGGAAACCGAGCCATGGTGTCAATGGCATTGAGAGCCAGGCGCGTGTGGCTCTGGATGCGTTGTACGTTGTTGTGGTAAATGGCAATGAGCCGCTGGACAGGTGGTGGGAGTGTATCAGTTAGAGGTTGATGTCCGATAGGGGTGTCAGTAAGGGCGTTGAGGCTGTCCAGGTGTTGGTGAAGAACGAATCTGTGGACGTGAAGGTCAGTGAGGATGCCCATTAGGGCGTGGGGTGGTTGGAGGGTGTATACTTCGGCCCAAAACGATTGGTCTGCCGAGATGTTGGTGGTGGCTGAGGGTGCGGGTTGTGAGGGTGGGGGAAGTGGATTGGGTGGAGGCTGCAGCGGGGATGTTGGATCCTGCACTTGCGGAGGTATTTCCTCCGGGTCTTCATTGAAGAAGAGTAGAACCTCAGACTGCTCATCATAGTCGGCGTGGCGCTCCATTGACAGCTAAGTGCGGAAGCGGTGCACGGTTGCAGGTAACGATCACGAGTTTGAAAAAACGGCTGCAGTCAGGTAGAACACACCTGCATGTGGGATTGAGAGGTTAGAGCCAGGTGTCAATCCAAGTAGAATGGGCAGGAAAATGTAGAAAAAGTCGAAAAAGTGGAAAGTGAAATCCTGAACTGAGGTGGCGTTCTTTTTGGTCATCACACGCTGTGTGAAGGTGCGGGGTGAGACTATGAGCTGCTGTGGCGTGAGTTAAGCTCGGCCGCGGCTGCAGCGGCGGCTTGGCGCGCAATCCGCAGGATGGTTTGTTGAAGCGTGGCCGCCTGCTGCTCTGTTAGTGGCGCATCTGGAATGGGGGGTACCGGTGGGAAAACTGTAGTGGTGTTGGTGGTAGTGGTTGGATTGAAGTGAGATGGTGGTACGGGACTTGATGTGACTGGTCGTCGAGTGGGATGTGCTGTGGGATTGAGGTAATGCTTGATGTCGTTGGAAAAGTTGAAGGGTAGAAGTTGGCCGTTCCGGTGGGGGCGTGGAATGGTGACCTGTACAGGGTTGCGTGTGGGTGCTGTTGAAGGGGGGGCGTGGTGCCATTGTGGGGGGCGCACCCAAGTGGTATTGATGGGTGGGTGCCCCGGACGTGCTTTTGGTAGAATGGGAACATTGGTGGTGAGGATAACTGGGTCCTCAGTGCTGGTGGAGGATGTGGTGGATGGTGGTGCTGGTGTGGTGTGCGGGGGGATGGCATCAGACGGTGTTGGTGTTGGCTTGGGGTTGGTCTGTGGTGTGTTGCGTGTAGATAGGTTGCGGTAAGATGTGTGAGAGACTGGAGGGGCTTTGGCTGGTGGTGTTGTAGATGTGATAGAGGTTTTGTCCGGTACTGCGCTGACCGGAGGGCAAAGCATGGGAGCATGCTGTGGGGAGTCTTCTTCCTTTTTCGGGAGTTCCAGCTTTGGGTCATTGGTGGATGGTTCACCGGGTTCTGCCTTGGTAAGGTGTGGCGTCTCTTCTTTCACTTCGAGAGACTCCGTGGGAGTGCGAAGCGAGTTGTATGAATCGGCCCGTCGACAGTTCAAATGGCTGCGGAGATAAATGTGTGACTGCTGGGTGGTAAAATGGAGATAGAGTGAAGAAAGCTAAAAGGACAGGTTTTTTCGATCTCTGAGCAAAGCGTAATGTGTGAGACCAAGCGTTACCCGACGCCTCAGGGGGAGGAGGACGGTGTGTCAGCAAGCAGGTGGCAAGCTACCGATGAGGTGGAGCTGGAGGTGGAGGCCGTCCAGAGTGCTTGGTGCAGGTGTCCGCGGTGGCCGGGAGCTGCGGAAGGTCGGTCCGGGATGATCTGGTGCCCTGAGGTTGTGTGGTTTGGCTGTGAGAGTGTGGTGAGGGGAAGCCGGTCTCGAGAACGAGACCTGTCTCTGCCACTGAACCGGTGGAGGAGCGGTGGCATGTTGGTGGGTGATGGTGTGACTGGGTTGCGTTGAGAGGTGGCTCCGGAGAGGAGGTTGGTTTGCTGTGGTGGGATGTCAAGGGTGGGATCAATGCGGTAGTGGCCAGAGGAGCCTGGTGAGCCGGGAAGGAATTGCAGCCTGTTGAGTCCACGGCGGGCGTCGTGGGTGGTGTTGATCAAATGTCGCAATGTGTTGCGTGTCTGCAGAAAAAGTCTGTAAGCTGGTGTATTGGTGAAAGTAGACATTGGGGGGATGGGATCTCGCACAATGGGGTGATGTTGGAGATCCTCGACAAGTGAGGATATAGTATTGATCATCCAGTGGAGCAGGAGTAGTTCAGGTTGGTGTGTCACGGATGGAGCCAAGTATGGCATGGGATTGTTCGGTAAAGAGTAGCTGTGGTGTGAAGTGGGTGGGCCAGGGGAAAACGTAGTGGTCGCTGAGTAAGGAGGTTGTGGAGTTCGTAGATCATCTGGAGGCATCATGTCGTAGGAAGGGCGCACGTTTATGAAGAAACAGTTCGGTCAAATGGCTGCGGACAAAAGGTGGCAAGCAAGAGGGAAAAAACCATTAGGCAGTGTGAATGTGAAAAGAAGTTCTGTTGCATGGCTGAGTTTTTCCGCTCGCCGAGAAAGTCAGTGAGACTTGAAAAACAAAAGTAACAGTAGCCGTGGGCAGGGATGCTGTCGCATAGTTGGCAAAATGCGCGGCGGCTGCCGTAGAGCTGGAGGTTGGATGTTGCTGTAGTTAGCCAATGTGGTGTGAGAGGCTGTCGCGGGACCGTGAACGTTCCCTAGTGTGAGTGGTAGTGTTGGTGTGGGTTGCCGGGGTGGTTTGTGGTGGAGGGCCTGTCCAGTATGAGTGCAGGCGGGCTGCGTCTTGCGGTGGGGTACGTGGTGAAGGAGAGGGTGAACGGCTGGAAAGCCTGGGCGGTAGTGGAAAACCTGGCGGTATGTTGTGGATAATAGCCAGGTTTCTGCTGGACAGTGTGGCTGTGGGGTTGATGCGGTATTGTCCTGGGAGCCCGGGGCCGGTGGTAACAAATTGAAGGAGTCGACGAGCCTGGGAGAGGTCATCGATCAGGCGGTCCAGCAAGATCAGGTCGCCGCGCAGTCGGTAAAGGAGGTTGTATGCTCTCTGGTCTTGAAAATAAGTCTGGCTGGGCATAGGTTCAGTGTGGAATGGGTGACGGCGGAGGTGTTGGTTGACCATAGAGAGGAGGTCCAAAGAGCCGTTGAGTGATTGAAAATCGGGTTGGGTGCAAATCGAAGGTTGGAGCCAGCTCGGAGGGCACTGTGGGAGGTAGTGTTCTGTATCAGCGGGGTTGCTATGAGGGCGAGCGCGAGGATTGGCCATGACAATTGATGGGCTGAGATGGCGTACAAAAGGCTGCGGAGCTGAGGTGAGCCTGAAAACTGACAAATCGAAGTTGGGCAACTTGGTGAACATAGACTGGGTATGAAGAACTAAATGTCAGTGCATGTCAGTGGATTTGTCGTGCGGCACGCCGTAAGGAAGGTGGGTGAAACGGGTCAAATGAAATAACTGCCAACTGGCGTGAGTGGAGATTTCTCCGGATGACTATCTTCACTAAGCGCTCGCTCAGCAGCCGGCGGCAGCAGCACAGCAGCAGGAGTCTTTGGATATTGTGAAGTCGGTGGCGTTGTTGTGGGGGAAGGGGAGAAGTCCGGTTGTGAATGTGGTGCTGGGGAAACTGCTGGTGATGTGGGTGTTGGTGAGGGGGAAGGTGCTTGTCGTGGTGGTGCGGTTGGTAGTGGTGTGGAGAAGAGTTGCTGGTCCTGCTGACGTTGCATGTCTTTGAGTTCTTGCCATCGGGCTTGGCATTGCTCAACGGAGAAGCCCACTCGGCGGGCCACAGTGGTCCAGTTGGGACGGAGTTTGGGGTTTTCTTTGAGTTCGACCAGGCGACAGTCAGCGTCGCCGTCCCAAGCGTCCCAATCGGCCTGTCGGTTCAAAGGTGGTGGGGGTGGTTGCTTCCGCTTGCGTGTTGTGGTGGGTTGTGGATCTGGGGGTGTTGTTGGAGTGTCGTCTGAGTCTTGTAAGGGTGGTGCTGGTAAACGGATGGGTGGTCTGGATGGTGCTGAGTCACAGGATGAGGTGGTGGATGGTAAACGTATAGGGTGGTTGGGCGGAGTTGGAAGTGGCTGAAAGTGTTGGCGGAAAGTGGGGTCCGCTTGGTGGCTGTGGTGGAGGAAAACCGTGTGGAGGTGTGCTACAATATCGGTTGCTTGTCGAAGCAGGTTGTGTACCTGCGAAAGTGCCACTGCGGTTTTGTGTATGAGAGTTGAGGTGTCGTTTTGTAGAGGTGTCGGTGTGCTGCTCATGAGTCTGAGATGTAGGGGTGTGCAGTGTCAAGAATTGTCACAGGTTGCTGCGGCAGCGCGCCAAAGCAGCCGGACAGCGGCGAGTCTGAGGGAGCGCGTCATCCCGAGGCCGTGCATATGAATTAAGCGAGCATCAAATTCCCACAGGCAAAAATGCGAGTATGCAATGCCAGTTGGACAATTAAGTACCTGTCTTAATGAATCACTCTCCACGATGCAGAAGCTGACAAGTGAAAGACTCCATCAAAACAGCCGGTACAATTCGAAAAAGATGTTCTCAGCAAACACTGCAGAGCTAGAAAAATTGAGGGTTCAAAATTCGCGTGGCCGCTGCAGGAGGCTCTTTTTTGCTGCTACAGCGAAGGTTGGGTGGTGGTGTGAGACCAAAAGTGGATGTGGAGGTGGTAGTGGTGTGTAGATGTGTGGTAGTGGTGTTATGGGTCCGGTGGAGTGGAGTTGGTGGACCAGGCCAGTCCTTTGACAATGGCGTGGTCCGGGTGGATCACCCAGCAGCGGCCCTTCTGATGAAAGACCGCACCATGGTGGTCGTTAAGGAGGTTCATGGCATGTTCCTCACCTCCAGAGGTATATTTTGTGGCAGCACCCCAAGCAAGGAGTGTGATGATAAGGGAATGGGAATTCTTGTGGAGTTGCCAGGTGTTGTGGATGATGCGGGCAAGTTCGGTTGTGGGTGATGCGAACGCCCTGGGCAAAAAATCCAGGGTAGTTGGCAAAGTGGAGTGTGCTGGGTAAAAAACGGCCTTGGCGTAGAATGTTGGAAATGTTGCCGACGGGGCCTGTGTGGCCTGCGTTGATGTGGGCGATTTCCCGGTGGGTTGATGTGGCGCGGGAAACCGCAGGTGGCTCTGGTGTGGTGGCTTTGTTGTTGAGGAAGGGAAGTGAAATGGCGTAGTACTGGAATTGGTCGTATTGGTGAGTTGTGTCGTTCCACTTAGCGTGGGTGTATTGTCGGAAATCGTTGATCTCCTTGTAGGTGATGTTGCAGTCTGTGAGGATATTGGCAATGTACTGGTGTTGTGGTCGGTTGGGATTGTCGAGTTGGGTGGCGTGGAATTCGAGCCATTCCAGGATTTGGTCTGCAGGTGTAAAGGTGTGAAAGTTGGGTGGAGGTCGCCAACGGTTGATTGGGCGACGGAGGACGGCTGTGGTGGGATATTGAGAGGGGTCCGGGTTGGTGTGTTCGGTGTTGGGGCGTAGATCGATGGGTTGTGGTGGCGAACGACTGCGGGATGGCGTAAGGCTAGATGTGTAGGTGGATGTTGAAGGCGACCGCCGTCGCCGGGTTGTGCTGTGATGTTTGGAGTGGCGGTGATGGCGATGTCGGCGGCGGTGGCGGCGGCGTCCTCTGTGGTGATGGTCGGACTTTCGTCGGCTCTTGTGGTGGTGGCGGCGACTGCTGTGTGGTGGTTGCGGGGAAGGTGGTTGCGGTGCTGGTGAAGCAGTGGTGTCAGGTTGGTCTGGTGCTGGTAGTGAAGGTCCAGGCGCTGGTGTGGCAGATACCAGCGATGGGGATGCTGAATGTTGGGATACGGTAGCTGGTGGAGGCGTGTTTTGGACTGGTAATGGATTGTCCTGGGCAGTCGTGGGGATGGGTTGGATCGATGGTGTTGGATCCGATGGTAGCTGCTGTTGAGGTGGAGGTTGGGTTGGTGTTGAGGCGTTGATGGTTTGTGGAGGCGGTGGCGGGGGCAACGGTTGGAGTGGAGGCTGTGCGACGGGGGAAAAGCTGAATAGGGTTGCCAAACGCCCTGGGGGATGGCGCATTGGGGGTCTGTGGATGGATAATTGGCAATCGCAGTCTGTCGCTGTGTTGGAGGGGGATGTGTCAGTGTAGTGGGGGGAGGAAGTTCAGCCGGTGGTGTGGGATGAGGTGGTGGCAACAGGTAGGACGGGGGAGGTGCTGCTGTCTGAAACACTGGAGTTGGATGTGTGGGTTGCGGTGGCACGTGACATGGTTGGACAAAAGTCCAAGTGGATGGTGTGCCGTAGGTCAGTGCAGTGGCGGTAGGGTTGGACAAAAACGGTGGTGGTTGAAATGGTTGTGGTTGTGGGTGAGGGTATGCCGATGGTTGTGTCGAGGGAAAGGTGGGTGCGGTTGATGGTTGTGGCATCGGCCATGTGGGTTGAGGTTGCGTGGTAGGTAATGGTGGTGGCGTGGTGTGAGCGTAGGGCCACGGAAAATGCATGTCGTGGTCGTAGCTATGGCGCGGCGCAGCGCGGCAGCAAAAAGCAGCGGAGAAGTGCCGAGTTGGATTGTCTTGTTGTTGTTGTTGTAGGTGTCATCTCTGGTGTCAGTGGTGAGTATGTTGTAAAGTGGTGCTAAATGTGAGCTTGTTGGTAGGTGTGTGTTCATGCATCTCGAATTAAGCTGAAGAGTTGTAATGCCCTTCCTTGAGTTCTGTCTATGAAAGAATCGCGGCAGCAACATGATTGGAAAACATGAAAAGAAAACTGAATGCTGAAATCTGAGATCAGAAGTTCGGAATCTGAAAGATTCTTCAAGGACCGTTTTTTGGCCCGGCGGCCGGTGTGGCGGTTGATTCTGTGAGGGTGTCAGTGCCTTCCTGTGATGTTCCAGTGAGCGGTGGTGCGTTGGGGTGGTTGCTTTCCCATGCAAGAAACGGCGCCCCTGTGACGGGGATCACACTCAGCACCCGAGTGGGACGGCTGAGCAGGACACACTTCGAACTTGGGTTTTCAGTTAACGCAATTGTCTCAATGGGAAGGAAGGCGATGGAACGGCAAGGTGGAAAGGTCAGCTGAAAAAGTATTGTTTAACACAGGTTTCACGACAAGCGGCGGTCGGCAGCTGCAGTGCAGTGGGAAACCTGTTTAAGGGGAAGGATCACATGAAACACCATGAATC
>CAXAMN010024642.1:0-12758 GCA_963970005.1 Durusdinium trenchii | reverse complement strand
CGGCAATTCCTAGCGAGGAAAGCCTGCAGCTAAGGGTGAACAAGGCAGAACCTCCCCGAAGGGAGGCAAACCCAGCACCCTTCGGCACGCACCGGTGCCACTAGGGGGTGTCTCTTGAGTCAGTGAGGACCAACCACAAAGCCGCAAGGGCAACCTTAAAAGCAACTCGCAAGGCCTGAAGGCACGAGGAAGGGTGAGACAGGGGCGATGAATTTCAAATTGCACTCAGTAGTTCTTGTCCATAGAGCATGCATGGGCACGGCGTGTGGAGCCAAAGAATGCTCACACGTCAGCAGGGATCACAGTGCCGTCGATGGCACTTTGTGAAGGTAAGAAGGCCGAGTTTTGCAGCATGGCGGCAAACCACTTTACGAAAGCAGGTGCAGCACATTCGAGTGCATTGGTATGGTCCATAGAATTCAACATTGGACACATTGAGCATGGTAGCATGCTCGACGGCTGGCAGCAATGAGGGGGGAACCTGGTGGCGGCTGAAGGAAAAACCACAGCCATCAACCCTATGTTTCCACAAAACGGGGAAAGAAGGGCAGTGAGAGGTGACCAACAGGATTCAAAAGAGGGCGTCAAGAGGCATACACCTCACTTGCCTCCCCCCAAGGGAGGAGGTCACACAAGCACACCAAGCATTCAGCGAAGCGAGCAGGGCATGACGTGCTTCAAGGAGGAACCAGATGACGCGTGCTGCAAATACCTCGTTTCATCTGACAGCTTCTGACTGCATCCTTCAAACGCGCCAGAACGATCAACCAATCCATGCAGGGCCCCACTAGCAATCCAAAAATGAGCGAAGGGGTGAGACAAGTGAAACGCGTTTTCCTAGTTCTTGCACTGTACTCATCCAGATCCACTGCACGGGTAGCAGTCTGGGACGGTCTAACTGCTTAGATCAAAGGAAGGCAAGCAACACTGCACCACAGTCAGCTAATAATGAATTTTCCTGCATCGGGCCAGTCCATGCGGAGGTTATGGTGAGTGTCTTACCATCTGTCTCTAGAAATATCCCCCGCTCAGAAACAGTAGAGTGAGAAGCTTTTGGCTCAAACAGCAAATGAAAGTAGTCTGCCACACATGGAGCTTGCCGATCCAGACTTAGTACTCTCCCTGAAACAGAGCCGGTCATGGACTGCTCCTTGGTGCTGACAAGGGTAACTGTCAAGATCTTTCTCAGTGTGGCAAAATTTGATCGATTTGAGGACCTAGAGGACCAGGTCATGGACTATCTTGTCTTAGTAACTGACCTGAGAGTGTTTGGGTGCTCCATCGATTTTCTACAAACTGCCACGCAGACATACCTAGAGGACCCAATCTGAGACAAGCTTCATGTCAGCGTTACGTCAGGTATTAGGCTCATTGGAGCAGAGGCGTGGCAAAATTGTCGGCAGCTGCCGGCCACTGTGGTAGGCATTCCTGACAAGGGCTTTCGCCACTGCAAACAACTAAACAGTGTCTCGGCTCCTGGTTCCAGGGAATTTGGATGCAAAGCCTTTGCGGAACGCTGCTCCTTGCAATGGGTGTGTGCATCGGAAGGGGCTGCAAATTGGTTCAGCAGCGAAACAAAAAGGATGCATCAACCTAGCTGAGTTTACCTTCTGTGAGCTTCCATCCCCTGTGGGCTAACACTGCAGGACGTGACCAGTGAGCTGGCGCCTATCTTAGCTCCACGGGAATCACCACATTTGCTCTCACGAAGGATTTGACAACTATTGGAGCGCACGCGTGTGACAACTCAGTGCGCACTAAGGACCAACCACACGCTCGGCAATGTGTGGTGGAGGCAGTACACAAGAGGCAGCTGAAAGGGGAAGTCAAGGCAATCCGGGTGCGCGTGGTAGAAATGACAAAATTTCCCCACAAGCCTTTTCCTTTTGCAGAAATCCGTCACGCACTCGTTGAGAGCCGTGTCAAGATTGTCGGAGAGGCTGCGTGGAGAAGCTGTCGACAGTTGCAAATCGTCCACTTGCCAGACACAGTCGTCAGCCTATTCCATGGCACCTTCAGCTGGTGCCAAATTCCACGAGCAGTGGTTGCCTCCCGGTTGCAAGCATTTCGGCACTAAAGTGTTTGAAGAGTGTCGCTCCTTAACGAGGGTGGGCCGCTCAATGCCCCAGCAATCTGCCAGCCCCCCAAGCTCGAAAAGCATGCACAGCTCTGAGTCACATCAATTTAGGCATGCCAGAGGATGCAGCGCACCCAAACCGATGCTTGCCGGACTGCTGTTTTCTGGTTTCTGGAGGCTGGCATTGTCGCACTTTTTTTTTTCCACGAGTACGGACGCCGTGTGGGCATGGTGCTCAGATCATCATTGAAGGAAGGGAAATACAATCAGATGGTGGAGAAAAGGACAAAGACAACCCAACAACAAACCAAACAAAACCAACCACAGCCCACAGGCGGAGACTCCACCACCAAGTAGTATTTTTTCTGTACCAGGGTGAAACAAGTGAGACAATGACTACTGACTGTCTATGGGCCTGAATTCACGAAAGAAGAGCATGGTAGCGAGGGTTTGTGCTCTAGCAAAATCTCAACGAAGTCGTCAAATGGACTTCACATCACTGTTACCAGTGACCAGCGGCCACTGCACAGAGTGGCAAAAACCTGGTCACAATGCAAGTCCCGGGCATTGGTATGCTCTAACGCAGGTCTGATCCTTGCCTAAGTGGATCAGTGGTTGCCATGCAGATCATGCCGTGGAAAAATCCTTTCTTGCAGCACAACCCTTGCAACTGGTTGCGCATACAAGTCAAGAGGCATAGTAGTTGGTAGTGTTCAGGCAGTGGCGGCCATAGCAAAGGACGAAAGCCTGCAGGTAAGGGTGCGAAAGGCTCACCCCCCCGAAGGGAGGTCATCTCTGCACCCTTCGGCGCACAAAGGTGCCAGAACGGGGTGTGCTCTAACCTTGAGAAATGCTGCGTCATTGCAAAAGCATTGTCCTGTTGCGTGCAAGGCCCGTGTGAAACAGGTGAGACCGTGGACCTATCCTAGCATGGTATATGTGCCTCTTTGTACAAAATTGGTAATGTCGGACATCCCTGGGCATCCTCCATTGCCACTCTCTACCACCCGCCTGTTGGGAACGAGGAGCTAATTGGCTCACTGTATCGTGAATGTCGAAAACAAGTTGGCGACTCTACTCAATGTTTGCACATTTCACTTGACGTAGCTTCCTGGCGGAGTGCTTATGCACCATTCCCGCCGCGAAAGCATTGCTGGCCTTTGGTGCAGGCTCTAGAAAGCCTTCTCTCCATAAATCATTGGCGTCGGCCGGCAAAAATCGGAGCCATTTGGGCTGATCGAGTTGCTCACATTTGTCAAAGGCATTGGGTCGGGCATATGTCCCTCGCCATGTTTTACTTTTTCCTTGCTTGCGTATTGCTCGAAGTTGCGTGCAACCTGCAAAAGCGCGTCGCGCAATGTAAAGCAGGGATGGTGGAGTGGAAACCTCCTGCAGAGAGGTACACTTGAGGAAGGCTTCTTGCTCAATGATCCTCAAGTTGCGGGAAAGGCAGAGTTGTTGCAACTGCGAACAGTGTGCGAAAGCGGAGCCCAAAATCTCAAGCACGTCTGCTTGGGACAGATCAACAGTTTGCAGCTGTTGGCAGCTCGCACAGGCGGCGGAGCCTATCCTGTTGAAGTCTGTCGGCAAGGCAAGTGCGACAATGCCAGCCTCCAGAAAACAGCAGTCCGGCAAGCATCGGTTTGGGTGCGCTGCATCCGGCTCTGGCATGCCTAAATTGATGTGACTCAGAGCTGTGCATGCTTGAAAAGCTCGAGGCCTCAGTTGGGCTTGGGGGGCTAGCCGATTGCTAGGGCATTGAGCCGTGCCCACCCTCGTTAAGGAGCGACACTATTCGAATACTTTAGTGCCGAAATGCTTGCAACCGGGGGCAACCACCACTCGTAGAATTTGGCACCAGCTAAAGGCGCCATGCAATAGGCTGACGACTGTGTCTGGCAAGTGGACGATTTGCAACTGTCGACAGCTCCTCCACGCAGCCTCTCCGACAATCTTGACACCGCTCTCAACGAGCGCGTGACGGATTTCTGTGCAAAAGGAAAAGGCTTGTGGGGAAATTTTGTCATTTCTACCACGCGGCACCCGGATTGCCTTGACTTCCCCTTTTAGCTGCACCTTGTGTACTGCCTCTACCATGCATTGCCGAGCGATCACATAATATAGTGCGTACGGAGTTGGGTCTACAAGGATCTGTAGGGTGTTCGTTTGCACAAATTGCAGTTCGCACCCGAGTGTGGTATTGCTTCCTAGGTGGGGGAGCCTTTCTAACACCGCATTCTCAAAGCTCTGAAGACTGACATGCGCAGTAGGATCCACCGTGACGGGCAGTTCGTCGCCTGCCAGCGTAAGCAGTATGAGGGGCCGTGCCCCTGGCTCTCCCCGACTATGTCGTGGACTGGCTCCACCTACGTCTTCAGGCATGCTCTGCACTCGGGATTCCCTGGTTTGAGCCCAAAGAAGTGCATGACATAGACGCTTAGAGGAAACCTGTTTCGATTCGACAGCGACGATTTCTAATCACCCCGCTGTTTCACGGAAGGCAACTATAGCTAGTTATGTAAGGTGAAAAGTACTTTGATGTGACTTCTGGCCTACTCTGGACTCGAGCTAAGGCGCGCGCCCAGACTCTTGATGGGTGACGGTGAGACCGCGATAGCTGTGGTCAGAGGGACGTGTCTTCATCCCAGACCAGGGGTATATCCCATGTCCGGGATCATATGCAGCCAGGGTGGCCATCTCATATCCGGACAAATGGCAAAAGCATTTTCTTCGGCATGGACTCCTCGCCATTTGTGTCTTCCTGGCATCTTGACGAGCCTCTTAAGGGCAGTGCAATCCAAGAAAGCCCTACTTCCAATATATTTTAGCGAGGGCGGGATGGCAAGCTCAATAAGGGCTGCACAGTTCATAAAGGCTTTAACCCGAATTGTATGGAGAGTAGGCGGAAGGAGAACTTCTCTGAGGCTAGTGCAGTGTGCAAAGGTGAATTCCGGAATTTCTTCAACGTTGGTGTTGAAGAGGTCAACCCTCTTAAGCAGTCGGCAACTGTCACACGCGTGCGCTCCAATAGTTGTAAAATCCTTCGTGAGAGCAAGTGTGGTGATTCCCGTAGAGCTAAGACAGCCTGGCGCCAGCTCACTGGTCACGTCCTGCAGTGTTGGCCCACGGGGGGATGGAAGCTCACACAAGGTAAACTCAGCTAGGTTGATGCATCCTTGAAAGAGGTAATGCCCGAGCTTGGTTTCGCTGCTGAACCAATTTGCAGCCCCTTCCGATGCATACACCCATTGTAAGGAGCAGCATTCCGCAAAGGCTTTGTATCCAAATTCCCGGCAACCAGGAGCCGAGACACTGTTTAGTAGTTTGCAGTAGCGAAAGGCGTTATCGGAAATGCCTACCACAGTGGCCGGCAGTTTGACAATGCGAAGCTGCCGACAATTTTGCCACGCCTCTGCTCCAATGAGCCTGATACCTGACTCAACGCTGACATGTCGCAGACGCGGAACACCTGCAAAAGCCCCTTCCGGGACGATTTCCTCTGGGTTCATGGGGACATGAACAGCAAGCGGAACATGATAGATAGGGCATCCTTCAAGTTGTGCCTGCGATGGCAGGACTACACTGCTATCCCTGAAGACAATAGTGTATTCCATGCTTTGCTGTAGCTTGTCCCAGATTGGGTCCTCTAGGTATGTCTGCGTGGCAGTTTGCAGAAAATCGATGGAGCACCCAAACACTTTAAGGTCAGTTACTGAGACAAGATAGTCCATAACCTGGTCCTCTAGGTCCTCAAATCGATCAAATTTTGCCACACTGAGAGAGACCTTGATAGTAACCCCCGAGAGCGTTGTCAGCACCAAGGAGCAGTCCATGACCGGCTCCGTTTCAGGGGGAGTACTAAGTCTGGATGAGTCGGCAAGCTCCATGTGTGGCAGACTACTTTCATTTGCTGTTTGAGCCAAAAGCTTCTCACTCTGCTCATTGACTGTTTCTAGAGCCGGGGATGTTTCTAGAGACAGACGCTAAGGCACCCACCATGACCCCCGCATGGACTGGCCCGATGTTAGGAAAATTCATTATATAGCTCTTCGTCAAAGGCATCCGAATCGGGTCCTTCAGCGGGGAGCAGCTCCACCCACAGTGGTCTTTCAAATTTGTCACACATAAAGAAAGCATTGTGCTCTGCCTGCGCAGACTGTTCAATCTCCCCCCAATCTAGGGGCGTCAAGCGTTGCAGTTGCTCACACCCACAGAAAGCACGGATGCCTATGTCACAGAGTTCTGTCGGGATGACCACTTCTCGGAGCGCAACGCAATTAAGGAAAACTTCTTTGCCAATTTGCGTTAGTCGCGGCGGAAGCCATATACAATTCAGAGCCACGCAGTGGGCAAAGGTGGAGTGGAGCAGGGCTGTGATTTCTGTGCACGTGAGGTTGACCTCGACAAGTCCTTTGCAGTTTTCACAGGCCCGTGGCCCGATATTGTGAAAGTCACCTGGCAGACAGAGCTGTTCAATGCCTGCTCCACAGAATGCGCCTTCAGGCAGCGCTCGAGGTTTATTGGTGTGGCCCCTGGCAAAGGTGATGGATGTAAGTGTGAGACAACTCTCAAATGCATATCTGCCTAGCTGTGCCCCTGGCGCAAGGACATTACTGTCATCAGTTTCTTGACTGACACCAACTCGACCAAGGGAGCAGCACTCCGCAAACACTCTTCGGCTGTACTGGACACATCCCGGGGCGGCCTTTTTGCAGCACGTAGCGCCCCTGGAAGGTCCCATCTTCAAGACTTATGACAGAGGGTGGGAGCTTGACAATTTGCAGTTGCTGACAACTCTGCCAGGCCGCGAATCCTACATGTTGAATGCCCATTGCCACTTCTACGCGCCGGAGCACGGGTGCAGCATAGAAGGCTCTGTCAGCAATTTCTCCGCGCGGGTTGGCCGGGACGCGTATAGCCTTGGGGTAGCTTTCTCTACCGTCAGCCTGGAACTGCCAGATGGAGTGTCCATCTACCATGCAGGGACGTACTACGATTTGTAGTTTCGGCCGTTGCAGGAGCACCGTGTGGAATGCTTCTGGCAGGGGTCGCTGCGTGTGAAGGTCGAGTAGGTCCAGCTCACAGCCAAAGACATCCAAATCAGAGACTGTTGGCAGAAAGCAGAGAATGTCATCTTCCAGCTGTGCCACGTCCTCATACTGAGCGAGATTTGTTTGCGTAGCATATTCCGTGCCTGCTATCGTCACCAAATCGATGCTGACATCATATCGGTCTTGGTCAAGCGGCATTGTCACTGTGGGCGGCAGTCCGAACGTTCTTGCTCAAGTTGCTTGGGCCAAACAATTGAGGTAGCGAACATGCAGTCATTTCGAAAACAAAAAATTCTCAGACAACAAGAAGTAGGGTGGCTAAGGCCACCCATCTCATGAAAGAGTCCAAGTTACTAGGAGGTGGTAACTGTGTGCGGAGACTCCTACTAGAGACCGCCCTACTGCCACCACCCATAAGGCGGGGGCGGTGGGGGAGGCCTGATGTGACAGGAAGACCCCGCTGCAGACGAGGAGCTTCCCTCTCCTGGAGGAGGGACGGTACGGCGAGCTTTATTACGCGGATCAGAGTCTTCCTGACTGTAGCCCATTTGGTCCCTAAGTGCCTGCTTGTAGCCTGCGAGCTGCCTCTTAAACGTGGGGTTTCCAGTGAGCCATGCGCAGAGCTGGTCCCATCGGTCTTCTGTGTAGAGGCACTGGCCATATTGGTTATACGGGCGATCTTCCATTTTTGGACTGAGGGATATCCATTACAGTAGTAGTTACTGAGGAGAGTACTGGGAATTTTGGTCAGCGTATAGCGGGGAGACAGCAGATTCCACCCTGTGCGGGACATGGCAACCCTTAGCCCGGAGGTCAGATAGTGAGCGACTACTGTACCTTCTGCTTGGATGTCCCCTTGCTCAAAATTGCCAAGCGCCGTTGCTAGCCTGGTATAGCCTATGCCGAAACGCCCGTATCCCTTGACAAAGGCGTAGTTGGGTTCTGCTGCCATGTCCTCTTCCTCAGTTGCTTCCTCAGTACCAGCTTCTGGTGGTTCAGCACCCCGGCACCGGTAGCGCAAACCTGGGCGATCGCTCAGCTGACCCGGTAGCATCAGAGGCAGAGTCCTCTTCTGCAGGCAGGAGGTCTGCAGAGGGGTGTCTGGCAGTTGCCAGGTCTCTCCACAAGGGGACTTCAATGCGCAGCCTCAGCTGTAGAAGGGAAGGAAACGAGATAGCTTGTCCTAAAGACGGGTCAAGGGCACCACAAGAGTAAGCTCTTTCAGCCCAGGACGTATCCGGCATTCGGGGGTATCGGTCGTATGCAATTTCTTTAGTGTGCACTCCCACAACGAGCAGAGGGTTGTCTTCAGCTCCTTCTTTGGGTCGTAGCCGTAGCCCCCTTTCACTTGCGCGGGCCTGAAGCCCTGCCGCTCCAGGGCTACAACCAAGTCAGGCAGGATCTGTACTGGGAGATAGACAAAGAGGTCATTGGTGGGCAGCGTTTGCTCACCATACTCCATTCCCCTAACAAAGGACATGATGACCGTTTGCATAAAGGTGAGGGCATCGACATCTTTTTCCTTTGTTTTCTGTGGCTTCACAGCCACTGCCTGAGCTGTTCCTGTACCCTGGTGTCTGTGTTGATTATCAAAGGAACAGCACCTTGCGATAAAGGCAAGCAGGCCATACTGCCAGAAACGAAGGCTTGCATAAAGGGCTAGCTGTTTTTGAGTGATGAAAGGGCACGCTGGGTGTCCACTCTTCACGAAAGTGAAAAGGTTGGCCAGGGGAGCAGCAAAAGCTTCACTTATACGGTGAAGGTCTCCTATGTAGGCTTGGTTGATTTCCTCTGGAATGTCCCCAAGGAGGAGCCATGGAGTGCTTTTTCTGTTACCCGCCTCCAGAGGAATGTACGGACGAGGCGGTTAATTTGCTTGTTGGAGATTGCAAGCCTCGCCATCGGCCATTCCCTAGGCAGGTCACTGTAGATCTGTAGTGAGGGGAGCGGCGCACTTTGTCCGTCAGCTTCTCTGGCTGCTCGAGCCGCACTTTGATAGTCGTATAGTGCCTGCATGGCTCTCTGCTCAGATTCCAGCTGGAGATCAGTGGCAGCAGTGCCTCCTCGTTCTGCATGCCCTTGATCACTGGCAATATCAATTTCTGTCATGGCGTGTGGGCGCTCTTGCATTGATCCTGGATGGTCAGGCGGTGTCTCGGGGTTCCTGCGAACCGGAGCCTCCTGCCTTTGAGCAGTCCGACTGGCGAGGTCTGCCAGTGTGGCCGGTGGTTGTTCGTGTTCAGGGATGCTACCAAGCGGTTGCTTGGATGCTGGAGCAAGTGATTGCCGTAGCTTTTTGGACTGAGCTCTCCCTGCACTGGCCTTAGACCCCGGTCTTCGTTTGATTGGGGACTCAGAGGAGTGCGATGTGGGGCTGTCACCTTGGGGGTCCACGCCCTGCGGGGGCAGTGTACTGCTTATCTCATCTTCTGCTGCCAGCATTTCGTCTTGTGCTGGTCGTGTTTCGGGGGAGGCCGGATGATTGCTAAGGCAATCACCCTCATCTGCAGAGGAGGTGGTAGCACTGTCACTGTCCTCCATGCGCGCGTCGTCTTCCTCCGGCTGCACTGCGCTCGGCATGGTAGGCGACTCTGAGGAGGAGCTGTGGACAGAGACTGCTTCACTTGCTTCTTCGTCGGCCATTGTGGCATCTGTCGCCGCAGGAGAGGACAGGGGCTGTCCCGCTTGTACACCGTGTTCCTCTTCTTCTGTGGCACGGTCAGAGACAGAGAGAACATCAGGTGTTGCCCTTGGCTGAGGCCAATAACAGCCGTGCACTAAAAGGCCCGGTTGCGGCGGCAGGACAAGTTCAGACCCGGGGGCATCCAGGACTGGCTGTACTCTCCATGCATCATAAAAGTAAACACGGTGCAAGGCTTCAAAGGTGTAGTCCTGTGCACTGCGCTGTTCACCGGTGCATGGCGTTGGTTGATAGCGCAGGGAGCTTCCTACGCTGCACCTTTGCCCAGGGCCAAAGCTATTGTGAAGGAGTCGCCAACGTCCTGGCTGCTGCCCATCTGTTATGACCAACCACTCCGGCTTAGGCGAAGCATCAACCGCATAACCATAGACGAGGTCATGCAAGACCGTACCACCAGGCAGGTGGGGCCCTTCTCGCAGGCTAGCAATTTCCGCCTTGGTCAAGTGCGTCAGAGCAGCTAAGACGAGACGTAAGCGCCTCACCTTGCCTTGATGGTACTCTGCGAGGCAGACCGGTAGCGGGCCTAACCACAGTGGGTGGGGCAGAAGCGCCTGCTGGAAGACTATCGTGGCTTGCGCAACCTGTGTGGCTGTAAGGTCCAGTGAGCCTCGAATAGTGGGTTCTTTGTTGTCATAAGTGTAGATCGTTTGGACACAATGCAAAAGGGCCGCAAGAACCTGCAGGGCCCCCGGCATCCCTTGCATGTTCAGAGGACAGGCTAGGATGGTGAGGTCGGTGGCTGTATGCCACATTTGCTCGTGTGAAACACTCCTGGTCATAGTCCAGGTTGTGCCCTTCTCCACTGAGGAAGGTTGACGCCCCGTGAATAACGATGCAGTGTTTGGCCGTGGCACCTGCAACTTTGACTGCAGTTTCTGCATTAGCCTTTTTGCAATGGAGAAGTAATTACGTAGATTCGTAGCCCCTTCCCGGGTAGTTGTAAGGGCCAAGATGTCATCGGTGTCGGCTCCTGCTTTGGTAAGTTTGTCTTCGAGATGTTGATACACTCGCACAGTAGGGTTATTCCTTGGGTTATTCCTTGCATCCACATTGGGCGAAGCATGGCACCAGTGGACAAATCTCAGGCCTGAGGCAATCAGGTGATCCTCTCGGATTGAGGTGGTACCTATTTGCCAGGTGTCTCCCAGTCGGCTGCACAACATGGGATACTGAATTCCTATTAACGGCTCATACACTTCTTGGGCAACCCTTGCGCTCGTTGGCAACATCAAACTCCAACGGTGCGGGCTTGCGACTCCCGATCTTTCGGCCGCATTTTGTGCCTGTCTGAAGTCTAGCGGGCTGGTGGTGCATAACCTAGACCGACAAGAAGTCCTTCCGGGAGATCCAGATCCACGCTGGAGAGGTCCTTAAGTGGATTGCAACTGACAGGCGAACGAAGACGTGGCCTTGACCTTGTCCGGGCGGAACCAGTTACCCCCTAATGGCCTGTGGCCCACTGCAGTAGCCGCTTCTTCGAGACCAATATGGCCAAAGCCTCGACCGTGTCGGAGGAGCATGTGAAAGACACCTGGTACCTCATGTGGCATGTACCAGGTAGTGGGGGCTCGCAGCCCAATGGGAGCTTTGAGTAAGAGCGTGCGGTGAGCTCTCTGTTCATCGGCTACTCCACCAGGGCTCTGTTTGGGATCACCGAGCAGCAGCCGCCTCTTCACTAATGAGCAGGTCCACATTCTCCATATGCGTGTTGAGTGTGGAGTGAGTCTGGCCTTTTTGGTCCCAAACAAGCCCAGTAGTGACAATGACGACATGGCAGCCGGGGATGTATGGAGCCGCGTCACTTGCACGCAGATCGTAGGCAGTGCAGGCCTTCTCTGCTAACTGGCCGAATGAAATATCTCTGGTGGTCTGGCTCCAGGTCAAAAGCAGTGAGCAGTTTGGTGATTGCCCGACCAGCCGGATTCTCTTTATGCACTACTGCAATCTTGAGGTGAGTGGTAAGGGCCAGCCAGGCGAGGAGGAAGGTCAGGGATCTAGTTTTACCAGCACCAAAGACACCTGCTACTGCCAGGGTAGATCTGCCAGATCGGAGAGCCAGCGCTAGGCTGGAGGCCATCGAGACAATGTGTCCATTATCATGCCGGGCGGCTGTGCCCAGGGCAACGGCAAAACCAGCCGCTTGAGGACAGTGCTGTAGTGTACTACCCGTAGTCAGCAACTGGAAAAGGGCATGCAAGCTCTGCAGCAGGACTACTGTACATTCAAGCTGATACGGAATGGGCACTTGGCCAGGGATTCCCAACACAGTGTGTTTGTGTTCTGCCGCTAGGCTGGCCATTTGCAGCAGGTGGTCAGCAGTGACAGTGTCTCCCGCCTCCGCAATTGCCAACACCCGGAACTTATTTGCTCTAGGTTCTAGCACACATAGGCTAGGTGGGAAGGCCCATTGTGCTGGGCACGCTAGACCGGTTTCGGTTGGCGTGGGCAGCGGCACAAAATCTTCCGGGAACGGTACTAAGGCAACGTCCCAGTGACGAGGGCTGCTCAATCGCCGGAGCTTCTCACTTGGCAATTCCTCTCCTTTTCGTTTCCGTGAGGGAGTCACAAAGGCAAGCAGGAGTGCTAGGACCGAATAGCACGTGTCGTGCTCCTGCAGAACCAATCGATAGGCCTTCCCAGCCTGCGAGCCCATATGGACCGTACTGGAGGGGCTGCTCGCTAGCTGGTCAAAATTACAACTCTGGAAGTGCGCTGGGCAAAAGATAGCCATTTGTGACCACGAGGGAAAGGTAATGCGATATTCATGCATGCCCTGCAACCCGGTTGCTGTGGGTGTGATATCCACGAGGAGGCCAAACTTTCTGACAGTGGGACTACTCCATAATTCCTGTCTTGTGGTTGCTTCTTCGACAAAGGTAAGCTGCGGAAGAAATAGGGCTAGGATGACAAACACTTCCCGGAACGGGAT
>CAXAMN010024640.1:0-12771 GCA_963970005.1 Durusdinium trenchii | reverse complement strand
ACAGTTAACTTGTTTTTTGTTCATAAGGCACAACATGTTTTTGTAAAAAAAACACCTTCCAACCGCATTTCCAAACGCTGTGTGGCTCCTTCACCAGCTTTGGAACCACTTGCGACACAAAGCGAGTTCACTCTCGGCCACCAGAGCTCCCGTCTGTCTCAGGAGATGGCCCTCGCAGCCGGGGAAGATGCCGCTCTATGTGTCTTGGCACACGTGCAGCGCCCCCCCCCCCATGGTCCCCTTTTCACGAGCGAGCGAAGCACAAGGGAATTCCTCCAAAAACATGGAAGGGTTGTGAAGCTTGGTGAACCGGTGCTTCGCATTTGGCATCTGGGGGGGATATCCAGATGTCTTCATCTTCCGAAACCACAAGCCATTCGGAAGCTTCCCTCACCAGTTCCACGCGAAACTCGCATCGTGTCGCGCTTCGCCGCTTCGCCCCGGACGGGACGACCTGGGTTCGGGGTCAAACTGGGGTTGTCATCTGGGTCCAACAGGCATATGTTGAGACGACCAGATTTTTATGTAGGGGTACAGTGAGCAGTATATTCAGCTGCATCTCAATTCCAGGCCATGTATACATCTAAACATGCATTGTTACTATCGATGAAGCCGCCGAGGCGCCTCGCGACCTGCACTTGCTAGCGTCGTTTTAGCTCTTTGAGTTACTTTTGCTTATAATATAATTGAAAAACAACCTGCCTTCCGAGAACATCAATGCAGACCCTCCGGAGGTTTGGTCCCAAGCGTTCCAGATGTTTTGTTCTTGAAGATTGGGGTACATGCCAAGGGCGAAGGATTCAGACAAACATTGGAACACTGATGTTCCCAGTGCCTGGTTGAGAAAGATAGAAGGAGGTCGCTCGTGTTACACGAACATGATGTCCTGATTGATGTGGGTTTGGCAATATAGAGGCCCCCATCATCCAGGGGCGGGTCTCAGGGCCGGGCGTCCGGGTGGGGGGGGTCTCCATGTCTTCAAGAACCACACCAGGACCGTCTTCATCACACGGAAGGGTGACTGAGCAGAGTGGATTCTGAGGTGCAACGAGCCTTTGTGGTGAAGATGTTCGGAGCACTGGCCCTGCAGATCCTCACCTGCCTCGCCTTGATGCTTGGGTTTTTCCGGCCCTGGTCCTCCCAGCCCCGGACGTGGAGTCGTTCGGCCCCAGTAAACGAAGAGGAGTGTCATTCTTGTTTTTTCCGGCGGCGGATGTCCAATCAAAGCAATGAAGCCTAGCAAAAGGTCCAATGAAAGGCAGACCAACTACAGTATATCCAACTATCCGTTGCACACACGTCCTTTTGTTCTCCCCATGTCCGAGGAACCATCGAACCCTATTGACCAAGAGTTGGAATCAGAGAACCTTTGACGGACCAGGTCCAGTTCAAGCAGTTGGAATCATTTTGGTATTTCATTCGTTTTTTTAAGAGCCTTGGACACCAGAATGATTTCTAGTTTGTTGGTCGGCTATGGAAAGCAGTGGCATCGTGACACATGTGCTCTAAATGGTGTGATGCTGTGACCCGTGTTCAATTCGTAGCTCCAATGTCTCCCGAGGCCAGACAGCTTTTGGACCTTACATCGCATTTTGAGAGTCGAGCCTTTCCCACCGGTGCCATCCAACCACAAGCGGATTTCAAGACTGGTTTCACCAGGGGATGTTCACAAGCCCCAACAGAGGTGAAGTGAGAAAAGGGAAAACCATGGGGGAAAAACACATCCACCACCGGAGTTTGGACGGCACACATATATACAGTGAAAAGAGCTCGCGCCGCATGGCGACAGATCGCGCGCCAAAACCGACCCTTGTCACCTGAGGATGCTCCCGATTCATAGGCGGTGATGGGGCGGTGGGGGTCGGCCAGAGAGGAACCCACCAGGAGCAAGCAGAGTGAGAAGACGAGCGCACGAGCGGATGCGATCGAACGCGCAGGTGAAGCCGATTCGTTGCGCACCGAAATGTGATTCGTTGCGAATCCTCTTCTCATGATGACATGACAATATAGTGATAGGGGCAGGACTTTTGCACTTGCACCTTAAATATCTTAAATGGTTAATTCAATAATTTTACATGTCTTTCTGACATGGGAAAAAAGGCCCAAGAAGGCCGGCTGGAACATGCAGATCTTGTTCATACTTCCTTTTCAAGTTGAGATTCGCAGGTGATAGCCATCGCCCTTGCGGATATGTATATGATGTATATGCCTATATGCATAAGCAACCTAATGTATATCTATATGCATGCGCGATCGGTGTTGTTGCGGTGCCCCCTTTTTGGGGCTAGTCACTAGTCGTGCCGAGTGTGGACCTTACACCGAAGCTCGGTGCCGATCGGATCGGGTGGAAGGCTCTGCGAGCAGTTCCACTTCATGGCCTACGTGCCCAACAACGGCACGTCGACCTCGGTCTTCGCGGATGTGACGCCTGGAACACGGGGAAGCCTTAAGGACAAAGGCCTTTTCCGAAGAGAGAGCTTGATGGTTGTTCTTTCTTTTTTGAAAGAAGGGGTGAATCCCCGACACCGGTGAAGTTGAAGATGTTTCTTTTTCTGCAGAGCAGATCCAAGGATGCCGATGAACCAGCCTGGCATCCTGTTGGGCTTTTACTATGGCCTGAGCTTCCTGTGTATGATGATGTTGGTGGTGCAGTGGTGGTTGCGCAACAGGACAGGGTTTTGAACGCAGGACGGGTCAAGGCTTGGTGGTTCAGGTTGAGTTCGAGGGACCAGATCCCACTGCCTTGACCTGAGTAGCATGAGTAGCGACAGGAAACAATGAGAGTGCTGTGGCCATGCACCTGGTGGACATCCGTTGCACACGGGACGTGCAAACTTTGTTTGAAACGGTTCTCTGGTGACTTGCAGGAACTTCTTGATGAAACACGAGAAATTTACGGAAGACACATACACACAAGAGCACACAAGCACAATCACAAACCAGACCCCATCAACCCAGAATTTTGCTTTGGCCCTAAACTGCTGTACATCCTCGTGGCCCTTCCTGTTTGCCAGACATCCGATCAACTACTTTTGCGCCTTCTTGTCGACTGTCCTGGTGGGTTGCTTCTTCGGCATCAGTGATGAGATGCTCCTTGCACCTTGGCCCCAACGGCACGGTAGGTCGACGAGGACAGGGGTGTCGTGTCCTGTCTCCTGTCGGACGATCCGACTCCTGGATGAGCAGAGGGGTGAAGAGAAAGGAAGGGTGGAGATGTGTCATTGAATGTCATTGAACATAAAACATAACAAACAACAATGGTCGTTGTTTCATAAGTTTTTTTTTTCTATGTAATATATAATTATACTGTATGTAATTGTATATACACATACCTAAGCAACATTGTCAGTCCATGCTGGTTGGAATCCTGCCTGTATTTCAGCAGGTTGTCCAAATATAATGGACATATCCCTCCTCGGCTCTTCAAAGCCTCAGAACGATTGAGATCATCGTGGCGGTTCCTGTACTAATCACGAAAGGTAGCTTGAGCTACCTGAGTTCTCCTTGCTTTAGCAAAAATGTATTACAATCAGGAGTTGGGATTGTGCATTGAGTTTCGTCCTGTAAGAGTTGATTCTGTTCGTCGGGGGGGGGGCCTCCCCCCTAGATCAAATCCCCCCTGCGCCGGTTCACGCCGTCATGGACTTCTACCAGGGTTACTTGTGATTGCCTGCTACCTTTCGTTCACCCCCTCCTCTCTCAAGTACTCTATAGGGATTCGCCTGGATATGTACAGATTTTTAATCGATGGCCAGCAAGCAGGAAGGCAGTGATGGTCATCAAGCGCATCTCGGACATTCTGACATCATTCCTTTTTCTCAAGTTCCTACAGAAGAGCACAACGTTTCTGAAACTTTTACATGTTGTTCAACAGAACAGTTCAACACACCAAGTGATATCGGTTGTTTATCTGCAATGGTGATTAAATATGTTAAAGAAACGTCTTGATGTTGTTCTTTCTACCTGGTGATTGTTTTCGGTGTTGGTTTCCGACAAAAAAAAAGACGTCCTTTCCGGACCCCAGGTACAGATCCACACTCGTTTACTCAGCGTCGTTGTGACGACCATGTGCCTGGGCTGACCCAAGTCCAAAGAACGCCTGGAAGGGTTTTTCAGAGCTGAAGCAACTGGAGGAACTGGAGATCCTACTCCTGACTGTCGGCGAATGGAGCGGTGACTCCACTTCTGTGGCTTTCGCCACTTTCTCCTTTTGGATGGATGTCAGGAGTTGTTCGATCAAATGTTGATCTTTCCAGAAGGAATCCACGGGGTGACTGGTGTTTGTGATGGTGCGTGTGTATGTGTGTGTGTATGGGACTGGTAAAATGCAAAGGGAGATTCTATTGTATGTTGTACGTATGATCCAACATTAATCCTCCTGCAGAGGAGCACATGGACCCTGAAAACCACTGGCTAGTACTTGTAATTGAGAATAGTCGTTACAGGGGTCCATTTTCATGGCCTGTGTTACCCTAGTCGTTGAGCCATTCGGTTCTTGAATCCTTGTACCTCGTTTTGCTTGTTATATATAAAGAATTAGTAACACTATTAATTATAGTAATTATTAATGTATATTATGTATATATATATATATATTATACAAGGACCTTCAAACAGGTGGTGTTAGGACCGTAAGAGGTGGTATTTGGCCACCTGTTGTCACCATGGAAACACATGTTGGAGGGTCCAAGTACAGGAATTCTATACTCGTTTCATCAAGCTGTTGATGGTCGCTAGGAGATGCTAGGAGACCAACCACGACGAGACAACATGTTCTTTTCCTTTCGAAGAAAAGAACCGACACCAACCTGCACCGTACAGCTGATGCGGGTTCGAGCCTCACTGATTTGCCCAGGCCGATTTGTGAGTTTGGGGCAACCAGGTCGCTACAGTTGTCGCAAATGGTTAGAAACAATGCCCAGAGACTTTTCAATGGAGCTCACGGTGCGTGTTCACCGTTTTGTTTTAAAATTCTAAGTCTACCTTTTACATCTTTTTACAGAAAACCTAAGAAAATGAAAACTATTTATGCATGTTGTATCTACCGTTGGTGCTTATAATGTTTGACCAAATATCCTAAGGCAAAGACAACCGGGCTTCTTCAAAGTCTCCTGCAACTGGGTCCATCAGCTCTTTGTCATCAGGACGATTTCCTGCATCTCCTGCTGGCTCTTTTTGCGCGATGGGTGGTGCAGGCACAGCTGGCACGGGAGAGAGTCAGCAGAGGATGCTTGAGAAATGTTCGAATACTCCATCGGGCAGCTCCTAGGGTGTTCGTCTTACCTTACCACCCTTCTTCTAGCACGTCTTCTAGAAGGTGTTCTAGGGTCTTCTCCTGACCATCACCAGAACTCCGGGCTGAACTCCTTCCAGGCTCAAATTGCATATGGTTGGGCTAACTCGATCAACCGCACCTTTCTTGGGGATTTGAGATAGAGAGTGGAATATATAGTCGGTTACTGCTTTTGTTTCTAGCTTTGACTATTGCTACTTAGGTCAACTCCCAACCAACCAGCCAGGCGAATGAATCCTTGTTCAAATATTTTTTTGACAAAGCACTCTCTTTAATGTGGCAGTTCATAGTCAACATACTTCAAGCGGGTTGTCTCGCCTATACGCCATGACAATTTAGTCTCACACACATGCACACAAAATACATATAATATCATATAATAGTCGTCAGTGTGTGTGTGTGTGTTGTACATTTAGGAGCATATCCTCAGGCAAATCTAAGCCGGCATCATGCCAGATGCTCAAGCGCTATGCAGGAAAGTTTTCTTTTTTGTTCAGACGTTTGCTTTTTCTCGGCCCGGCATTCTTCTTCTTCTTCTTCTTCTTCTTCTTCTTCTTCTTTGCTGCTGAGATTCACTGGCCCCACTATCCTTGCAATGCGCAGTGATGCATAACTAGCAATCCCCGCCTCTTGGTGAATCCACATTGAACCCTCCTGTTCCAAAACAAGTTGCTTTTCTCTTTGCTGGAGGTTACGTGACTTGCCGAAGGCCATCTGGGGACAATGTTAGAATTGTTGAAGGCTTTTCTTGGTTTCGGGGCAGCAGATCATGGTGACCCTCCCGGCAGTCATGCGATTCTCATTTCGCTAGCGAGAATCGCCCTGGTTGGCGTCAGGAATCTCACGGCAGCGACTTTGGTGAGCATCGGCCTTGGCTGGATTGCTAGCACCTTGCTGGTAATGCTGGTCTCGCAGGCGCACCGTGTGCCACGACGTGTGTCGTGCGACGCGGACTACGCGAGACGTGTTCCACGAAGGAGGGCACGTACGCAAGTACAGTGCGGCACTGGCGTAAGCGTTCGTGGAAACGTTAGAGAGGAACAAGCCAGCACCTCTCAGGCTCGGGTTCGGGTCGGGTTCGCCACGCGGCGCCATGTGCCTCAAGCCACGCTACCAGTGGTAGTGATCGGTGATTCTTTGGGCTCGGAGATGATCAGGTGATCCGGTGTTCACTTTGGACCAAAAGTATCCAAAAGTCAAGCTGAAGGATCGCACCTGGGTGCAGAGAAACAGTTTTAGGATGTCTCAGGTTGAACATGTGTAAGAATCGCCTTCGAAGGGGAGCTCCATGAAGATTTGCAAGCAGATTTACAGTAGTAGATTTATAGAATTTAAGTATTAGTGTATACAGTAGTCAGTAGTCTATTGGAGACCCTTGAACAACAGAAGAAGTCAATGCGTGCATGGGCGCCCACAGTCCGCCGGACGCGTGTGCTCGACCCCTTCAGGTGCTTGACCCGGTGAACTCCATCGGGATGCTCGGTGTTTGGGGGGGTTCTGCTTGGTCCCGGTGTTGGAGGTCGGAACTTTGGGGGGCCGGGCGCGGGACCTGACGGGTTGCACGGCGGGTGGCGCAGAGCATTTCTTCAAGGTTCAAACCTGAAACAGCCCAAAGAAATCCGTGGCTGGCTGAGGATGGCAGGTACAGGTCTGAGGATGGCAGGTACAGGTCAGATTGATCAGGCCGTGTGCATTGGATCAGAGAACCAAATTGATTCTGTAAGGCTTGGGCTTGTAGAGCCTGGTTTGGGAGCCCGGTTTGGGTTCCGAGGAAGACTTGTACAGCAGCTTTGCTTTCAGCGTTTGTCCTGACCTTTCTGTTGGTGTCACTTGGTCGCACTCATGGCCTAAGCCCGCCCAAGCCCCGCCCAGCAGTCCGCGTGGCGCGGACCGGTGGCGACGTGGTCCCTGGTTTCGCCACCGACTCGGCACCGGCCAAAACAGTGCCGTGTGGATGTTCGGGATGTTTTAAGGTATATATTCAGGATGTTCGGGATGTTCCGGTTCCAGGGTGGAAGCTGTTGGCTGTTGGGTTCTGGGCGAAAGATGACAGACACCAGCGGTGGAAACGGGCTGAGGCATTCCTGGAACTCGCTGATGAACTGCAAGGTGGACGATCTGGTAGGTGCCTTGGTGGCAGGTCATTTTGGTTGAAAAGGGTTGAGTTTGCCGCCCTAAAACGGTACTAAATGGCACTAAGCTTTTTCGTTTGGGAGAGTCCATCATGTTTCAGCCTGGACGTGACGCACGCTATTGGAAGATGATGCGGCCTTGGCGTTTTTTCTTGCCCTTGCAACTTAGTAGCGATGCCCTTGTTGCTAGTACTAGTAGCTTCAGACTACTGGTACCTCTTCACAACCCGACTTCAGATCGAAGCCACTCGCGTCAAACGCCGCCACCTCTGACGAAACAGCAGCGGCCCAGCGGCGCTGTGAAACTCCAGCGCAGACAGTCTGCAGCGCTGAAAGCCAGGCATCATTGCGGTCATGGATGCAAGTTTGCTGGCAGTGGTGAGCTTGCCATGTTTATTCCTTCTCCTGGCCTTTTGTGCACCTTCCTCTGCCACTCGGACCACTCGGTTGGAATTGGTATAAATCCATTTGGAATCCGTTTCTTCTCGAGGCCGGCCTAGGCCAGAAAAGAGAGGTACTGTAGTTCGCACTCCTTGGCCGTTGTTTCTGGTGGGGAGATCTCATCTTTGCACCCAAGATGTGTCATTAATCCCCAACACGGAATCGTGGACTGGATCAGGGAGGTCTAGATCAGATAGGTGGTAGAAAATTCGGGTATTAATTGAATATGTTACTTCTGTGGTATGAATGATCCCGTTGGAACCCCCTCGTGACACTGGTCGTGACACTGGTCCAAGGATCTCGTCGAAGGTCCAAGGCTTCGTCAGGTTTTAGCAAAAATCCACAAGAGTTAGCTGAGATCGCTGGACTCTGGACCTTCCAAAGGGTGTCCAAATGGAAGACTATAACAAGAATATAACAAGTGCGGGTAGTAGCTCATCAGTGATCGTTGTTTGTTTAAGCTTCAGAATTCTGTTTATTCCAAGCACTTCATGTATTGTATGTACATTTTGCCTACCCCAAGTAAGATTGCATTCTGACCATAGGGACACGACCAGAGCGCAGGTGTTATGACCAGCGACATGACCATGCCATTCAGCATACTCCTGGCTCCCAAAGGATGTTACAGTCTTTATCCAAGTGATGTAGGCTACCTAGTCCAAACAAGTGACCGACGAGGGTGGTGAGTGGCGTTCGGAATGACGATTTCTGTCATCCCGCCAAGTAGCCAGCTGGAGCGGGTTTATAGTGGTCTATAATGCAGCCACTTGGATATCCCATGTCCCTGATTTGATTCCTCACCATTCCCAGCTGCCTGATCTCGGACACCGCGGCGGGGCCTGAGGCCATGCAAGTCCAGAATGGTGAGGCGAACGAGGCACAGAACCAGGTCTGAGGTCGGCATGCTTTGTGGAATGAGGACTCCTATCTATGGGCTTCTGAGAAGATTTCGAAGCCGTCTCAATTAAGCGCTTGTTGTTCTATCCGATTGCAAACCAGTCCAATTCTTTGGAAAAGGATGGTTGGACTTCAGATGAGGCGTAAGAAGAGTTTCCAAAGGCAGGTTCGGATGACCTTCTTTTGTCCGTGCCGGTGTGTAAATGTGTCATAGTCATTCATGGTCCCTTTCCGACTTGAATGTATATATATATATACCATATTGATTCACAGATTCACAGTGTATCATATATGAGACCATCCATGTATGGAATTTATGACCCTACTGTAAGTAGCTATTCCATGGATGGTCAAGTTACATACACTCCCACTCACTAACATGGAAATGGACAATGGCCCGAGGGAAGACCATTTTCCACTACAAACAGGTGGTTTTCCACTTCCATGTTAGTGAGTCAGAGGGTACCTATGTTGGGTATCGATTCGGTGTTTACTAATGAATGCTCCCAGTCTTAGACTCCGTGTGTTCTACATCCACTGAGCGGGATAGCCAACAGACGATTCACGATCAGACCATGACCGTGACCGTGACCTGTCATTCAATGAGCTACATACCTGGACCATCCTGTTCGGGTGTCCTGTTTGAAGATCTCGGATAGTAGTGGGCTGGGGGGGCGTCGAACGCCAGGACACCCAGATGGTCAGATGGTCGGATGGTCCTGGTACGTTCGGATCGTCACTCCTTTACATCAACCCCCCTGCAGAAGACCACATAGACTCGGAAAGCCCAGTGGTAGATGAGAATCGGGGCAAACCAGGGGTTGATAGACTCATTGTCCAGACGCCGAAACCGAAAACAGGAGCACATCATGAAACACATCTTTAGATCAGGATGACCCCACATCGGACTCCCCTGAATTGATGGTCGGCCGCAAAATCACTGCGATGTCCCATTCCAAGACGTGCACAGTGCACGAGCTTAATTTGCAAGCTGTAGGTGCGGTTGCTGGCAGCCAGTAACAGCAGCAGCATTGCTGGGGTCCTTTCCTTTGGCCAAGCAAGGTCCCACCACCATTGTCTTTTGAGAAGACTCTTGACTCTGGCGACACCATCGATGAATGTTGAGTACGCTGGAAGAGATCTGAAAAGAAATCAATACCTGAGAGTAGCACTGGGAGCTCCCTGGGGTGTCCTGTTTTGGTCATGTGTTTGGATGCCAAAAGTCGGTGCTAAGGAGTTTATATATATTTATATAAAATGGCTGCAACACTAGTTTTTGTGATGATAGATGTTAAAAGCAAAGTATGAAGCGGCACGCTAAAATCAAAACACAAGCTAGGCGCTAGCGTGGCGCTTGTGGCGCGCCTGTGCTTTTTTGAATTTTATTTTGATTGCTGGAAGCCATTTGCTCGGACCACATGTGTATATAATCTGTGATGTGCAGTTTCATAGGGCGCTAGCAGGAGCAAGGACACAACTTCAAATGGTTGGCATGTCGCACTATTCCTAGTGAGCTTGCTTTCTCCATTTTCACACCTTGTCTTTGCCACGGCTAAGCCAGGTAAATGTTCGAGACTTTTCGCGCTAGGCTCGCGCTAGCTCCGCGCTAGCAGAAATTGCTGAAATGTGTGCCCGGTAGTGCACGGCCCAAATGACAGACCCAATAGGAACCAAATGCGCCAACGCTCCTAGGCAAAGCATGAGCGGCACTTGACAAACGCCGAAGCCCACACGAGTCGGCAGAGCAAACAGCTCAAAGCAGCAGTACAGAGAGCAGCTCATCTAGCAGTGCCGTCGGCAGCTTTAGTCAGTTTAGGTACAAGAGTATGCGCTAGTGTATTTTGCTATGAAACGAACAAAGCCATACCATAAAGCAAGTCACCGTTAGTGTAGATTATATAGAAAACATGAAGCAGCACGCAAGGATTTCGGAATTCGCGCTGTTTTCGGGAGCAAGACTTTCGTCAACCAAACATGTTTCAAGATGTTAGGTTCAGAAAGGAAAACGCTCGATCGTGTCGCCCTGCGTCCGGCGACGCGGCGTGGGTCATTCAGTGTGATCCTGCGAAGTAAAGATTTAAAGCGTGGACGCGGTTTGATGCATCGGGTGACCTACAAGAAACGACTGGCCCCGAGACAGGCAGTACCAAGACTAGATGAGTAGACAGGTTCTCCCGAAATGTTGTTCCAATCATTTTGCAAGGGGTGCTGCGCTGGTGACAGATTCCGAGTTTGTGGCAGTCCAATGAGCACTTTGGGCACATGTTGCACACGTGTTGCCAAGACAATTCAGTGAACCTTGTAAAAAATGTTCCACTTCTTGTGAAGTAGCTGTAAGATGTGCATGGATGCGGAAATTTGTATATTTCAGAGCGGTGGCTTGGCATGGTTTGGTTGACTTGCGTTGTCTCCTGAACTTTGTCTATGTGTGGAGAACACGTACTTGTAGGTCCATCACATCCACATTGCAGGGAAGGTGAGCAGTTCAGGTTGAAGGGAGGTGATTCGTCCACTCCGGCCACTGGGGGTGAGCAGGGGATGTTCTTTTCACGGTCGTTTCCCGGGTCACCTGATCCTGGTGAGCTGGGCATTGAGATCTAGTCTACAGCTCAAGCGTCCCGGTTTCAGTCTCGCGAGCCGAATGACATGATGGATGAATGAGGGTCGATGTGTGATTCTTGGCTCGAAAAGAAGCCCCAAGAATGCAGACATCTCCGCTCAATTGCAGAATTGGAATACCCGGTCCAGGTTTTGCACCCGTGTTGGTCCAGGTTTTGGCACCGTTCTGGCACCGTCATCGCGATGGAAATCCGAGACTGCCCGGTTTGGGGTTTTCAAGTCGGCTCTTCCACCCATGGTTGGTGAATGATTGGGTCTGAGGCATGGACCCTTGGCATGATTTATTTGGGTTTGGCCAGAAAGTCATGGACACTTCAATTTCCAGTGGTACATCACTCAAATAATCTCAAATCTGGCTACATCCATTTATAGCCAGTGCCTCTAAGAGTGGGGCAGCTGGTGACCAATTCGCCGTCTTGTGCCAAGAAAAGACACCATGTAGGTCAACCGCTCGGTCTCCTGCTGCCATGACCCACAGCAATGAGCAATGATTAATGTTGTACAGAGCGGTTGTGAATTTCAGGAATTGGGTTAAAACCTGCAAAGGCAATAGCCCCCCTCAAAAGCATTCAAAAGCGATATATACAGTACACAGTATTAGCTGAATCGTGTCCTCTATTTGGCAGTACGTGTTGGCAGACGCTCAACTTATCTTTCGTGGTTGAACTGGACCCTCGTCTCCAGAGTTCAGATGCTTTTCAGAAAATCCTGGTTATACTGATGATTCGCTGATTATTCGCGGGACGCAGCAATTATCTTAAGTTCGGTTGAATTCCCGTACTGCAATGACCCGCAAGAGACCAGACTTGGTCTTCCCGAAGACAAGTGAACCAATTTCAAACCTTCCAAGAGAGGTTGAACAGCCTATCGATGCCTATCCCATATGTACCTCTTGGTTGAAACTCAATATGGACGTTCGCCCCGCCACATCCGCAGCGCTTGGCCCCGGTGGAACCGCCCGGTTGCCGGGAGCGGGCGCCCGAGCGCTTAAAGGGAGCCGCCAGGTGCTCGGGAGCCGCCAGTCGTCGTCACAGCGGAAGGAGGGGAAAAGCCTCCGGTAAAAGTAGAAGGGCTATGTTCTGGTGGAGTCAAATCCTCCTGGGCTAGAAAACGCACCAATCCACTAGAACATCGCAGGGCCATGTGTCCATTTCCATCCATTTCCATTGACCGTGGGTGTTGCAAGTGAAAACAAAAGGAAGCTCCCTCTCAGAAGAACAGCACGAGCTTCCGTGTATAGATCCCGTGAGGATTTTCTTGGGCCCTTTTGGGCTGTGGTCGCACTTACTGTGCAGGAGGTGTCAATCATTTGTGGAACATGGATGGGCATAGCTGCTAGCCACTTTGTAGACAACTGTCAGAGAACCAAACAGGGTGCGTTTCACTGCC
>CAXAMN010024639.1:783630-808647 GCA_963970005.1 Durusdinium trenchii | reverse complement strand
TGTAACTACAATCGGGATGGCGGGATAAATTAAATATATATATATATGTGTGTATATATATATATATGGGATTCTCTTTGCTCGTTTGTACTCGAGTTGCTGGCCTGCCTTATTAGAGTTACGAATAGCCTGTATTTCTGGAGACCGTGAGCCGCTGTCAGACCATCAGTCATTGGATTGTGGCACCCTAATTAGACCTGTACTAAAAACTGTGTTTCACGAAATAAAGGAAACGTGATGCATGAAAGGCCTCTGAACAGTCTGTCGCTGTTGGCTTGTAAATCGCAGC
Source organism: Durusdinium trenchii (assembly GCA_963970005.1). Lineage (NCBI taxonomy): Eukaryota > Dinophyceae > Suessiales > Symbiodiniaceae > Durusdinium > Durusdinium trenchii. Next base: position 808,358 of record CAXAMN010024639.1, on the reverse strand, counting down.
ATCGCTGTCGGCCTCAGAAACCGTGAACCGCCACGTCCCAACGTCGACGTCTCGAACGCCTCGTCGTTCGTTCTTGCGACCGCTGAGAACCTGTTTCGTCCTTCTTCAAATCCGATGTGTTGGAGAAGCTTGAGACGAGCAGTACAGCACCAAAGGAGACCTGTTGCTCTTAGGTTGGAGACCATCGCTATTAATTTGGTTGGAGGCCATTGCTATGGGTTGGAGGCCATCACTCTTAGGTTGGAGGCCATCGCTATGGGTTGGAGGCCATTGCTATTAGGTTGGAGGTCTGACCGAGCCTGGTGGAAGTCTGTCCGAAGCAGACTGGGCAGCGGTTTTGTCCGAGTCAGAGGTGCCACTGGGTGTGCTAACCCGCCTCCAAACGTGATTCTTTCCGATTGTATTTTGGGGGTGGCTTTGACAAAGACAACATGTCGATGCTTGGGGTATTTCAACTGTATTTTACTGTTCTGATTCTTACTGTTTTTTAAAATTAATTTGCTACAAGGAGTTTGAAGAAACACACTCCCGTGCAAGAAGTCTCCTCTTTCCCAGCTGCAAGTCTTGTCGCCGTTTGTTTCCTGATTATTCCTGGTGTAAAAGATGTAAACGCCCACACTATAAAAGAGACTACCCTCGGATTTGATTAAGTTACACACGTTCGATATGTTGGTCAGCCCCCAATTTGAATGTTTCTTCCGGTCTTAGAAACACCCTGCAACCGGTGTGACCGACGTGGGGCACGATCCCAGACCTAGCAGTATACCGCCAGACCGGGCCAGACCCATCAAGACTGGGGTGGACCCCGAGGTCGAAATCGGTGGCATAGATTCCAGTCCCATGGATGGTGGTACTATGATCTATAAGGGGATCGCTACTGGGAGCAAGCGCATCGCTACTAGGGGCTCCAAGGACGCTACTAGGGGCTCCTGGCCATAGGAACAAGGACGCTACTAGGGGCTCCTGGCCTTACTACTAGGAGCAAGAAGCTACTAGAAACAATAAATAAATAGAATTAAAGTCAAATCTGGAGCAGTTAGCAGTTCCTGCAGCTTCAGAAGTTACAAGCTGGTGACTGGTGTGGCTCAACAAGCTGGTGTGGCTGCTCAACCAACGAGTGCCTCAACAGATGACTGCTCCAGGCACTCCTGTGCCTCGACAGATGAGGGCTCCAGTGATGTTTGCACAGCACGACCAATGGGGCAGGAACATTTGGACAGATGCCCGGGGCAGGCGACGCCGCTAGTGGATATCAAAAGAAGTTGACAGTGTCAGTGCTAGTGGCTTTGAAAGCCCGCTGGATGGATGCTGGCTTTTGCTTTGAAGAGAATCAGGATGTCACTTGCTTCAACTTGACCAGGTTTTGGCCCATATCCTTCTATGTGAGCAACCACTTGGACATTGCGCTGTACATTTCGGTAGCCTACGACATGCTTTGTTCTTTTTCCATCATCGACATTCGTTCGGGATCGAGCGTCGAGCTTGGGGCCGCCCGAACGAGCTTGGTGCGTCTTCCAGGACTGCCTCTCTTGCGGGGGAACTGGCTGCAGCCTTTGCAGCCGCTCTTTGGTCGAAGGAGCCTTGGCATGGAACATACTCAAGCATTGTGAAGCATCTTCTCAACCGGGGGGGTGCTCATGAACCCTTTCAACAACCGATATACATACTGAGTTTAAAACATTTGGCCCACAACCCCACTTGCATTTCTACTTTGCATTCTGCCAAGAACCTTCTTAGGGGTTGAGTTAGGAGTTCCGCGGAGGTATGGTGACCCCAAAATAGATGGACAGCATGTGTTGGAGACCACTGTATACTGACTGTGTGTATTTATGCGAGACTGCTTCTTAATGAGGTAACTCCTCCAACCAATGGCTTGGGGTTGATTGCAGGGTTTCCATGAGATTTGTTCTATGCAGCTAGTTTCTTCAAACATGTTCAATGTCATTTAACGTTTGCTCCTGAAGCCTTGGTCCTTCAAACTCTCTCGAGATGATGTCAAGCTGGTCGTTCTGTGTTTTATCCCGCTCTTCGCATCCAAATTTGCCTCTTTGAACTACCAACACTTGAACATGCATTGACTCATGCGTAACCTTGTGGACCGCCACTCCGACTCTGCACGTTGATGTGTCTATTCACTGGGGGGTAGACCTTGTTCCCGGTTGCTGAAGACTGAAGCAAATCTCAGCTGAGGAGCCGAGATATGGTCAGAGAAGCTTCAGAGCACTGCACAGCGTAAGGAGATTTGGGCGATAGGTACATGTCAGACATGTGGTTACGGAACTCCGAGAAGAGGGAGGTAAAAAAGAGCAATTGGAAGAGGAGACCTTCCATTCTTACAGCTGTGAGAACAGCTCTGTCTTGCATTTTTTCTATGAAACGCAAGAGAAGACCTGAAGGCACCTTATGGTACACCCTGGTAGCTCCAACCTGCGGACCACTTTTTTAGCCAGTTGGTTCTCTGTCCCATAGGACGATTCACTCTTGGAGGGGAGCATTCGGTGGTCTTCTTATGTCTTCTTGGGCACGACAAAAATGTGTTTTGACCAGATGAAGAAGTGGCACAGGTGAGCTTTGGATTTGCTTGGGCAATTTTTGTTGAGCTCTGGTGGTTCCATGGATGTGAGTGTGTGTGTGTGCTGGACACTGATGTGCGTATGGGTTCATGTATATAATATAATATATACAATAATTACAAGGAACTGTATTCATCAATGGCTAAATGGCAGTTCAGTGACTGTGAATATATCGACCATGATGGATATACTGTAATCCGATGTGTGCATAGCTCGAAACTGGTGCCAAGCCCTGTACCTGGCTCTTCTCAAAGTCACATGTTGCAAGCATTGGGAAGACATGTTTTGATTTGTTTTCCAACCCCACTGCAAACTGGCCATTATATACATGTTCCTATGTTGCTACGTACTCAGTAGTTGGCAGTGGGATTTGTAATGCATGAAGCCAAACTATTTTTGTTGGTAGTTTTCACCAGAGGAGTTCAACATGTTGCCATGAATGCCTGAGTTCCTGATGTTCTCTCCTGCTCCTGCAGGAGTGTTTGGCTTGTGGTGGAAAAGGCTGCAGCCTATGTAGCGGCTTGTCTTCCTGTGAAACTGGGGCAATCATTTCCGGAACTGTTGCTATCAAGATGAGGCACCGCACTTGCGCTTCGTCCGGGGTCTAGTTACTAGAATTTTCAATGGAACATCAACAGGGGGTGGCTGAACCGCTTCAAATCTGACTCGCCGGTTGTGCGTTGCGACGTCTATTGCGTAGCTTTTGGCCTGTGGTGGAAGGAGAAACAACTTGTTACCAACAATATCCACTAGGTCCAGGATAGGAACAACAACCAGCAGCAGCAGCAGCAGCACTGGCACTGGCACTGGCACTGGCACTGGCACTGACAACGACTTCACAACAAGATCAACGGTCTGACAAAGAACAATATCAACAGCAAGCATCTCGATTGCAGCCAAGAGCGCCAACATGTAATAAAGTACTTCTCAGCAACAGCTACTGCAGTTTGAAACCAAGAGCCAGCAAGTAAGACCTATACCTAGACCTGCAAGTCCCTTGTATATGAGGTACCCATCTCAGCACTTGTGCCCAATCCTGTCGGGTTCCCCCCTTTGCTTTGGTTTTATTTTGACACCAAATTAGTTGATGATCCTTTCATCAACATCATCCACATCAGCTTCATCCTCAACAAATGACGTTTGCCGGACTTGCCGGACCCAGGTGGAGAGCGTTCCGACGAGGCTGTGCGGGTGGTCGTGGGCTTTGGAGTATATAAGTGAAAACTCAAAGCATGTCCAAGGGATTCTTTGGGGGGCTGAATATGTTTAAAATGTTCTGAGTGATCTGAAGAAGTTCAGCCCACTAAGTTGGAATGATAATAAGTTTTGGTAAAGGCTTGGGGAGAAACGAACAAGTCGGAAAGGCCAGGGGCGCTCCATGGGAGGAAAGAATTGAATTAAGCAAGGAACGAACATCAGGAAGGTCCAAAAACAGTGGTGGACGCAACGCTTTGATGTGTATGTCAGTATGTTCTTTTTAAAGCGCTATGGACCAACTGAGTAACCCATTGCCCCAATGAAGCTGTCGAGATACTGAATTTCAAGATGTGTCAAAGGTTCATCCAAAGAGCTTCATGGCGACCAATCGTAAAATTCCAGCATCCAGCTTGGTTTCCAGATAAACATGTCAAACAAATTCAGAGCACAACTGAGGTTTTGGGTGCCAAAACCTATCCAGTTGGTGCCCAGGTTGCCCCTTCCACCGGCCAAATCCTTCCTGTCAGGGCGCCCTCGCCACTGCGCCCGGCTCTCGCCGGAGCGGAGTGGCCTCGGATCTGGTGCGGGGGGCTCTTCGGTCGCTTGGCGTTGGAACCCGAACTCATGGAACTGCCTTATGTTGGAGGCCATCCCTGGTAGGTTCAAGGCCGCTAGTAGGTGGGAGGCCGCTTATTGGGCTTGGACTGTCATCTTTACCTACATTTGGGGGTGGTTGACCTGGGGTCCACGGGACGGCATCTATGGCAGTCCCAGTAGATGGACTGGCGGAACCGGTTGGATCGTTAGGAGATGGTTGGATCGTGGGGCGGTTGGGAAGGCCATGGAGTAACCGGTGACTGGGTGTTTCGGTCAGTATGAGACCATGGTAGGTAGGGATGGAGATGCATCATCCATCGCAGGAGTTTGGAAATCGTTGCAGCAAAGTAAAGGAATTGATGTTGCTTATGTTCCAGTCCCACGTCACGAGATGCAGGCAAACATTTACTGTGCCCTGATTGTTGGTGACAACGATCGTCACCATCATCAACATCATCATCATCAGCAGCAGCAGGTGTCTTTGGCGCTTGCCCTCAAGAAACTGGTATGGGTTGGTCTCCAAGCAATGGATTGATGCCAACATATGCCAACCATCTGAACAGATTTGGCTTCATGATTTTTAGAGTCAACACGGTTTTTTGGCCAGATGTCGGCTTCCAAGGCCGCATGAACATCCCCAAAATATCCCAAAATTGACTCTTTCATGTTCCTTATTTACCCACTGAAAGAGCTGGTTCGCGCAAAAACCACACACATCAAACAATAAAACTTAACGAAACGCCGTTTCGCTGTCGAGGCAAGTCTTGTCTTCCTGCAAATCTGCCTCCATTGGGCTTCTTGGCCGGTGGTCTCCTGGACGTGTTTGTCAGCTTTGACCAAGCACACCCCTATTTAAAAGCACCGAACACACATCAGGGTCGTTTTACAGACGGTTGTTTGGATGACAGATGTTTGCAGGCAGAGGCTCTGGGAGCGCCCATGATAGCTTTTGCGAACATAGATCCGAAGCAGAACTCCGTTTGTTGGGACAAACACAGCTAGTTTGCAAACAAAATGCTGCACGGCACAAACCGATTTTGTTGTATACTGCCACGCTCGTTGGGCGGAAGCGAAGATGTTTCGGTACTAAAGAGTGAATCCAATTCCGCCATGTTCGTCACACGTTCGAACTGTCTGATGGAGCCGTCTAAGACCTCAGCATCGACTGCGGCGCCGCCGCATCGCATCGGTGGACCTCCGCGTTCTCGTCTCCGCGGGCACCGAGGTGGTCCCTGGGGGAACTCATGCATCACCTCATGGAGTGCAAACACGCCATTTCCAGCGCTTCCAAGGCGACGGCCGTGCTTTTCGTGTTGTTTTCAGTTGTTCTCCATGATGACGGTTTTTGGGGGGCTTTTGTTTCCGGGAGAACGGGGCGGCTTGTGTGGGGCAAGCATTTAGAGTTTAGAGCATGTGAAACCGCACGCTTTTCTTTCCCTTTTTCGGCATACCGCGTGGTTTTGTGGTTTTTGGGTTCTGTGGTTTTGTGGTGTTTGGGTTCTGGTATGATCTCGTTTTTTGAGGTCGGACCTCACAGGGTGAGGTCGGAGAGCCCCAGAAGGCACAACCCCAAATGTTAGCATATAGAGCTAACTTTCGATCCTCAGGGCATGGTAAGAATTAGTCTTCTATTTTGGTCGCAGGCGGTGTGTAGTGGTGAGGGTGGATGGCACGCAGCCGGCGCGGGGGTTGGGTGAAGTTCAGAAATGGTTTCTGCAGCCATCGTGGAGAGTGATCCCACGTCACGTTGTAGCGGACGCAAAAGAATTAGTTATGAACAGTCAACTCTAGAGTGCGGAAGAACGCAGGCCCCTCGGTCCAACGCTCCGCTGAAATCCACAGAATTGGAATTCACCACCTGTTTGGTCTGAAGGATGTGATGTCTTCGGCCATTGGTCCCATGACACTCGTTCGTGTGACCAACTCCGCATCACGGCCGGCAGGCCAGCCGGAAGACTGCGGTGGACTTCCTCTTTGGCGAGACGAAGAAGCCGGCAACGCATCGGCAATGCACAATTCATATGCACGACAGGCGGGTGGGATGAAGATATGTGAGGACCACATGCTGGTGGGCTGGCGACAACAAGCGGCTGGATCCTTTCGTTTTCTGGTTGGGAAGCAACTCGCAATGGATCTACCCACTAAAATCAAAAGAGGCTGATCAAGAAATTGCATGAATATGGTTAGAGTGTTAGAGGAGTCTTTCCGAGTATTTGGGACCATGATTTACACCACACTTGATTTCGCTTGATCAACGTAGCCGCGAAATCGATCTCGTGTGATCGGAGAAAGCGCAGGTCTTCCATGCTTCACCTATGGAAGTGACCACGATGTGACCTCGATGTTGGACCACCAACCAAAAATTGCCAACATATGCAAACATACCAGGACCCTCCAAGGGGTGTCCAATGGACTACCCCACACTACCTAGTTGGGCTTCCATTGGGCACCCCTTGGAAGCGCTAGGTATGTGTTCAATTCTTTTCTCAAAGCAGAGGTGTTCCATTGGGCGCTAGACACTCACTGGTCAGGTCATCGGCTTGACCGGCTTGACCCTTGGTTGGTTGATCTATGGGAAGGGGATACTCCCAGTCGTGCACAGGTATACTGGTATGTGACACCTGGCATCGACCCCTCTATGATTCTATGACATGATGACATGGGTAGGGGTCCAAAAACTATCCCAACTCCTGCACTAACAGTCATCGTCACAGGGGCAAAACACGTTTATTTGTTTCAAGAGTGGCCGGTAGAATTCCAATGGTATCCAATAGCAAACAGTGTATGTGCTGTGTATCTACTTCCCACTGATTATCAGCCCTCACTGACAAGCCATAGCGGCAGATTTGTTGGAGACACGCCATTTGGTGCCAGGAACTTCGAGATTTCGACCGAAAGCTTGCAACTGAATTCGCTTGACCCTGGGCTGAAGACATGCAGGGGTTGAATCCAAGAACCCCATAGGAGGTGTTTTCAGTATTCCTTGCCTGCTGAGTGAGTCCGGATATTGCTCTAGGGATACAGTGCGGTTACAGTGCGTGAACTGATAGACCTCAGGATACGTCAGGATATATAAGAGTTCTTGTCAAGACTACAGCTGCGACTAGACCCATGTGAAACCTGATTTGCACGTTGTTTCGCTTCCAGTATGTTTCATCTATTTTATGGTCATTGTGTTTGGTCTTCCCAAAGTTGGATCAGCCAAGAGGTGCAGGTGTTGTTGGAACTTCTTGGAACGACTTGGGATGATGGATCTGAGTAGATGTCCAGGCACCAGGCAGGGTTGTGTCGCATGAACCGTTTGTGTCAGACAAGTATGGCATATGGCATATGTGTTTTTTTTTTCAGTGAACAACTTGTTTGGAGAGGAAGCAACTGTTTCACCGGTCCATCTTCAGCATTGCACCCAACATGCGAGCTGGGAAAGTGGAATGATGATCCATTCCGTGGGACTTTCATGGGGTCTCTTCGAGGCACTGGCATAGGGTCCTTCCCAGCTCTACTATACAGATGTTCAGATTCTTCTGCAATGTGTTTAGTAGGATTCTGAACGAAACATCCATCACTGAGGATTTACCCAAGCACTTTGATGCTTGGCAGAAAACGACCCGGAAAGAAGCTGCCCCTTGGAATGCCAACGGGGCGGAGGACGGTTGATTGACCGGACTGGCCAAGCTGGCCGGCGTCGGCGTGGATAGAACACCAGTAGTAACACCAGATAGATTAACACCTAACTGTTGAAAAAGAAGGTTGTTGTTCTTAGTATTCATCAGGATTTTTGATGTTGTCTTGTTGTTTTGATGTGTTCATCACCTGTCTCCTGCTGACACTCCAGAGTCTTCGTCTCGTCTCAAGGCTGCCCAAGGCATCCGCTTCCGACCGGGCACCTCTTTGCAGTACCTCCGGCTGCACACGACCGTCGTTCAACGACCGGGACGTCGGACTCGAATCCCAACGATGTTTCGGAACGGGAAGGTGCTGAGAGTGCGCTTCAGTGGAACGTTTTTACATGTTCTTTTACATTTACTGTAGAAAAAACAGGGCAAAGGCGACCGGGGGGCGTCAGACGCCTATCTCGACCGACCTAGATCGACGTCTTCAGAACGGCCAAGTCGACTCAGGGTGGCGCCACAGTGGCGGGCCACAGTGGCGGACCACGGTGTACGGACACGCCTTTGGTGTTTGAACCGGGGGGATTCGTTGGTGTCAAACAGGTTTGGACTTCAGAAGTTTCCACCCAACAGTTGTGGCTGATGCGGTCACCTGCAGAAGACGTCTTCTGATCGCTTTTTTTCTTGTTTTTTCTTTTGGGTGATGAGGTGTCCCATGTTGTTCGACCAGTCCTTTACCCATTGTAGTGATCTAGGCGAAGTAACATCAGATTTGGATTTTTCCCTGCTATCACTTTCTTTTAACAGATGCTGCCTGCGGGTGTAAGAATACAAATGGAACTGTGGAAAGGGCCTGATTGGAGGTTCCATGGCAATTGATCTGAGTTTCTCCCCGGTCCAGCGCTCAGCCTCGTACAGCAGGTCTAAAATCACTCTCCTTTTTCTTAGATCATCGCTCAGCCTCGGTGGAGAAGCTCTACATTTGTTCCACCCAATAACTCAAACATCCAAACGACTCCTGTCCTGCGAATGGCTGCTTATACATGTGCCGTATCCACGTCCCCTCCAAACGACTCCTGTCCTTCCCTGTCACGCTGTTCCTCCACCCTTGCAAACAGCTTGGCTCCTTCCTCACGTCGGGATGCACGTAGTATAGATTCTGCATGTGTAGCACTTTGCTCTATACATTGATTCTGTCATGTTCTGTCCCATTATATACCTGTAACAGTCGGTAAACAAGAACTTCACTATATCAGAGATGTTCGCCTGCAACTGAACCATCATTATCATCCAGGAGTTACTGGTAATAGGATAGGCTGATAGACCCAATCTATACACTTGGCCCAGAAAACATTGAAGCCTCAATGCCTTTGGCTCTGTGAAACTGCACGAGGCATGTGCTGGCGGGCAAGGTGGAGGGTGAGGCTTCAGGTAGCAACTTTGTGGCTCGGCTGGGTAAGGAAAGGCACGATGCTTTGATGTTGCGTGCCACGAAAGGGATTGCCTAGGAGAGCTGTGGTTTGGGTGTAGTTGGTTGGTGGTGAATAAGTGTTGTTCTTTTGCCATTTGTTGTTTATGATTGTTTTGGAAGATCATTTGATATTGTTTATTCGTCTAAAAGGCGTGCCTTTCTTTCCCAATCTTCCCATTGTTTCTTCAGGATGTTTTGCAACACGATACACGTTCTTGGATTGTGCTCAATAATTAAGCTATCTCAAATAGTCCAATAACTGCGGGAGTGCAGCGAGAGCCAGCAAAATTCATTACAAAGTTGTACAGTACAGCTATACAAGGTTGATCCCACTTGCCTATAGTTCCAGGCCAGTGTGTGGACAAGTCCCATTCGTTTACACAGAACCCTAGTTGTTTGCGGCAACTACAAGTGTTTACAGGTGTTTACATTGTTTTGCAGGCAGCCGTTGGTCCAGAATGGCTGGGCTTTTCTAGCTGCTAGCCTCCAGCTGTGTTTGGTTCTGGAGCAGTCTTACCCAAGCTACCCAACCTCCCATTGACAAAAAATGACACTCCTTGTCCCCTTGAGTGACCCACCAACTACTCCAAAAAACCAAAGAAAGACAGCACTCGCCACTCCACTCGCCAACCGGAGGCCACCGCGGTGAATATGCATTTCCTGAACCCCAGCAATCCTGCGCTCCACGACTCCCTTTTCCACTTCTTCCGGCTCCTCTTCCAGGCGCGTTTCCGGCAGGGGCGGGACCTTAAGGGACCAACCCCGATGGGTTTCTGGGTCGTGGACATTCCGGGAATCGAAGGGAAGGACATTCCGGGGTTTCTTGAAAGGGGAGGTCGCCTTTCTGAGGCCTCGCATGGCCGATTGTTTCTTGGGGAGGGGTTCGTGAAAGTTGGTGGTGGCATGGCATTTGGATGAAAACGAGGGTAAGAGGCCATAAGAGGCCTAATGACTTAGGACTCCGAAACATCAAGACTTCCAAGCACGAGAGGCCGAGCCGAGCCACCCAAGAAGTTGCCACCCCCACGTCTTTCAACAAGTATATATAGATCCACATATATCCCATTCTGCAGGGGATTTTGCTGAATCCAACGTTGGTTTCTCTTTTACCCCAACTTCCTGACCAACCATCACTGGCGTGACCACCTGGGGCCGCCCTAGGGCCCGCCAGCTCGTCTAGCCACGTCTTCCAGGTGTCCCATGAACTCCACCGGCGTGGAGAGGGGCATCGTGTCTTGGAGGCCTGTGCTGAGCAGATGCCCCAGGCCGCTGCGGTGATGAAGGCCGAGCTGAGCGTGCGATGTATGTGTGGTGAGCGTGAGCGTGTGGTGAGCGTGTGGTGCGTGTGCCTTGGGCCCTTGGAGATGGCCAAGGAAGGCCAAGGAACTGAGTGGAATGTGATTGGAATTGCTTGCAAGTTACAACATGTTACAACTGGAAACTGAAGAACATATGATCGATCTGCCGCCGTTCGTGCTCCCATTTCAATGTATAGTTACTAGCCAATCATTGTTTCATCAGCAGCTCATGATTCACCAATGGTGGCTTGTTTCCAGGATGTCATCGAAGACACCAAGTATGAAATCGTGGACGACGCCCGGACAGGAGAGCCCTTTTCGCTGAGCCTGTGCAGCGCGGTCTTCAGTAGCAGTCGAAATAGGTCGCTTAACGGTAACAAGGGCATTACTACTAGTGAGAAGATGCTACTAATGGCAATGCACTTGTTACTAGCGATGCACTTGTTGCTACTAGCTTCTTGCTACTAGTTGGTTCTGCAGACCAAATCTTGACCTTGGAGACTTGGAGGTGAACAGCAAATGTCAGAGCACTGCAGAAGCATGAAAGGGAACATTTGCCAGCATGAGGTGACCCAGGTTCGTCGTCGATGTCCAAAAGATTCCAAATGTGCAACCAATCGAAACAAGATAGCCTGAGACTTGGTGTTTCATGGAGGATAGTTTGGTCAATACATCTATTGCTGGCTACATAATTGCAGGTGGCAAAAACGACTATGAGTCTTCGTGCAGGTGCTTGGGTGATGTATGATTCAACGTAATTCATTCAACCATGCAAAGGACCAAAAGGAATCGCCTGCCCGAATCAGGCCTCAATGTTTTGTTACCATCACCCATCAAAGATCTATAACATTGCATGATCAATATCCAATCATCCAAGTGGAACCTAGACCAACCAAACTAATTTGCGTGGTCAGACCAGTCCCTTCCAGTGGATCAGGGGCACCCCCCCTTTACCATCCAATCACCGGTCACCAGGGATGACATGGAACTCCTGGACATGTTGTTGGTCATCTTTTGGATCCACAACACCTCTAGAATGGTTTGGATGCCAGTAAGATGCCAGCAGATATCAGATACCAGGAGTCGAACAAACATCTATGACACACTTCCTTGCTGACTGGTGCGACGAAAGTAGAGTGCGACTATTGGGTGGCTGAGCCCCAAGTAGGAGATTAGAGATTCCCCAATGGATCCAGCCACCCTGATTCCCTGCTTTCGACGCACCAGTCAGCTTGTTTGGAAACCACTCCTGACCTGACTGGACCCACGGCGAGACCGGACGGAGTCTGACTCCGTCGATGCCAGGAGTTCTGAGGCATCGCTTCACCTGTTTGGGGCTCGGAGCAGGGGAGGGGGAAGACTGGGCCACAAGGTGAAAGAAGGTGGTAGGACAAGAGGGAACGAATATAGACATCATACTTATACTTATTCTGTTGTTGGTGTGTGGAACAAAATTTGTGTGTGTGTGCGTGTCTTTTTTCAGGGGCATCATGTTCTAGGTCCATGTGAGTTGGTTTTTTCCCCCCAATCTGGGCCTAAAAGGACCACCCGGTGACGCAGGGGCACTGGCCGCGCCGGTCCACTGAACGCAACGACGCTCTTCAGCTTCATTGTGCGGGCGCAAGGGATCCAGACCAAAGATAGCATCCCTACATTGGTCGGGAGCCGTGCCGCAAGTGTTGAACAACACGTTCAACACGGTCACGAAAATGAACATCACACCTATACAAACCAGAAGTGAACATAAAACCAGATGGGGGCTCCGCTTGCGATGCAGCAAGGGCAGCACACACATATATATATATATAAAACTGCACTCGGCGCAAAAGAACATTAGGAGACCACACATTTAAGATCTCTCGAAACCACAGGGGCCATCTCTAAACAAGATGACCTTCAACGTCAGGAGAAGGTAAATTGGAAGCCTTTCCAGAACTCGAATGAAACCAAAGCAACTTTTGACCACAGCATTGGCCCAGCAGTGTGCGTAGGGCATAACAACCAGGACACCGCCACACTTCTGCCCAAAACGCGAACAACGTTTAGCTACGATGGCTAGCATGTGACATGCTTTGACCCAGTCATCGCCCACGAGGCAGTCACATCAGGGCCCAGTCCACCCTGCTCGTCCCTTCTCTTCCGCCGAGGCCGTTGGAACTTGAAGCAAATCCGACGACGCTTCGGAGAAGATCAGCCGCTTGGCGCGTCGCGCGTGCCAACGCGGTCGGCAAAGGTTGGGACGCCCGTGTGGTGCTCATGGAGGTGAGGACTGGTTGGTTTTCCGCGCGGCTGACCATGGGTGTGTTGGATGTTAAACGCTCCATGTGCTCAGAACCACTGAATTAAGCACTGACATGCTGTTGATACCTGATCCTGAGCACAACCCTGGAGACCTGTTTGGACCATCGAATTCAATTGACTCGAAGTGCAGGATTGGGTCGTAGCTGGTTGTGCTGTTTATGGCTGAAACGTGTACTTGGGTCCCAAAATCATGTTATGTTTTATCAAAGAGGCTCGTAACACTTGTAGCACCCTTTGTTTGTGGCATCCTTTAACTTTGTTTGCGTTTGTTACGTTTCGACCCAAAAATTTGAGGCTCGCAAGCTATACAAATACATTGACTCTTTATCACGAAAGGTAGCGGTTACGCTACCTGAGTTTTCCTTTTGCTTTAGCAAAAATGTATTATACCCAGAGCTGGAGCCTATCTCACTGAGAAATGGTCCCCGACATCTTCGTTTGCTGGCTGGGGGGGGGGGCAACTCCACCCTGGCGCGCCTCGGGGTCAACGGTTCGAAAACACTGTAAATACAAGTGTTTTCAGCTCTTCCAGTCCTCAACAGTGACCAAAAATCATGGAATTTACAGCGTTTTTTGTGGCTGTCCGGCAAAAAAACACCGCAAAAACCGATGGTTTTTGATGCGTCTCGGTTAGAAAAATGACTGAAAAAAAGACCAAAAACCAGGAAAGATTTTGTCGGAAAGGGTTTTTGAGGCTTTTGGAGGCTTCAAAATTGCACAAAACTATGGTATTTACAGGGTTTTGTGCACCTTCCCGGCAGAAAACGCCGGTATTTACACGGTTTTTTGCGCTTTTCCAGCACACAACCGTGGTGCGCCTCTGGATCGACGGCTACAAAACACCGTACCTCAATTCCCTGCTACCTTTCGTTCACCCCCCTCCTCTCTCAAGTTGTTTGGATCCACCAAGGGTAGCTTGGAAAGTGTTTGTCAAATACTCCCGTCCTTATGTGAGGGAGTATTCACTCGCTTGACTTCACTACTGTACCCTCGGGATTGTTAAAAGCTTCATTTTCGAGGTCCAGTCCCCCAGCCAACCCAGCGGTCTTTGAAGTCATTAACCCTTTCAACACAAGAAGACCAGCCATCACGAGCCAGCCTTTCATTCCGAGGTATCATATCTTCCGTGATCGTCCCATGTATGATTGGCGCAACCTGGACGAAAGAGGTCTTGGGACAAGGGGGACCGGGACAAGGGGGGTGCGCTATCAACACGATTTTCCTTTCTGAAAGCCTGTGTCAGAGGTTCAATCGACAAAAAACATGTAGGGATTGGGCGGGATGAAGCTAAAGTGGGCAGGAAACAGGGACAATCACGGGCAGAAAGACAGGCTTGGTGTACACAAACCGGTGCTCAATTCTATTGGTGGGTGACCCATAAGAAGAGGTTATTTGTATAGGTCTCCTGGAAGGATGGCCGGGAGCATTGCGTTGCAGGATCCATGTTCCAACGGTTTTTGTTCAACTTGTAGTCTTTTGTCATCAGCCATCATTGCCATCATCCACTAATTATCCATAATTAAGCCATTCAAGCTTACGACATCATCAACCAGCATCCTCAAGCTTAGCGCCCCTTTGGGGTCGTTGAGATGTCGTTCTCGCCCATCTTTCGACCCGGGAAGTCAAAGGCTTGGAGTCTGCGCTGGACCCTGAGCTGCTGGCCTTAAGCCTTCGAGAACTGGAGGAACATCAGGTGGAGGCCGCGCGGCATTGAGACCAATGGAGGGGAGGATGTGGAGACCGAGGATGGGGGGAAACGACAGTGCTTTTCATTACAGTGCTGGTGGGGTGAGAGGATGTGTCAGGGGTTGGTCCAGTTATTTTATAGACGACAATACTTTTGCCGCCCAGGTAAGACTTGGATCAGTCGTTCATTTTTTTGACCGGTCATCACATGTAATTAGGCAGTCAGGAGATATGGTGGAAGTCCAGAAGATGGCGCGGCCATCGTGGTCAGACCGTCCCGTGAATGGTCCCTGGCTCAAAGAGTCGCATCCGAATGTCCCATGATGGTTGGAAATCTGAATGCATCCGAAGATCCATTTGATCCCTCAATGACCATTCTTTGGAAGGTACGAAAAAGAGGTACCTTGGACCCCGATGGGCTGGGGACGTTCAAGACCTTGAAGATGACCTCCTGAATTCCAAGAGAGGTTGAGAGACCTGAACTGGATCCGTCTGGGACCCCCCTTATCTCCTGGTACATACTACCGGCAGGGTGGAAGAAACACCGGGAAGGCAGCAGGCTGCAGGTTCGAAATTTGGATATGTTGAGGGACCCTCCAACATGACTTCAACAACCCCCCGGCCCGGTTGAGGTACCCCTTTTGTTCGGCCCCCGAACCGTTCACCCATATCACCAAGCACGGAGAATCAGAGGCAAATGATGATGGACATGAAAAAGCGATCCAAGTTCTGAAAGTTCGGGATTCTTCGGTTTGGAGTTTCAGATATTCAGTTCAGGTTTGGTGCTTGGATTGGTGGGCTAGCAGCTAGACTTTAAACCCGTTGATGGATCCATTCGTCTATAGGCCATGGGAAGGGGTGGGAAGGGTACAAGGACATGCAAGGTTTCTGGATCAACATGTCCACAACCTTGCGGTTGCTAACGACCACCTGGCCCCTGAGTAGACAAGTTAATGAAGTTTGTCAGCTTAGTCCAAAATAGTCCTTGGATTGTTGATCTCCCTCCACAATCCTCCACTCCACATTCAATGTCCAAAGCCACAGGAGCAATTCAGAATATAAACGTTGAAACAAGTGACATGATCATGTCTCACTTCAAATTGATCATTCGCCACAACGATACTTTTGGGGGGCTCTATGTAATTTCCGTGTCAATTGTCAATCTCCTTCAGATGTCCCCTCCACCGCAAAGTGTACCGTAAGCTCGTCCCACCGGTGGCGTCGGGGCGTCACCGCAGATCAGCTACCTGGTGGGGAGCTCCGGAAAGCTCGTGTCCTGAACGGCAGGGGGTCGGAGCCGGGCTCGGTGCGATGCGAGAAAGTCCAGGAAGTTCAATCAGAATCGACCTATGCACACCTGCTTGCATCGTTTGCTGATCATTAGGTGGCTGGGAAGAATTTGGGCAATTGCTTGCCCTCCCGGAAATACAGAGCGCACCAACTGCTAGAGGGATGGAGCCATATGGAGCCCCTTTGCGTAGAGGAGGTACGAGAGTTGCGTTCCTCCTGTAATTCTCCGGTACTCGGTACCTCCTCCTCTCGCTGGTCGCTCCCTCCCCAGGTTTGGGCGGATGCGGATGGCCGCGCACGAGAGGAAGTGCCCAGCTTTTGGGTGAGCTCCTTCAACGTGAGAGTGCCTGGGACGCCATGGCGCTGTCAAGTCCATAGTCCAGATGATGTTTCGCACGCCAGCCATAGATACAAGGAGCCAAAGTAATTGTGGTAAAAAAAAGGTAAAGAAACCAAAGAGCAACGACTTATCTTCCCAAAATGAATGGTTGGTTGGGTAGGGACATTTTGGGATTTGAAACATATAGGGGTAACTCCTGATCTTGATGCCATTTTGGCTCAAGATCAGGGCAGGGATTTGTTTTTCCGGGCCCCGCTATGCCTCGGATCACCCGATCGACTGCGGCGGTTTGGCACCCCGGGTCGAGAAGGTGGCGGAGGGCTCATCGCGGCGCGGACCCGGCGACGATCTCGGCCGAAGATCGAAGGGCTGATCTTGGAGCGCGGTCAGCCTATATCCTGGCTATCTGGGATACAGTGGAGCGCCGCCCGGATTTGGAGGCAGATTTCTGCCGGTGTTGTGGGGTACTTACAGCTTCTTGGTGCGAGGGCTGCTACTTCCGCCTACCGGAGAGCTTCGGAGCGGTGTGCGCGGAGTGTGATCACCTGCACTTGGTCTGTGACAGGTGCAGGTTTGATCACATTTCTTGGGAGCAAGGCCATGCCGCGTACATCGAACAAGGAGGCCAAGACACCGAGGACCAGGTCCAGATCACCGGGTGGGGTGACCGGGCCAATCCACCCCATTTCGAAGCTGCCTCCAGCCAGGTCTCCATTGAGGAGGTCGCGCAGATCCTCGGAATCTCAGCCCAGCAGGCCAGAGACCTCATCAAAGAGCAGCTGTCCGGTACCACCCAAGCAGCCTCCAGTGGATCCGCTGAGACCGGCCCTCCCTAGACAGCCCATGCCACCACCAGGACCTCCTCCACTGCGGCTGAGGAGGCCACGGTCGCCCTCTGTGTCGCCAGGGCGTGGCCGCACTCCGGTTGTGACTGTGCGCCAGCCGGACCAGGCCATGGAGGCTGACTTGCTGGAGTTGGTGGCCGAGCGCTCGGATGAGTTGGTGCAGCTCTTTTGCCACCTGGGCGTCCAGACCTGCCAGGACGTGGTTGGCATTTGGTCCCATGGCGGCGAGTTGGTGACGGAGCTTGAACGCATCCAAGGCCCCCTGGACGCCGAAGAAGCATTCCAGGTTAGCGCCTTGTGGAGCATCGCTGCTCGCCGGGCCTATAATCACAACTGGCGCGTTGCCAGAGCGGTGATCGGGAACCGTGCCTCGGTCGTGGAGACCACGTCCATGGTGGTTGCACCACAGGGCACAGGCCCTAAGGGACACGTGAGGCAGCTGCTGGAGACTGGGTTCCCAGGGCGGCCACCCATGTTGCTGGCAGCTGCAACTGCAGATCCCCACACCAAAGCTGAGGCCAAGAGGGCTACCAAGATTCAGGCCCTCTTTGATTTGTTATTGAGTGAGTTCCTCAACCTGGCCGAGTTGGGGGTGACCTGGGAAGAGTTGGGCGACCCCGTCCGCTTGCAGCAGTTCAAGGACCAGATTATGCAGTCCACCGGCCGACTTACCGAGGCGAGGATTGGTGCCCTCCTGGCGGCTCTGCGGCGCTGGCAGCGGTATGCCTCTGAGAAGGCTTTCCCCGTTGCTCAGCCAACTCCGCTCCAGTTGGGCGAATTCTTTCGTGCAGTGGCCCAGGGCGGGCCCACAGCCGCATCCTCCATGTTTCAGGCATTGAAGTGGTTTCGGGTTACCTTTGGCCTCAACTTCAATACAGACCATTGGCTTACCCAACCCTTCAGGCTGCTCCCACCGGATCATCGGGTACAGCAGAGGACCGAACTACAACCCTGGGAGCTGGTGAACCTGTTATTGATGATGAAGAAAGCGTCCGGCACACATTTGCTGATTTTGACATTTTTTGTCTGGGCAGCTATCTCATGTGTACGCTTTGAACATTTTCAACGGTCGCATTACATGGAGAGTCATCCTCAATGCCTGGTCTTTGAATGCTCCCAAGGCAAAGCCCGACGGCGTGGCGCGCGGCCTCCTTATTCGTGGGCTATGCCAGAATTGGAGTTTCAAGGGCTCAGCATCCATCGTATTGTCCGGGACTTCGTGACCATGGAGTTGAACCCCCAGCTGAACTTCCTGTGGCCGGCCCTCCAGCTTAGCTCAGATGATCTCTGGGAGGTCACTGAAGGCACAGCATGGCTGGTAAACAGGAAGATGTCGCGGGGCCGTTTCCTGGAACTCCTGCGGGGCGCCCTCATCACCATGCAAGTGGATCACGCCCAGGCCCGTGGGGCTGGTTACAACAGGCTGCGCCGGTTCTTGCCAACTATGGGTATGGTCTGTGGCTTGCAGCCCTCCAACCAACAGGCCATTGGCAACTGGCAGGAGGTTCCCAGTGCAGGAGGTCCTGAACCTGTTCGCAAGAGCAAAGCAGTATGGTCGATGGGCCTTCACTATGCCGGGCAGAAGGTCTTGCATTCGGCAGCCGTCAAGCGAGCGTTGATTCAGCGGTTTCTCCATCTACTGAGGCGCAAGCTCCCCGAATTGGCCCTCAATGCTGATGGTCTCGTGGCCCGTGACGCCTGGACCTGGCCCGAGCTCGCTCAGATGAACGAAAGTTTTGGGCCCTTGGAGGCGGCGCTGATGACGCCGGAGGTCCAACCTCCTCCAGAGACACCGCCGGTGACGGCGCCTGAGGCCCCCCCTCCAGCAGACACACTGCCTGAGGAGGCCTCGGGAAGTGCCTTGCCTGTGGCAGGCCCCAAGGAGGAGATCCCGGCTGAGGAGGCTGACCATATCACCCCGCCGGAGGGGGGCTGCCGATCAGGAGGCCCAGTCCGCATCGTCTTCGACTACCTCATCGTCCGCATCGGACTGTTCGGCCATGGGCAGTGACTTGGAAGGCGTCCTGGCCGAGGAGGCGGCTATCACAGAAGCCAAATGGTTCGTCCAAAGCCGCCGAGTTCACATCGTCAGTGGAGTGCTGGATGAGCGCCAACTGCCCTACTGCCGGGATTCGCCCTTTGCCCAAGACCCCAAGAGCCAGGGAGAGGGCTTTGGATTGGTTGTCCGAAGCCAATTCTGCCAGCGGTGCCTGGCACGCATGCCACGAGGCCTCTATGCCTCCTTGGCTGACCAGTGCGGATGGCTGCACTGAGTGTATAAAAAGCTGAGGGGCCAGAGTTGCCGTGGGGTGCGGGGGCGGGGGGTCGACGTGCGTCTACATAGGGGTCGAGTTTGATTTTGCTCACCGACCTTTTTCCGACGTCGTGTTCCCGGTAGGCCTTTCTGATTATTGTGCCCCCACCCCTGTTTTCCCCCCCTCGGGGTTGGCTTGGAGGGGCACCTTTTGGTCTGCGACCTGGCTTGGCCTCCTCCGGGGTGCCACCAGAATGGGGTGGGTATCGAGGTGAGGTAGGCCGCTCCGACGGGCAGGGTGGTAGGTCTGGGACCTCCACCTGTGGTGTTCGCTACGTCGCAACCCAGCTCAGGGCTCAGAGGATCGTAGCTAGAGTACTCACGCGATTCGATTGTGGTACCCCTACGACCATGAGCGGTTCGAGGCGCATCGATACCTATCAGGATGACAGGGGACTGACGACATGCTTCGCTGGAGCCAACATCCTGGAGGAGTGGAAGAGTGAGTTGGTTCATGCCCACAAGTGGGAAACGTTGGAAGATTTTGTCTACTACTTCAACGAGACCGCCATGGAAACATCATTGGATCAAGTCCTCCAGCCGACCAAGATGAAAGACAACCGGTTGTTGCGAGCCAGGCTGAAAGCAGCCCACGCAGCCGGCCTTGAGGCCATTCGTGCAGCTGCTGCGGAGGCAAAGCAGCCGGAAGCTGTGGATGAGACACTCCCAGAATCCACCATGCAACAACTTCACAAGGACTTTGCTACCAAATATGGTGTGGTGTTGGATGCGTTCTTGGAACCATCCGACGCCCTTCGGTCCCGTATTTACAGGGAATTCCGCAAAAGGACAATGTCAGTCATCAGTGTGGCCAAGGTCCGATCCATCCTCCACCAGTCGGCACCCAAGCAACAGGAATCAGTCCGCCTGGGCGCGGGCGTCCAGCTTGAGTTCGCAGCCGACGATCATCGTATTGCGCGAACTGTGGTGGAGTACTATTTCTCCCTACGTACTTTGGCTTATGCCTGGGCGTGGGGAGGTTTGTACAAGGTATCTGACTTCGATGGCAATGAGAAAGTCTTCATGCCCCTGGCCCCAGCGATGTCTTATGCAGATCAAGCCCTCCAATTCACCATGGAGTTTGGGCAGGGTAGCCTGATTTGGCTGGAGCGCAATGACATCAACACACGTTCCAAGATGGCTTCCCTCATCCGCCGTGGCTACACAGGTGCGTCCGCATTGGAGGAGGCTTTGCGCCAGACCCATATTGACTGGCGCGCCCCGGGAGTCCAGCCCACCTTGCCTGAGGCAGGTTCCTCCCCGAAGCGCCGCTTGGCGGAGAATGATCAGCCGCAAGAGAAAGGCCCAGCAAAGGAGAGGCGCCTGGTCAAGACGGACAAATGGCCTACTATCTCTATGTTGAAAGGGGGCCAGAAGATTTGCAAGCCTTTCAATGACGGGCGTGGCTGTACCAAGGCGGGCTGCAAGGACCTTCATCAGTGTGATGTCAAGTTGAGCTCCGGGAAAGCCTGCCTGGCCAGTCACACCCGGCTCCAGCATGAATAGGGACAGCGCCCCCCGAGGGTCGGGGAACCCCGGGGGGGCCCAGATGAGGTGGCCTTGAGTGTGCAGCTTCCGGCCAGTTCGACATCTTCTGAGGCCCGCCGCCGTGTGATCCTGCGACCTGATGGTCACTCTGGCCATGCGACTATGGCTGACCGCCTGTATGCAGCGAAGCCTGTCACTTGGAGGGGCCAAGGGGATTTGCCGCAGTTTCCCTGGGCAAAGCCCTTCAAGGGTACTTGGCTGGTTGTGGACCTTTGGTCGGGTATTGGCGGGCTTTTGGTCGCTTTGCTGGCAATGGGAGTCCACTTCTATGCAGTGGCTGCTGAGATGGATGATGAGGCCGCCCATTGTACTCAAGTTGTCATGCCCCACGTTGTTCCTGTCACCCGGGTGGAGGACCTACGTGCCGTGGATTTCATCCCTATGCTGGTCCGCCGAGCTTTTCGGGGGGTCCTCCTGGGTGGGGGCTCTCCGTGCCAGGGCAATTCAGCCTTGAACAGGCGCCGCAAGGGACTTGATGACACACGATCTCAACAACCGCTTGAACTTCGGCGGCTAGTATCCGAGTTTGAACAGCTCCCGGCTTGTCAGGGCATGGAGATTGTCGCTTTCCTCGAAAATGTGGCCAGTATGCCCAAGCAGGTCCAACAGGCCTATGAGAACTGGTTGGCGGGGCCCCCCATCCTACTGGACGGAGGTTCCTGTGGATGGGTGTCGCGTCGACGGTTTTTCTGGCTCCGCTCCCGGCGAGGCGTGGTCAGTCCGGCCAACCCACCTCCGGAGTTGTGGCAATGGTGCACAACTACATCTGGAGTCGCGGAACTGCGGTATGCGGGAAAGAAGCCCCTGCCACCGCAAGTGTTTTGGGACGACCATTTCCTACCTCTGCTCTCCCCTCAGGCAGTGTTACAGCAGGCTGGCAAGGGCGCGATGCACACATTCACTCGGGAATTTTACCATCCGGAGGACCGGGTCCCCGAGGTTAGTCCTGCAGCAGCCGAACGTTTCTATGCTGACCAGCGCCGTTTCCCTCCGGGGGCCTATGAAGAGCACTCACTATTGTGGCATGGGAAGCAATGGCGCCAACCATCCCCTGCTGAGCGCTGCCAGATGATGTGCTTGCCGCCAGCACTGGTAGCCCCTGCTCGGGGAAATCAGGTCAAGCGCACCCAGGCACAAAACTCATTCATTGGTAATGGCTTCCATATTCCTTGTGTGGTGGCGCTCATGGCTATGCTACCTAGTATCTTGGAGGCCAAATTTGTACCTTCGTTCACCTCTGCGGAAGAAGCAGCATTGAGGGACAGGTTGAAGCACACGGTCTGGGAACCAGGGCGCCTGGACGCTATGCCCGGTCTGTTGACCGCTACCGAGGTGTGCCTCGACCTGCGGATCCAATTCGCGTTTGCGGACATACCAGACAGTACTTGGCACCAGGTCCTTGCTCGGTTGCAGGCCTGTGATCTGGCGAGTCTGCAAGCCTATCCTATGTGGCGGCGGCTTCGGCAAGAACCGTGGGAAGTGCTGGGACCGGTCCCCATTTGGGGGCGCATGCGAACAGCTATCTTCGCTGGGCTTACCGGCCAACGCTACCCAAGCTCCTCGGCCAAGGGCTTGGATCATCTCTTGCCCCCGGGGTTGGGCAAGGATGAACATGTGACACAGGCCAGGCAACTCCCGTCACCGTTCCATCCGTCTGACTGGCCTGAACCTGATGTCTCCTTTGTGGTCCAGGCACTGGGTGTCTGGCAGCAGTTTCTCCCAGTGTACAGCCAAAGGCTGAGGCGCACTTTGAAGGCTGTGGAAAAAGCTGTGCAGCTCCTGAACCCGTGTCTTGCAGCCGTAAGGTCTACTAGTTCCAACAAAGTAGCGCATACTAAACAGCCTGCTTTTGTTGCAACCATGGCATGCCTTCTGCGATGGCCGGACCGTGATATGGCCCGCCAACTCGTCCAGGGGTTCGCTATTGTTGGGTCCCTCCCGCCGTCCGGGGTGTTCCGAGGTATTCAACAAGCTGACAAACTCCCTTTGGCTGATTGGCTGGGTCCATCAGCTGAAGAGGAAGTCCAGCGGTTGATCCGTAGTCGACCCCCCCTGCATGCTCCAGAAATTTTGGCAGTTACTCAGGATGAGATCCTCAAGGGTTTTTGCAGCCCACTACGAACCATGCAGGAGATGAACGATCTATTTGGTGTGGGTGGTTGGCGCGCTGTGGAACGTTTCCTTATTATTCAACCTGATGGTAAACAAAGGGTCATTGATAATGCCCGAAAGAGTGGCCACAATCGTCATACATCCATGCAAGAAACCATTTCGACCGTTAATGTTGACTTTGTTGCATCCGTAGCGCGCATGGTTAATACCGCTTTGGAGACCCATTGGTCCGACCCTCCTGATTGGCTTGATTTACGATTGGGCACGGATGACCTGCCCGATGCCTATCGAGGCCTGCCGGTCCAAGATGACCATTTGCGGTTTTCCAATGTGGCCATTTTCGTCCCCGACGAAGGCTGGCGGTTTACCACCATGTACGGGCTCACCTACGGGTTAGAGAGTGCGGTGGTGAGCTTCAACCGGTTCCCCCAGTTGGGTATCGCGATTGCAAGACGCTGTACCCTCTCATTTTGTGCTGCATACTTTGATGATGAACTTGCGGTTGATTTTGTTCACCATGCGGATGTCTCGCAGCGCGGACTCCAACTTGTGTTCCAACTCATGGGAGCACCACCGCAAGCATCCAAATCTTTCGCCCCTGGACGTAACCGTCATTACCTTGGTACTTCAGTACATGTTGGCGACTTTGTGTCTATGGGAGCGATCAGATTCCAACCCAAGTTCACCACTCAGAGGAAGGTTTTAGCTAAAATTCACTTGGCGCTGGCTACCAACAGTCTGTCGCCGGACGACGCTGGAAAGCTCAGAGGGGACCTCAACTGGATGTTTAGCATGTGTGCAGGTCAGGCAGGTCGGATCGCTGGACCCACACTCACTGCGTTGCAGCATGCTGACTCCCCTACTCTCTCCCCTGAGGACTCCGTTACCTTTCAGCTCTTAGCAGCGTTGGTGACCTGCCCAGGGCCTCGAGATGTAGCTGTGCGGGCTCTCCCTCCCCAACCAGTCCTTGTGTACTCGGATGCGTCCTTTGAGCATGGGGTCCTCCGCGTCGGCTGGGTTGTCTTCGGTCAGTCGTCTCGCCCCCAGGGACTGACATGTGTCGTCCCGCAAGAGGTGATTGAGTCCTGGACCGACCGTACACAACAAATTTATCCTGGTGAGACACTGTGTGGGCTCTTGGTACCGTGGTTTCATGGAGCAACATTACACCACCAGGATCTCTTATGGTTCATCGATAATGAAGCAGCTGTTGCTTCCCTCATTCGAGGATCCAGCTCCCAGATCGATGTCCATACGCTCGTTCAGGTCGCGCATTTCTTGTTCCAAAGATTTCAAATTCGTGTTTGGATCGAGTGGATTGACTCTGAGAGCAACCCTTCTGATGGTCTATCACGAGATGGGGTTAGTGATTCTTGGGCGAGGTCACAACCCTGGGATGTGTCAGAGGTTAGCTACCCGGATCCCCTCCGGTCCGTGTGTCACCCTGCACACCTTTCACGTTTTTTAGAGTACATGGACAGTGGGTGATTGATACAGTGGGTGGTATGTTAAGTTCATCTAAGATGACTTTCCAAGCTGGTCCGT
>CAXAMN010024639.1:717893-783620 GCA_963970005.1 Durusdinium trenchii | reverse complement strand
AAAAGAAAGAGTCGTCACTGCCACTCTGTGAGTTCCCCTTATGTTTCATATAGCTTTGCGCAAATAAAGCGAAACAAAATACAAAAGAGTTGCAAAACACGCAAGCTCCCTTTTTGTGTGTAACTCTGTTTTTGCCTCTTGTTGCGCTTTGTTTTTGTTTTTTTTATTTGCTGTTGTTTGCTGTGTTTTTGCTTTTTGTTATTTTTTTCGGCATGTTCATTTGCTTTTGGTTTTGCTTTTATTTCACAATAAATATGTTATGGTTGGTCATGTATGGCTGCCATTGCCGAACATAACCATAGGATTCCACAGGAGATTTCCGGCCGTTCCGCACCTTGTACCTACATGGTTCACCCAATCCAGTTCACAAAAGACCATGGTTCAGGGTTGAAGAGCAGGGCGCATCGTCGTTTGAAATCGTGGTTCCACTTCTTTTGACATTGCCCACCCAGCAGCCTGAGCGACCAACTGGTAAATTCCTAACAGTGCAAAGAGGCATAGATTCTAGATAGACAGCGCACATGGGACTCCATATCAGATCAGATCAACAATCCTGGGTATATACAAATACACAATTTACTCTGATATCACCAGAGTTGACACATCAACGCCATCGAATTCATGGAGTGTGGGGGTTCCTTGAAGCCTACAGTCTCCCTGATTGTTCCGTGGTTCATCCGCAAAATCCACTAGTACCTGAAGCGTGAAATGGGTGGGGTTCAGATACCCCTAGAAAGATGGTAGTGAGCCATATCAAGTAGATTCAAGTAGTATCAGTATCGAGCAGTAGATGAAAGTTGTTTGATGTTGTTTGTGTGCATGATATGCGCCCCAAGATGCCTCAAATGCCCTCAGTCACATTCAAACACTATTGGCCCAGCACCTTTTTTGAAAGTCATTTGAACGGATGCCGCGAACAAATCTTCATCCTTCTCGTCCAGTGATGTGGTGACCGTGTCCTTTGTATACAGCGGAAATGTTGACCCAACCCTTGGCCCCTTGGCCTACGGGTCGTTTTCCCAGACACGACCGACGGGACTGCCATAGGACGGCAATCCCATTGGGATGGTGGTTTCCAGGAGTCAATTGATCGGCATATATATATTTATATATTCCAGTCCCAGTGCCATTAATTAGTCGTGTTTGGGGGTTTGCTAAACCTCCCCTTCACGCATTCTTCCCGTCCTCAAGGTGGTGAATCTCCGTTGGCCAATGGCTTGCTGTGGCTGTTTCGGCACCGCCCACCTGCCACCGCTGTGCTTTACACTGGAAGCCTGCCGTCGCTTGGGCACGGTGAAAAGGAATGTCATCGTGTCCACCGGACAACGACATGGAAAGGATATACCTAGAACCTGAGTGACCTGTTTTTTGGAGGATCAACTACTGTATCATACCGTATTCAAGATATGGTCTTTTCTTATCAACAAGGAGGTCAAATGGGTTCTACAGGTAAGTATAAAAGATACATACCAAGCACCGAAAAAGAAAAAACAAAAACACAACACATGGATCTTCAGCATCAGCAGCTTCATTGAGTCCCGACAATTAAGTCAAATATGCAGCTTCGGTTAGGAAGATTCATCTCACTGCTTTCGTGTCCGCTCTCGTGAGGTGAGCCACACCCCATGTTTCGGGTGTCCTGCAAGGAGATGGGCCACTTCCCAATGGAGCCTGGGAAGATCGAACCCAACGCTGAACGCTTCGCTTTGCTTCGTCAATTCGACGGATCGATGGAGCCGGAGTGGGTGAGCTGGAGTTGGTGAGCGGAGTTGGTGAAGTCCAAAAAAGAGCAACGAAGAAACAACAAAACACGAATCATGTCGATCTGTTTAAGTTATGTTAATTTCTGTGTACGGAATGTTCAGTCACCTGAACAACCCCTGTGGTTTTCCAAGTAATTATGTTCGACGAATTGGCGCTCTCGTGGCGAACGATGTGGCGATGTGGAGAGGAGAAGGAGGGAAAAGGGTTCTCTTCATTGCAAAGTGCATTTATTTGGTGTGGACTTCCTTGACTGATCCCACGCGTACCTCATATTTACATGTATTTGAAGATCCACGAACCATTGTGCCTGGGGTAGTAGATCCCAAAGGCGATGGTGGAATGGTGGAATGCTGGACGCTACAGATGAGACATGGGTTGCGGAGTGAACTTCATTGTTTCAACAACTATACAGTCCTCGCAACTGGCCGTTAGACTGGTGGTTCACAAGCGAGAAGTTCATAACTTGCCCTTCAGCAACTGCTGATTATGCAATTGATGGTCATTGGTTTTGCCAGAGAGCTACAAGACTTGTTCCATGGCTTGTGTTTGGAAAACCAAGATCTCGGACACCCAAGACAGACAAGGATGGCAGACAACTGCGAAGAACAGATACAAGTTCGACCAAACTCTGTATATAATGATCCTTTATATCATCACATTGCAACCAAACTCTTTTTTGCGACATCAAGACCGTCCACTGAGGAATGGTTTTACAGTCCACTCTTTGACATGGCTCACATGCGCTCGCTCCTGGTGCGACATTTGTCGGTGGAATGCCATTTTCTAGGTGCGGAAGGGTCACGCTCTTCGCCGCAAGCGGCCGGGTCGACCCCACCAGGTTGGCGAGTTGAACAAAGCTTGGTTTTAACCACGGAGGTATGCCTACCTGTCAGTCTGTAGAAGCGCAGAGGGGGAAAAAAGGAAACATCACATATCATCACATTATGGTGTTCCCATTCTATGATCGCGAAGCATTGTTGGTTTCCAACTTAGGATAACGTGTCCAGAAGGGTTGGTGAAAGCCGTGTGGTCTTCAAACTTGTTGCCGTTCAGGGCAGTGAGTGATTTGTGAAGAGCTTGATGCCAACGGTGGATTCTTGGATGTTGGGTCTTCTGAACTTCAAGAACATGTGGTGCGAGTTGGTTGGAGTGACATCCTTGCTTTGTTGGTTGATAGGTTCTTTGGTTACTACAGGAGCTCTATTTTTTTTGTTTAGGCATGCTGCGGGCAGCGTCTTGGCTTGGACACTTCGGCCGAGTTGAACCTATATACTATAGTAGACTATAGGACTCACTCGCTCACTGGGATCATCTTCATGTTCGCTTCCTTTTTGCTGAATTTTCGAGAAGACGCGTGACAAAAAGAGAAACAGCGGTGCACCTGCAGGAGATGAGTGTCACTTGCACGTGCCCGGCAGCCCAGTGAGATGGAGCCCAGTGTTCGCTCCGCATGGTTTTCGAGCGACCCATCGGGTTTTTCCTCACCGGCTCCGTCGTGGCTGGTCATGGCACCGGTGGGACCTAGCGGTTTTTCCGAGCAAACATGAACAGAGGAGATCAAGCTACGGAGGTCAACCAGGCCCCTACCAGGGGGTCATCCGGCCCCTACCAGGTTTGGACTCACAGCCATGACTGAGTTTCCCACTGTTGAGGTCTGAGGGTCAACTCATTTGAAGAGGTCAAGCGTTAAAAAAATGGAGTGACCTCCAAATGGCTTCACATTTTGTGAATGAATTCCTAAAGAATGTGACCACTCGGAGTGATTTGCACCCGGTGGAACCGGGCTATGTCCGACCTCGAAGAAGCAGTTGGACATCCCATGACCGGCCAGGTGAGCCTGGCTGGGAGGACGGTCTGACCATGTTTGACCTATGCCATCCTGTAGATCTGTTGGTTTTCAGCCGGCCATGTTCAACCGTTTAAAGCAACGCTGCATGCTTGTTTGCATGTGTGTTCGTTCCCTATATACATATATAATTACTGTATATATATATATAGGTCCAAGTGGTGATGGACAGCATCTATACAAATGATACTGTCATGGCACAGCTTTAGTTTGCATTTCCCTTCTAACTAGAAGGTGTCATTGGACTTGAAGGCTTCAAAGACCTCACAACTCACAACCTTCCCCAAATCCAAAACCTTACGGCGACCCCGAAAACCGACCGACGGACCCCGTCTCCGAAGGCATTTTCAGCTCTCGAAGCTCAGCAGCATCCTGAAGCGCGCTTTGAAGGTCTTTTCCTCCAGGCGTACGGGAGGGAGAGGGGAGAGGGGGGGGGGAGGCGCCGGCTACTCGCAGGCCTAGGTCGATCCCGCGTTTGACGGTACCTTGGAATTCATGCATCAAGAACGCTTTTTCATGGATTGTAAAAGCTCTTCAGGCTACTTTGAGGGGGAAGAAGATGTGAATCCAGACGTAGACTCTCAGATGTTCACAGAGGTTCACAGGGCCGCACCGCCGAGGAGCGGAGCGAAGGATATGACTTCGCGAGGAGTGAGGGGGATTCCTTCATCAGCCTGAAGAGGCTGTAGCACCGAAGCCGAAGAGAAGTAGATGCAGAAAATGAAGAAATTCCTGGGGGATAGCATCCGGCCCCATGCATTCTTGACATTTACCAACCCCAGTTGCCAAGAGTGTGCCAAGAGTGTGCCAAGAGTGCTGTTGATGTTTTCCGCTTTACTTCAGCTCTACTGTGGATCCAGAGTTCCTCGCCCAAGTTTTCTGGTCGTTTGTGGGCATATGCTTTGGCTCTTGGTCAGACAACCTTCATCAACTGCAGTTTCCAAATCCAGGGATTGAAATTACTTGAACCATGGGCTGACATGCTTCTGACAGTTGCGATAAGAGCACACCATCAAAAACATCACCCAACTTCACCTAGATCGAGTCAATGTCCTGGTCCTTGCACCCTCTTCTTGCTGCCATGTAGTTTCACGGTCACCAGCTGCATCCTCTAAAGGCGTTTCTTTTGTTCTTCCCATTGGCCAATCCCAAACAAAAATCATGCCAACACCATCCAACACTTGACCGATGCGATGCGTCCTCCCCGGAACCTCCCGGTCTCCACCGGTCTCCCCCGAGAAACCGTCGCCCGGTCCGCAAACACCGGGCCGAACCCGGCGCAGGGTGCTGGACATCTTCTTCGGCGCGGTGCATGAAGACCCTCCCGTCGTCCTGCTGGCAGCGCTGGGGGAGGACCTCTCAAAGCTGGAGGAGGAGCTGTGAGGCTGTGAGACTTGGAGCTGGTCCATGCTCAGCTGGCTCCTGTAGCTGGTCCCCAAATAAGAGCAAGGAGATGGACAGGAACATAGTATTAGTACAGGAAGCATGGCAGCAAATGATGTTGCATTCACTGATATGAATTGTGCACAATAAGGATTTTATATAACATTCAAAGGTAAAGACAACAGGCTAATAGGCAGGCGTCCTTCGTCTACTTGGGGGCCGCTAGAAGAACGTTCCAGTGAATACTTTTGAGGGGGGCCCCCATGCTTTGGAGGTCACTGAACACGAGGTAGTTTGGGGGTCCTCTTGAAAGTATCATTGGAACTTGACGCCAAAGGGCGTGGATGGAGAGCGGAACAAAGCGAACGCACAAAAAGGCGAGAGCGCTGAAACCAAACGCACGCGATCGCACGCGGTGTGCGTCCTTGAGGTTCCTAACACACCCATGTTGCATCTTCTTGAGCCTATAGCTCGCACCTTTGACAAAACATCGGATGTGCTTCCATACACCAGGTTTGGGATGGACACCCTGCTCTTGTGAATGTGGCCGCCTTGCTTTGACCTTTCAAACCGGTGACCTTGCCAACGTCCGTCACGGGATCTTCCTCTCCCCCATTCGGACCGGCGTTCCACCGGCGTTCCACCGCCGACGCGCTCGCTCGCGGACTCGCTCGCTCGCCGTCGTCCGTAGCTCGGCGGCTTCGCGAACCTGCCAGGGCCTGACGGTGGGCGAGCAGATTCGCTTCTCGGCGGACCTGCGGAATCCCAAGGCGCCACGGATCCGGATCGGTCCCCCTGCGGCTCCGGATCGGGAGGTCTGTGGCAGTCTGTGGTCGTGAAAAACGCGCAAGGCGGTCGGGTCTCCAGTGAAACGTGGAAGACCTCGGAAGGGTCCGTGGGAAGGATCCCAAGAAAATAGGTGCTTTTGTTCGTTCACAGAATGGGGAGGGCATCAAAATAACAAATCAAAATAACAATCATGGTGCCCGCCAATTCCAGTCCTTAGACCTCTAATCCTGCTGGTATCGGGATGTGCATGTGCACATCGGCGGGGAAGTCCGCACGTTTGGAGACCCCCACTGGTGGACCTAGAAGGCGAAATTCGCTGTCGGACCAGGGCTCGAGAGATTGGTCGATGGTCTGTGTGATTCTGATTTGATGACTTGATCTCATTATAATATCTCATTTAATTCGTGTCCTGCCGCAAGGGACGACCAACCGAATACACATTCGATTACCTAGTTTTCACACGGGCTGAGGGGGAAGAATCCCAATTTCTTTGACCCAGAACAGGTGTTCTCCAGACACGAAGAAGCAACAAACGCCTGCAATATAAGCTTGAAATCTCTTGAATCTGAACTTGGATCCCAGTGGGCTCCCGACCTCCGAAATTCTTGGACTCATCACCTGGTCTCATCACCCGCCCTGACCGGCCCGACGGACGCGTCGAGACGATCGAGCGTCCCACGCACCGACCCCAGGAGATGCCCGCCAGCCGCCGGAAGCTCATCTACGAGGACGTTTTGGAAGTGATGCAGTTGAGCTGGGAAGCCCCAGACCCACTTTTTGGGGTCGGGAAAGAGGGTTTACCAGATGTCCTTCTTTGGGAGTCTGCCAGTGCATCTCAGAGACTCACAATGGGGATGGGTTGGGAGCCAGCTGGAGCCATCTGTAGTTCCTCTAACTCTGGATCACATGAGCTGTTGCCTGGAAATGTGTGCCAAGAGCCAAGACTCTGGCTTAGCACGCTCATGTCGGACCGTGTGGATCTCCGGATGTCTTTGTGGGAGACCTGTTTTTGCATAGAGGGTGATATTTTTACTACGGGTAAATCCCCTTCTGGGAAATATGCTTTTAATGGTTTCATGGTTCCTTAAGCAATCCAAGGAGATCATTGTAGGAAAGGGGTCGATTTCGAGGTCAACCGCCAGGAAAACGCAGTTTGTTTAACGCCAGCACCTTCTGAAAATGATTCGCACAAAATATGACTATTATATATTTTATTATATCCTTAATCTGTTGGTTGATAAACGTTAAACATCACGATTCACCAGCACGACCCATTTTGAGCTCGTCGCCATTTGGTTGGCCTTGCAGTGCATTGTTGTTTGTTTATGTTTTATCGCTGTTGGATACGCATGTTTCATGCGTTCGAGCGGGCCGCGTGGTTTTAGGCAGCATCCAAAACTCCATCGTCGGTGGATTGGAGAAGAGAGGCATCAGTGGAGGCGCCACATGAGGTTGGTCGATGAGATTGGCGATGGATGTCAAGGAGTACAGATGAGTACATGTTGCGGGGATTCATGTCCACTGAATGGTTTCTGCCGTTGGGAGAGCCATTCACAACCAAGTCGGTGGACAAAGAATGGCGTTCTACTCATAGACATCCAGACCTTGAGGTCGGTCGATGTGCAGGGTGTACCGTTCACACACCCAGCAGTTCCACTCTCTACTTGTATCTCAGTGTGAATCTTTATTGTTTTTGGAAAGGTTTCAAGTGAGGAATGCCACAGAGTATTACGGTCGAGTTCCGTTTAACCTACCAAAGATTGTTTGATTTGCTTGCGTGTATGTTTTGTTGCTACGTGTGGACTTTATAACTCGATTATGCATGCTTCATTGATCTTCATTGGTAACTTGAATATCTTGAATGCATGCTACTTAGTGAGGACAAAAACATAGCTCTCAATACACTGTTGGGCAAGATACACGCAGTAGATAGTTGGTGATTTATCAGACAATTGAATTGTCAATCGATGGTGGAGAGTCAATTGAGTCATGGATAGAACCTGATGACTAGTTTCTCAAATAAAACTGCAAACAACAGGCACTTCTCAAGATCCGAGTTTTGATCCGAGTAGGTGGCACTTTCAGTGCTTCCAACCTGACGATTTTTGACTGGTGGTGGATGGTCCAAGAAGTCTCACCACCTTGCTTGGAGACGACTTTGTTGACATGCTCCAGCAAGGCCAACGTTTTGAAGGGACACGTTGACGGCTTCCCACAAGCAGAAGATGCTGAATCTGAATCCGGAACACCCAGGGAGAGGTCTTTCTCTTGGCTGGACTGGAGCGCTCCATTACGAGAACTAGGGTGTCTGAGACCTTGAGACATTTCTGTATTTTTGATCAATAAAGATGAAGTCTGACAAGTCTGAGGACAGTCTGCAGGAGCTCCATCTTGCTCCATATGCGCATGCGCTGGCAAGAGCTGAATTTGCAGTCGCACAAAAAAAACGGGGCGGGGTGAGTGTGAGAAGCAGAAGAGAGAAGAAGCATCTTGCACTCGCTTTTGGTGGCAAGGTGTGAGATTTTCTCATGCAGTCGTGGTTCCAGCAGATTCAGCACCTGCTGTATCTGTACCTGATCTGCCAAGAAATCCGGGCAGTTTCTATTATTTTCAGGGTCTAATCAGGGTGTAAGAACAGATTTGCTCAGCCCCGGTGGTCAGGAATTCATGGGAATTCAGGTCCAGTTCCTGCAAAAACCTGGGGTTTTTCACCCGTTCCTGGGAGCTGTTCCAGTCGTCGCCGACGAGCTCTGCGCTGGGCTGCGCGGAGCGCGCAGGTCAGCGGAAGCGGGTGAGCATCGGCTTGGAGCTGGCGGCGGACAGCCGGTCGATGCTCCGATGGAGCTGTTGTGTTTGCTTCTGTCTTTTTTAGCCGTTCGTTTGATTTGTTTTTGCTGTTTCATAGGTGTATATTTTTTTGTATGTTTTTTGGTTTAACCGTTTTACCGTTTTCACGGTGGTGATTGCAAAAAGAAACATCATGTTCCCGAGGTTAAAGGGTGCGACCCCGCAGGAACTTTGGGCAGAGGTTGCCAAAAAGGCACCAAAACTATGAAGAAACCCGACCACTCAAAGCACCATGTGGCTGGATCGCTTTCTTTAGCTGGTTGTTTTGGGGATGGATTGCTTTCTAAAACGTTCCTTCTTTAACTAACTCAGGTTATACAGTCGCATCGGGGTCGTCTTGACGGGGCCGTGGTGGAGAAAATTTACAACTACTTACTCAGTGTTGTATCATAAATGCCTTAGGTGATCTCAATGCATTAAAAGAAACAACACAATTTTACTATAAACTATTAGAAACAAGTTAAATACGATTCCAGATGGATGGTGCATGTTGTTGAACCAAAATAAACAAGTTCGTTGACATCTTTGCACCTCACGTAGGCCCTTGGCTTTTGGGGTGGTGGGCTCAATGCGCCAAATGTAAAGTTGCCGCACGCACTGACTGTCTTGGCGACTGTGTCGACGGCTTTGTTTTGTTCAATTGTTTGTTTGCTTAACGTAGAGGGGTTGATTATCCCTACGGCTCCAACCATATCCTCAGAAGGTGGTTAGACCCCCCCTGGCACCCACCCCAACCACCTTCTCAGGAGGTGGGCCAGGAGCCATACCGTATGATCAGACGCTATCAGAACAGTTGGAAGTGAATGTGTTTGTTTTGCTGAAACTTGACTTTTCAATTCTTTGCTTCACTATGGTCCCCCTGTCTTTGCAAACAGAAAGCGCACCGCTTGGTGTCGACAAGTTGGTCGATGGTCCGAAGCGCTATGTTTAAGGCATCGCAGGCATCGCAGGCATCGCAGGCCCAGCCCAGCACAATACGTAGACTCTTTTCTTGAAATGGTTGCAAGTGGGAGATGTAGACATGATGAGGCAATCCCCTGAAGATTTGCCGTGGAGAGATTTTAAGAAGTACTTAGAAGTACTTGCCTTCTTTAGACAACATCCACCGTCGTTTGATGGTGACACATACAGTGACAAACAGTGCACAGTCAAAAACCGTTGAGTCTCACACGATGTTCTGCAAATGTTGAGAGCTGTGGGTGTGTTGCAGTTCTGGTGCTGCCACGTTCTCGAAGTGTGTGCAGAGATCAACTGTCTCAATTTGTTCAAGAACCGCTGGATGGTGTATGTGTTGCATGGAGACTGTATGAGACGATAATGAGCTGCATCAACATGTTGTTTGTTTAATAGTGTGTAATTCACTTGATATATTATATATTATAACGGCTTGCTGGAGGTTGTCGTGTTCTCCCATTGAATTCCCCTGCCTGAAAAACCTGCCTTCTCCTGGAGTCTTCCAGAACCCCAGCCGCCGTTCGTCCATGTTGCAGGACCCGACCATGCTGTTTCTGGATGAGCCAACTTCAGGCGATGTGTGTGTTTGGGTCTAGGAAGTCATTAGACAATCATTTCATATCATTTCCACCATGACCTGGTCCATGTTGTTTGTCCCCCAAAACTCCCACCTCCAATAAATGCAGAGGTTTTGCTTCCAAAAGCAGGCTCCACAAGCTTCTAAAGAAGAGTATTCTGCGGAAGCATATTTGGATGTTCAATGTATCGTATGCACTTATATAACTTGGTCAGTTGCTCCTGTGATATAGATTAATCTGTAAGGACTTGGTGCAGAACGGTCAAGAGGACCCGAAGTACGTGTACGTTACCTCACCTCCATCGTTTCCCCTTCCTCAGCACCTTTGCACCCCCAGACGGCTGACCCAGATGGCTGACGAGCTCAGATGCCAGGCTTGGATGCGGCGAGCTCATTGTCTATCGTCTATTCCTTGAAGAAGCTCACACAATTGGGCCTCACATCTGTCTCTTCCTTGGTGCGAAGTCATCCGTGGGATGCCGATATTTGGGGTGGTGCAGGCGGATGCCGGTGGAATTTTCCCTGGCGCCGGGGAGTCGTTTGCATGGTGATCCGATGGACCGCGAGACACGCCGACGCCGATCCGGCGAGACACGCTCTCTCCGCCGAGGTCATGGTCGTTCACCAGTTCCTTGGCGGAGAGGAGCTCCGGAACCGGACGGAACGTGGACGGGATGACGGAACGTGTTTCCCTTTGAAGTCTCCAATGATATCTGTTTTTTTTTTTTTTGCGAGCACTTTTATGCCGTCGAGTACCTACGCCAGTTGGTTTACATGTTTGATCTCTTGGCTTGGCTACGTAGAGACTGGAGAGACGATCCACTGATCCTGGCCAGCTGGGCTGTGAACTCATCCAATTCAAACGGGTCGCAAGCAGTGCGCCACTTTCACTACTGTTCACCTAATATAACTGGGATGATAGCCAGCTAACGACGAAGCTTACCACAGGGACTACTGGAGGAACATTACGATTACTGGGCATACACCTACATGATGGCGAGCTGGTAAGAAGGCTGACATATATTCCCTCCATTTCCCTCCCTTTCGCGTATGAAGATATGTGAAGGTAGTACCCGGAGCGATGCTCACCGATTTGATGTTGATATCGCTGGCGGGAGCAGACCCCAATCGGAGCGATGGACGGACCCGGGCGACGCGACGTCTCGACGTGCAAGGGAGAGGACGTGAAATGGACGTGAACGGCCTGAAAAGGGGAGATAAGATTGTGATATCAGAGGAGCGAACCGGATGGAATGGCCACGCTCCGCTATGACCAAGCTATGACCACGCTGGGCATGCGAAGCTGGTGCACTCGGAGATGCTGGTCCTATCATGGAGACCTTCAAGACTGCTACACTGCATGAAGTTCGGCCTGAAGCGATATGACATTGTGAGAATCCCCGAGTCTGGATGGTGGAACGATCCCCACATCGGTCAGCTTTGAGTCATGGAGTGCCACAAGCCTCATGGCAGGATGCACAAATGTGCTTGCGGACCGCGCGGATGGCTGGCTGGCAAGAGCCTCCTGCATGGAGACGGAAGAGGTGGAAGTTCCAGGCTCTTCCAGCAGGTTTGGGGATTGGTTTCCTGCCAAGCCCAGCGCATCATCCAGTGACTGGAAAAGACTACGTACCTGTTGGACTACCAGGTAGTGGAGGCTTGACCCAAACTGTTTCAACTTCCAAGCCCTCACCAAACTGTCACCAAACCATGGGAAACTTGATGAAAGTTGACATCCCTGATTCAGGAACTGTTTCATGTTCAGTGTCAACCTGGGTTCCCGGGTTTTTGATCGACGCCCCATTATGTTAGTTTTGCTCTCTAACATAAGCATGACACTGTGCACATCTCCGGGATTTTCTGACTGTTCCTGCTTGATTAGAATCGCCACTCACATGCTTGATGATTCGATGTTGAGCTGCAAGAAACCGGGGCCTCGCTGCACCCAAGGCCTCGCTGGGCCTTGTTTTCCCTCTTTGACGATGTGCTGTTGCTGGGCAAGGCTTCTGCGACCGGTCGACCGATAGTCGATGGCCGATGGCCGAAGGCTTCGAAGGCAAACAGAAGCCAACTGCGGCCATCGGTGTAGTGTGTTTCTGTAGGATTCTGTAGGTGTAGTGTGGCTTTGGGTCTTGGTCTCCTGTTGGAGACCATCACTTCAAGCGAAGCAATGTCGAGCACGGTCCCAGCAATTCTACACGAGTGTGTTGGTTGAACCAACAGGGTTTCTAGTTGTTTTGTAGCTGTTGGTCAACCAATCCGTTGTAACATGTAACCTGTAACCAGAGTTGAAACCAGCAAGCGACAAAGCAACTTTTTGTAGCTGCAGTCTCCCCGTTCCCACCAGACCGCCCCAAGTCAACGCAAGTCGCCAGGGTGGCCGCACCGTTTACAGTGGCCCATCACAAAGTGCGGGGGCCAAGAGGCCAAAGGGCCGGGCTTGAGACGACCGTCAGACCACGTCCTTTCGACCCACCGATCCGCGATCCGCGATCCGCGGAACGGCCCGTTGCGGGCGTAACACGCGCGGACCCTGTCGCCCAAGCGTGACGTACCGCTCCAGAGAGTTGGGTGGGGGTGGTCCTAATAGATCTCCCTAGGGCTCCAACCACCTCCTGAGAAGGTGGTTGGGGTGGGTTTGAGGGGTCTAACTACCTTCTGAGAAGGTGGTTGGAGCCCTAGGGATAATAGGTCCTGATCATTCGTGGGTCTGTGTTGCCCGCCCGGCCGCCCCCTATCTGTCCAGCTCAGGCACCCGGGCCGAAGATGGTAGAAGAACGATTTCAGAACACCCATGCGACTCGCACACATGCCGTAGGAGGTACTTGGGGAAGGCGCATCTATCAAGTGATTAAGTGCATATTTCGCTGCCAACATTAGCATCCTGGAACCTTTTGATACCTTTTGATCCCTTTAAACCACCCAAATTCGCCCTTTAACAACTAAAGGTTGAAAAGCATACCGTACCGGTAAATCGCCGGTTATACTTGTTTTGATGCACGACGGCAATAGCCCAACGGTTGATGAGGCACACGCTGAGGGAGGTTGAACTGGGGGCTTGCTGTTTAGGTTTCTTCTTTTGAAAGAAGTTGACTATCATAGACATATATCAATTACTTGCCCGCCCCCTGGCTAGCTAGGCTGAGCTAAGTCTAACTTAGACTTATAAGTACTTATAAGTATGTAGCTTTGACTTAGCTTGGACTTAGCTAAGACAAACTTAGCTTGGACTTAGCTTAGACTTAGCTTGGACTTAGCTTGGACTTATAAGTACAAGCTAAGTCTAAGCTAACTTACAATATTTTCTTCAAAAAAAAACAAAAATATAAAATTTGTATAAATGATCTCATGTGAACAAAAAAGCAACGGCAAAGCCGCAAGGCAGCAACACGTCTCTTTTGGCCACCTTCCCATGGAAGTCTATCAACAGTCGGCGTCAGACCAATTATGGCACATGCCAAACACTGGCTCAAGCATCACTGGGCTTCTTTGCTCATTTAGCATGGCAGCCCAAATCTCTTCAGACTCTTCATCGTAGACCAAGGGCTCTGCCTGGGACACCTCCTCGGCCAGGGGTGGTAGAGGCGACTTCTCAACCTTGTGGTTTTTTTTCTGCAGCGCACTTTTCTCATTACCGTCCGTTTCCTTCTCTGTGTTTGCGACCGGCTCGGGCTTCAAGCAGTCTTGTATAGTATACTGAGCCTGTGTCGTGTTTGTGTGGGCGCGAAAAGAAAAAGCGGCCTGGCCGCAGAAAACAAGGGATTGCATGCGCAGTTGTATTTTTTACTTTCCATGGTGGTAGTCCAGAGTCAGTGTGTCTTCGCCTTCGGTCTTCCAGGCGATGCACGCAGGAAATGGCCTTTCTAAGGGGATGAGCATGGCCACGCTTGGCTTTTGCCAAACGTCCACGTATCCCACGCGCTTGCGCCAGGCGCCGGCCAAAACAAGGACGAAAAAGTTTTCGTCTTTCTGCACACAAGCCTGTACCAGGCACAGATGGCCATCCTTCCGGCGCATTTGGCCCGCGACCACCTGCTCCTGCGTCGTGGAGGCCCAGTGCAGTTTTAAACTCAAGAGGTCGCCATTGGAGCTCTGTACAGGAGGCTCTAAGTGCGTCTGCCATGCCGAAGGGCGGTCGTCTATCTGTTCGAACAGAGCCCTGCGGAGTAAGCTCTGCTCGAGGCCAACGTGGCCGCTACCAGCAGCGTCCAACAGTGCCTTGAGCGGCTTTCCATTGCGCTCTGTGACGAAGCAATCCAGCATGCACTTGTCGCGCAAAATCTGTCCTGGTATATGAAGCATAAAGTGGTGCTTCGGGAGCAGATGCTCATCGCCATATGCGCGTGTGTGCGCTGCCATGTGCTTTGCCAGAGCAGACTGCAATGTAGAGGCCACTTGCTCGAAGTTTTCTGGCTCCAGTTTTGCTCGCTGCAGGGCCGAAATCACTTCCCACATTGCAAAGAAAGACAGCTCCTCAGGACCGGGGGCCGATCTAAGGCACCAAAGAACAACCAAAGGGAACAAGGTAAGCAGCTCGGAAGCGGAGCCCTTGTACGCATGAACCCAAGTTTTCTCTCGTCCCACAGTCAACTGTCGAAGAATGACCCGCTGAAGATCGGTCTGCCAGGACCACTCCTCACAAAAGGAGCGCCACTTCTTGAAAATGTCGCTATGACTTCGAAGACACTGTTGGTACATCAGGAACATCTCCACCGAGCATAGCAAGAGTGCATGGAGTCATAGGTCCACGCAGATGTGATGCTCACCAAAGGACGCAGTCGTGGTTGAAATATCAAAGCGTGAGTATTGTATGTGAGGCCTCTGGTTTTTTCCATTTTCTTGAGGTTCGCCGCAGACGAATGCGCAGCGGCTTCGATCAATTCATCTGCCCAGCGGTGTAAGTCAGACTCGCCAAGGCGACCCCAGCGTGCAGGGTCCGTCTCGCTGAAACTGTAGCACCCCGAAACAGTCCAGCGCTTGCCGATGATCGATCCACATAAGGCACACGGTTTCATCCCGTTGTGACCTTTTGTGGAAAATGCATTGCGGAGAGCTGGGGCGTCAGCTAAAAAGTTCTTGATGCGTAGTTGACACCTCCACCATGCGTCCTTGTGGTATAGAATCAGAGGCTCAGATACCAGTCGCTCAAAGACCTTCGCCATGAGACCGCTGGCACCACCTGTGTGGGCCATAGCGAGTTTGTGGCGACAGCAAAAGACTGGCAACCACATTTTTTCGGACGAAAGATGTGGCCCAAGGATCAGGAAAGCAATATAACAGATGCTGACCTTGCGTCGGGGGTCAGGTGCCACCACATTGCCACCTGTGATCTCGTCCTCGAACACAACGATGTCTAAGGAGTCCTTGTTTGCCAAGAACCGGCAAATCTGCTCCCAGCTGGGACATCTATGAGACAAAAATCTCATGGCCCTGCCCGGATCGGCAAAGTATAAGTCATATGTTTGCTCTTCATCACAGGAGGTCGTAAAGTGTTCGAAGACCCAATCTGTAGGAGCTTCCAAATCCTTTTGCAATTTTTTTCGTTCTCCGCGTACATTCTCCGGCAGCCCTTTCAGTATTGCAGCTGCTTTGGCCAAATCGGTCAAATTGTTTAGGATCTTAAAGAGGGCTTCGCTCTCCCTTTTTCTTTTGCTGCCTGCAGACATGGCTGTGCAAACGCCACGTCTGTGAAAAAAGTACAAAATGCTGTCATAAAATCTTGAACCATAATTATTATTAATTAATATTTTTCAAAAATTATATAAAAATCAAAACGGCTAAGCCGCAGTGAACCTAAACAAATAAAACCAAACGGCAATGCCGAAGAGAATCTATTAATTGTTTTTCCATATTGCTTTCACAAATTTGGTCCGAATTAATTAGGATGGAAAAGGATCACTGTAAGGGCGTATTCACACCGTGTACATTTTCCAAAACATTCAAGCTTTGAAAGTCAGATTCACTGCAAAGGCATATTCACACCACGCAGCTTCTCCAACATGCCTAATGTATTATCTAAAACATCATGAAGCAACTGAGTACTATAGCGGAGCTGCACTGGTTGACCATTCTGTACTCTTTGCAAGAAGGTGGTAGTGTAGTACAGAATCTTTGTGTCCATGGTCACCACGGCGGCGACCGCTTCTTCTCTGAGTGCGTCCGGCTCCTCGTCGTCCTCTGTCCACGTGGCCACCAGGTAGTCCATGATTTGTTGCCTCAACGGCAGCAGGCAGTCCTCACTTGTTTTTGCGAAATCAATCGCGCCAGTCAAGTCCGGAGCCTCATCTTCTGTCACGTCCTTCACCCAAACAAGCCGCCGGTCGCGGTAGAAGTGTGAGCGAATACAACGATGTTTTCCGATGCTGCGCTTCTTGACTTTGTCGTAGAGAGTAACAAAGTCGCCTGCTTTGAAGTCCACTACACCACGCATGGCAGTAAAGACGACACTACGAAATCCAGATCTAGTGAAAAAACTTTGAGCAAAAAATGACACAAATAGGTACCCAAAAATACAATACATCGGCATTGCCGACAAATGTATTATATTGTATTATTTATCAATATCGACGTGACCGAGAATATAAGTGATATAAAAAATAAAAATACTCAGCATTGCCGAAAATAAATTATATATAAACAAACCGGTGGCTTAGACTAAAGACTTCGTTCAGCTGTGTGAAAAAAAGACTTGTGACCGTATGTCAAAAAATGATCCCAAGAGGATCAAGTCTCTTAAGCCAAAAACAGTTTTTATGTTTAGAAATCAAAAGGATTTTGGGTATGATAAAGAAAAATATATTTGTAAACAAAAAAATCGGCAACGCCGGAAAAAACATAATGGCACCAGCATAGCCGTCAGTCAGCCAGCGACGCATCCTTTTTTCACCAGCCGAGCGTAGCGCACAGTTGAAGAGGTGTTCATGCGTTCTCCTCCTTCTCGACCTCCACGGCGGCCTGCGCTGCAGCCTCGACCGAGGACTCGAACACGGTGGTCGTATCCTTCATCTCATCGAGCAATGCCTTCATGTCCTTGTGTGTCTCTTCTGTCGGCGGCAGGTCTTCCAAGGAGCCAAACCTGTCAACCCACTGGTCCAGCCGCTCATTGAATCCGTTCTCGCCGTTCGACATTTTCTCTCCAAGGTCTTTCAGCTTGTCAAGCTTCTTGATCTTGGATCTGACCTTTTTGGATCCACCCATTGCCTTCTGAGCTTTCTCCATTTGGGTCTTGATGTTCTTGCAAAGGCCTTTCACACACTTCTTCCAGTCAACCGTCACCTCTGGCTGATCGCTGTTCTCATCCTTCAAGACCTTGGCCTTGCTTGCATCTAGCTGCTTGGCCATCGTGTGATCATGGGTGTGATTTTCTCCTTTTTGTGACTTCTTCTCAATGTACTTGTATTCCTTCATACCTTTGGCGGCCCAAGCAGGAGCTGGATGGGTGTGCTGCTCGTAGCGCTCAAGCTCTGACAACAACAATTCGTCATCATCTGGAAGGTGCTGCATGCCCAGCTTCTGCTTCATCTGAAAAAGATTCAGCCACTGATCCGTCTCGGTGCTGGCACTGCTCGATGAAAAAGTTTCCACGGTGGAAACACCTGCAATTGGTTTATATTATATATTTTTTATAATTTTTTATAAAATGAAAAAGTTTTATTTAAAACTTTTAAATAACCAA
Source organism: Durusdinium trenchii (assembly GCA_963970005.1). Taxonomy (NCBI): domain Eukaryota; class Dinophyceae; order Suessiales; family Symbiodiniaceae; genus Durusdinium; species Durusdinium trenchii. The sequence goes on along the minus strand of CAXAMN010024639.1, from coordinate 765,785 downwards.
CAAAGAAAATATACATATATAAGCCAAGTTGCTGCTCAGCCAAGGACATTTGTGGTCAGAAGCGAATTTCTCTAGGAGATCTTCGCGAGCAGCTGCACCAGAGTTCAAAACGCTGAGAGCTTTTTCTGCATTTTCTGCATCATCACCTCCTTTCTTTTTTAAGTAGCTGAGCTTGCTATGCAACTTTCGGTAGATTTCTCTTTCAGAATCGCTCTTTGGTTGTGCTTTTGCTTTTCCCTTTAGCTTTCCCTTTCCCATGGCTTCAAATCTATATTGGAAGCTCACCAAAAGGTGATGCTCACCAAAAGTAACACTCGGTCATTCGGCTGATAAATCCTGCAGAAAAAATTACAAAGTATATTCTATTTAAACTATTTGATATAAATAGATATAGTCGGCAAAGCCGAAAACAAACAATTGAAATAATTAATAATTATGTCAAAAAAAACATATGGAAACAATGATATAAAATAATACTTGAAATATTTATATAAAAATATTTTTTCAATGCACTATCAAACTTAGTATTATATTTTGATATTTTTTATATGAATAGCATTATATACAATAAATATATTTGTCTTAATTTTTATGACAAAGGAGACAATATGTCATAATATTATGACAAAAATAGTAATAAAAGTAAATGTCGTAGAAAAATTTGTCATAATTTTTATGACAATATTTAATCATTAAAGTAAATGTCGTAAAATATTTGTCATAATTTTTATGACAAGATTTAATAATGAAAGTAAATGTCGTAGACCATTTGTCATAATTTTTATGACAAGATTTAATAATGAAAGTAAATGTTGTAGACCATGTGTCATAATTTTTATGACAAGATTTACTAATAAAATAACATATGATATAAGAATTGTCATAATTTTTATGACAATCATAGAAGATTTGTCATAATTTTTATGACAATATTAAGAAATACAAGTAAATGTCGTAAAATACTAGTGATATTTTTTTTGACAAAGTTCATAAAAAATAATAGCATATAAAAGTTATCATAAATTTATGTCAAAATCTCGTATATACAGTAAATGTAGTAAAAAATATATTATTCATTTCTATGTCAAAGTAAATATATAAGTAAATATAGCACAAGGTTTAACATTTTTTCATAACAAATATTATAACATTGAATATTGTTCTGGCAATAAATTGTGATATGTGTCTTAATATTTTGTAATTGTATGATAACTTGTTTTCATATTTTTAATCAGTAAATAAAACAATATTTGTTTTCTTATGTTGAAATAAAATTCAATATATAATATATATTACTTCAAGTTGCAAAAAACAAGACGGCAAGGCCGTAGTAATTGCTCTAATGTATATATATGTATTTATTTTTATGTTATATAAATAAAACAGTAGATTTATTCAGTTATGTTTTAACAAATATCATATATAATTATATATTACTATAATGGTTAAAAACAAAACGGCAAGGCCGTCAGAATGTGTGATCCTTTTTCTCAGTGCTGCTGAAGATCACGCACATTGTCAAGTCACGATCCTGCACACTAAAGATCAGTCAGGAAGTAAAAAATCTAGTTTTACTGTTCTGTACAAAGACATTACCAACATCTAGTTTTACTGTTCTGTACAAATCTAGTTTTACTGTTCTGTTAACCATTGCGAAACATTATATAAAATATATGACATATCACATATGTCAATTGTTTTTAAGATTCCACTATATAAGTTTGGATGAATCGTCCATATTGTCTATGAAAAATACAATATGTTTTGTTGACATTCATGTTTAATTGATATTGATTATACTAAATTTATGTTTCTTGAAATATATATTGTTTTGTTTTATATATAATGAAAAATATAGATATATAAGTTATTTTTTAAAGATGTTTTAGTTATTTTATTTTTTTACATTTGTTCATTACATTAATCTTTAATAGATATATTTATTTATTTTTTGCAAAAACCAAAAAAATAAAATAGTTTATGTAATATATACTTACAATTAGATAAAATAAAATTTACAAAAATATCAAAATATATATTATAAATCTATGTAACAATAAAACAAATAGTACTAAAAATATATAACGGCAAAGCCGTATTAATTCATTATTTTTTTCTTCATATTGTTGTTAGGTCGATGACCAAGATCCTGCACTACAAGTTCATATCCGTGTTTGATAACACATTGCAAAACCATAAGTTTATTTAATTACATTGGCTATATGATTAGAATAATATAAGGCCACCAACAAAAATGTCACAAACAGCTATGTCAGGTCCTCACCAGCTTCAGCGTCCATGTCGACGAGCAAGCTCTCGCTTGGCCTGGCACATAACACACAAAATGTATTGTTTCTGAATTCACACAGTGCACTAAAAAAAAACTTGACAATCATGTCACTGCATTGGCTGACCTTTGCCAAAGCACCAGAAGGTTTTTCGTGTCCTCGAGCCACACGATAAAGGGCTCTTTTCGACCTGATGATGGAAAAAAAAATATTTTTCAATAATCACAAAACAACTTGAGTGAAATTGAGGCATGGGCGGTACTTGCGCCAAATTTTTGCCACTTGTGAAGGCTCGCGGTATTCCGGTAGACTCCACCGTGGTAGTCAGCGAAGAAGATGCTGCCCCACTTTCAGCATCGCACTGTCTTTCCTCATCATTTTGGACGTCTTGAGTGGTGCCAACTCCCTGTTCTCGCTCACGCTTGTGTAGCCGTCGCCAAGGTGCTTCCGCAGACACCGGAGATGTTTCATCAGCAGGAGAGGTGTGTGAAACGTCCGGTTCTGCCTCCAGCTCCGGTTGGTCGTCAACTGGCGACTTTGCAGCCACAGGCGCGCAGGATGGCTTCAGAGCTGATGGATGCTCAGGAGGTTGTGGTTGATGATCAGGAGGTGGTTCCTCATCTGCATGCCGGCAGTGTGTCGGCTTCGCTGGTGGATGCTCGGGACGTAGATCAGGAGGTGGTAGTCCAGCTTCGGTCCTGTTGTGTCCACTGAGTGTTTAAGTGGTGCTCAACAGAAAAAATTATAGCACAAATACAAACAAAAGTGATCCTTGAAGACAACCGCGAGCCCAGGATCTCAGGCGCATGCTCTGGTTCTGGGCACCTGAAAAATAGACACACGGCAACGCCGCAATGTGACAGCAACCTATAAAATGCAATTGTGCATCTGATTGATGCACGCGCCAAAAAAATAACGGCGCCGCAGTTTGGCACACGAGATAAATAAAGAAACGGCAATGCCGCAGTTCGAAAAAAAACTTGACGGACGCGCGTACAAACACAGAGGCAACATTCCGCCAATTTGATAGCAAAATCTCGCGCATGGACTGCTCATGCGTGAGTAACAGAAACAAAACATTCAGCAACAGGTGCAGTCAGGACACTCAAGCTTCTCGGCTGGTGTCACTGTCGACATTGCGGCGCGCTCTGGGGCAATTTCCGGTGCCACTGGTAGAGACTCAGGCTCAGCGCATTCGTCCGGTGCTCTGGTTGGCTCAGGCTCTACCGTCTCCACACAGATCGTCTCTGCCACCTGCGCCAGGATTGCTTCGAGCGTCTCCAGTGAAGGACTTGTAGGCGAACTGGTCGTGGCCTCGGCCAACGCAGCGTCACGCCCACTCTCGTCCACACTAACTTCAGGCGGAGGACGCTCAACGTCACGCTCACCAGGCTCTGGGGAGACTTCTGGAGAAGTCTCGGACGGGACGGTGTCCCCTTTCTCTTCTGGCTGTGCTTCTTGGGTGTCCGCTTTCTCCTCCTCTGCTTCTGCCGTGGAGGCTGCGGCAGCGGGGCTCGCGGGCGACTCGGCTCGGCGCGAGTTGTCTGAGGCTGAGGTCTGCGCTGCGCGTCTGCGTCGGTGCCTCTCCCGGTCTCGCCGTCTGCGGCGGTGACGGCTGCGACTCCGCCGTCGCTTTGTGCGGACGGTCACAAGCAGCCGTATGTTACATGGCACCACTCTGACGCTGCACAAGGAGTCTGTGTCTTCGTCTGTGTCCGACATTGGGGCGACTAGACTCGAGCCGACGAGCGGTGCACAAAAACTTTAAAAGTAAATGTCGTAGAAGATTTGTCATCATTTCTATGACAAGTTTAGATATAGAAAGTAAATATCGTAGAAGACTTGTCATATGTTTACGAAAACGACATTTGTGTGTTTGTTTCGAGCGGTATATATATATATATCTGACCAGAAAACCAAAACAATCATGAACACATCATATTTCCTTCAATCACGTGAGAAAAGTAAGGCACTCTTGTTTGACAGCTGCAAGATTTTTCCATATCGACAGCAGCTGTGTTCTCAGCTCCGATCACCGCAGGGACTTTCCTGGGTCGTCACGGTGGCGCGTAGCCCCTATACTTCCAGCACGAAGGCGTACAGCCACGCTCTTGGTAGCGGCACTTTGCGCATCCTCCACGATATTCTCGCGCCATCCACTGCGGAGCTTTGGGTAGGGCCATCGCCGTCAAGGCCATGGAAGGCTTCTTCTGCAAGGCCATGGAAGGCTTCTTCTGCACTGCAATCCTGGCGCTGGGCTTCTTCAGCATCTGGGCTGTTGCCTTGGTCTTGAGATCTTCCAAGCATGCCGGTCGCTTCAGGACCTCTTCGGGATCTGGCCGCTCAGGGTCGACCTTCTGCGGCGTGGGCATGGTCTTCTTGACCGGCTCCTGGTCACACGCTGGCTTCTTGTGGACACCCAGTGCTGCATCCAAAGCGGCCACCGACATCTCCGCGCATTCCAGGAAACTGGCTGAATCGTTCTTGGTCGGGGCCGGCGGAGTGCGCGGGATCGCATCCTCCTTGGTCGGAGGCGTCACTGCCACAATCTGGTCGCATTTCTCTTGAACAGGTGGATGCGCCTCAGAGTCGTCGTTTCCAAGCGGAGAGGACTCTGACTCTTCTGTCTTCTGGCGCTTGCAGCTTGCGGCCTGGCTCGTCGATCGGGCGACTTGGTGCTCGAGCCGATCGAGCAGGGCCGTCGCACGCGATAACTTGCTGCGCGGGTCTGGGCTTTTCTCCATGAAGCGGCGCTGCATGCCGGGAGGACGAGCTTTACCTCCAAGGAGCTCCATGAACTGCTCCAAGACCTGGGCGGCGGCCTGCTGCGGGGCCGCGCTTCGACCTTCAACTCGCTCACCTCGCTCAACCAAAGAGTGCGTCCTACGCATAGGAATCTGCACTTTGATCGAAGTGAGCTGGAGGAACCAACGCTCCTCCATCGCCACCAAGTCATTGCCATGCACCGAACTGAAGTCCGCCCAGGTCGAGGGAAACTCCGCTGCGAACTCTGCAGGACTCGAAGGCAAGGCGGGCACATGCTCGAGCGGTGGGTTGCTATTGACCGCGACCATCTTTTTGAAGTGGTTCTTGAAGATCTTGAACAGGTCGAAGAAGTCCTGGCTCTTGCCTTCCTCCAAGCCACCTCCGATATGGAGCTTCAAAGCTACCAACGTCTGGAGGGTTGGTTCCGTCGGACGCCTGAGCCCAAGAGACATGGACCACACACACATGGCGTCCGTTTTCTGTATGGAAGTCAGCTGGCCCCGCTGCCCGACTTCTCGGAGTAAATTCTCCGTCACATAGTGGCCAAGGTGCTGGTAGTCCTGTAAAGACATGGCCACCCTACAGCACTGCACAGCTGTTCGATCCCTCCAGCGGGCGCAGTGCACGAATGATAACAACAGACAAACGTACAACGGATGGTATTGAGTCACCACCAAAAAGCACAAACAACACAACAAAAAAAAACGGCAAAGCCGCAGTGCAAATGAATCCATCAAGAACCAATTACGGCCAAGCCGCGTGTTGGTAACAATTTTGCGGCCAAGCCGCGCTGTAAAAAATATAAATGTCAAACAATGCATCAGCAACAAATTGATGCAAAACTCCATGTAGGAAAAAGAAATTTCTATCAAACATATAAAAAAAATACCTTGGACTTAGCTTTGACTTAGCTTTGACTTAGCTTTGACTTGTAACCTACTTATAAATCAAAGCTAAGTCCAAGTGATGCTTAGCTGACTTAGCTTTGACTTAGCTAACTCACACCTAAGTACTTAGTAAGTACTATAGTCTTAACTAAACCAAAGCTAAGTCGAAGCTAACCTTTATAGATGTTAGCAGACTTATAACCTAGCTTATAACTAGGTTAGGTATACTTATAACCTAGGTTATAAGTCCAACCTAGCCACGGGGCGGGCAAGTATATTATCCCGGAAATCAACTTGCACCACCGCCCTTCATTTACACCGTGCCCATCTAACACAAGCAATGTCCAGGCTGTCATCAGATTGCCTTTTGGCTATTTGTTGGTATTTCCAGAATGGAGGTCTCTCACCGTCGGCAGATGTCACTGTCCCTTTCGATCGGCTTCCAGACCTAGTCACGGAAGATGGGCGCCACTGCCATTCTAACCGAGAATGTCGCGCGTTTGGCTGCATTGTGTCGTTTGTTTTGGAAACGAAACCCACATATCGAGAAGCAGCACACATGCTATATATGGCAAGACCTCTCACCTCTAATGGCCTCATGGGATATGGATGGTGGGTTCGTTGGGCCTCGTGAGTGATCTGTTACCCCCCCCATTTTGATGACAACTCTCAGGCGCGAAGAAATATTTCCAGCAGCTGGGCTTCGAGGTTGGGGGGTGGGAGATAGTCGAACTCATTGGGTTACAGGCTGCTGGACTGCCATGAACTCCTGAAAGTGTTTTTGTGTTTTTGTTAAATGCCGTTTTTTGGACATGCATTATGAATGTGCTGGAGAGGTTTCTGTTGCGCTAACTGCCAACAAATGCCAGACTGGCATCAGTCTGTGTTGCACAGACACTCGGACTCACTCACATGGAAGTGGAAATTGGTACCCGGGAAGACATTCACAAGCTGGGGCTTGTCCACTTCTATATATTGCTGTTAGTGAGACTTTCGTGTAGAGAGCAGTAAGAATCATTGGCTGCTGTCCGCCTTTTGCTTAGTGGCAGGGATTGCCTGCTGAAAAGGTTCTGGCGCACTTGATGAGCAGATTTGCCTTTAGCCAAGCCCCCATGCCTTAGTTGCTTCCTTGAGCAAACCAATTGGGTTGGGAGGAGATCATGTTTCATCCTTTTCCAACTGTTCAATAGTACATGGGCCACATGGGGATCCCTCTTGATACTTTTCACTGCTTGGCTTCTAGGAGTGAATGATGTAGCCATGAAGTCACTCGCTGATACTCGGGTGTCCCCCCATTTTTCTATAAGCACCTCCGTTTTGGCGCAGTATCACAACGTGATATGTTTGTGTTTGTGTGTTTACCAGTTTAAGGAACGACTCGCCAGTCATTGGCCAAGTATTATGTTATATGAATGTTTATCAGGCACCAATCCCAGGGAAGCTGTCTCACCTATTTTGAACACGTATATAAATATGTTTTTTTCGGCCATTTTGTGGAAAAGGCATCAAGTAGCCGAGTATCCCAGAATAAAGTCCATGTTCACACAGTAACAACGAGGACAACCATAAGGGCAAGGACATGGACAAACAGATGAGGAAGAGCGACACAGAAGTGGAGGCCGCCAACAACAACAACAAACAATCCATCCATCCATCCATCCATCCATCCATCCAACCAACCAACCAACCAACCAAAACAACCAAAACAACCAAGCAACCAACGACAACAACAGCTATATGGTGTTCCTCAAGAAACCCTATCATCCTCGCCTTCCTGTTCCCACCCAAGAAAAAGACCCGCACGAAGCAGCTTCGCAACCCGTGGGCGTTTCCACCGGAGAGGCGCCCGAATCCGAGAACCCGGCGGATTGGATCATGGATATCATCGCCCGGGAGGCTCAGGTCCGCGGTCGAGGGACCTGGGTTTGGGTGGCCCGTCCCCTGAGCCCCAACACCAGCCGCCACACGTGAGCAATGAGGCTTTTATTGGAATCTCCGTCGTGTCGCACGTTCTTTTTCTCTCCACTCATGGTACCTGGAACTCTGACTCAGATGAAAGGGTCACTCCAGCTACCACCCAGTTGGCTGTCAAAAAGAACCGGAGCCCCTGACCTCCGTAGGTTGACCATGTCAGGCCTCTATATATATTCTGTGCATTCTTGTTTGAAAAACCAGTGTGTCCCGGTTTTGACGACCCACACCCAGTTCTGTGAAAGGTGAGGATCAAACCCCTGAAAGGCCCCTTCTTGGTCCCTTCTTGGTGTTTTCTTCTAAGTCCAGGTCCTTGTGGAGTTCCAGCTGCCAGATGGTGATGGTGCGCAGAAGGTCCTAAACGTTTTCCACGGCTTTTTTGGGCAGACAATCCGACTACGTCCCATTTGATCAACACGAAACATCAGCAAATAGCCATGTTTCGCTTCCCAGTTGCTCTTTTTGGTTCCAGCTACTTTCCTCCTGACTCGCCTAGGCCGGTGAGGTGCCCAACACGCGTATCCCGCAGTTCGTCCCAGAGATGCCGCTTGGATTTGGAACGCTCGTCGGTGTGGGGGGGGGGGCGAGTTAATTCGAGCGTTCGGTGTGGCTTGGTGGGAGTGGAAGAAAGCGAAAAAAGACACCGAACCGCACCGCGTTTGGTGCTTCGTTTTCCCTTTTGGGGGCGGGCGGGCGGGAGTGCGGTATGGGTGGTAAAACAGACGGCGAACTCACTTGGAACTGGACCTGCACTGGTCGGATTGAGGAAGGCGGGGGTCTTTTTGTTGATCGAATGACCACTTCTTTGCTTGCTTGTATGTCAATTAAGCGCCAAATGAGCTGAAGAAGAGTAGACCTACTATTTGTGCTAATAGCAGAAGGAACACCGGGAATAGCAGACCACTCTAGGTCGGGATTCGCACCGACCTTCTTGGCCCCCTGGGCTTGGACGAGAGCACCAATCTAGAGACATCGACCACCGCACAGTGGTGCTTGGGTTCGCGCTTGGGACAGGGCACGGGGGGATCCTAAGGCTGGGGCGAGTTCTTGTTCACCAGCATGTTGGTACCATGAGCCTCATTGGTTCCAAGCTGTTGGGAGGCTTTACCATCTCTGGGAGCTGAATGCCCATGTGGTGCAGAAGATGGAGAACGCAGGGATCCTAAGATGGAGAACGGGGGCGGGTGAAGGGGAGACCCGGGGTCTCCCTCAATCGACACCAGCCAGGGAAGGGTGTAGAATGGAAATCAAGGGAAGAATCCATTTCCACGAAGGTGCCCGGTGCCCATGTGAAAAAAGAGCAATATATTATTATTATAATATTGATTCAAGACCTCCTTATCAGAATGGTTTTACCTCTCCACATGTTTTTGTTCTTGATTGATCAACCGCTTACAGAGCAGTATGATTTTTGGGGTATGTTCTTGTGGAACACAAGGGTTTGTCAAGTTTGGATGAATATTTTGGTGATTGAAGATAGCTGGTACCTCAGTAGCCTGTTTGTAGCCGTCAGGCTATCATCGATCGTATGCTACCACAAATTCAGACCCACAGTTCTGTTTAGGAATTGAACCTTCAGACACCACAGTTCTTCCATTGATGAATTGAGAGTGGTTTTGACATGTTTTGAAGGGGGTCCATCCAGTCCTGGCTCGTCCGTTCCGTCCGTTTCGCTTCGGTTCGTTCGAACGCGAATACGCGATCCGCCGTGCGCTCGGAAGGCGAAGCGCCGCACGTTGCCCTCGGATGATTGGCTCTCCATGGTGAAGAAACTGGACGAGGACGGTGGACGGAGGTGTTGGTTCGGTGTTGAGGACGGACTGGGTTCGGCGGTTCGGTGTTGATGCGGTTTGGTCAATGGACACGCTTCGGATCAACACATATCAACACATTGACCTGATTTGTGTTATGCAAGCACAGTTACAAGCACTAAAGTGGGAGTCAAATGATACGTGCAGCAACTTCGTTTGCATTTAAGGAGTTGGTCTAGAAGTGGCTTGGATCCTTCAAACGTCACTTGGCCACATACCGGACTTGCATGAACCATATGAATTGCCGCTTCATTGATTCCATCGCAGCCATCAAAACCAGTCTTGACTGTGCTTCTCTATGGTTTCACCTGGCTTTGTCCAAAGCAGTGCCCGTGCTGCAGACTTGTGCTTCAGTCTTGACCTTACTTTGCAATCTTCGCCCAAGTTAGTTACTTCACCAGCCAGAATCGCTGGAGGGTATTCAAGGTCTAAAACTGAATGGTCCTTTGCCACAGAAAAACCTGACAAAAAGAGGACATCCAAACGTCCAATCAGTTTCATATTCTGAAGGTACATGGAAGGTGCTTTGAACATGTTTCAATCAGATAAAAGAGGTGATTGCTGTGACAAGAAGCTGCTATGCGTCTAGAGATGTCTAGAGTATGATGTCGTTTAGCCATCTCAATGCACAAAAGGGGACAGGGGGGCGTTGAAGAAATCTATTCGAAGGGTGACTTGCAGATGGTAACCTGCACTGACTTTTGGGGGACAGCTGGGTGCTCAAGCTGCCAAAGGTGCTGAATGTGAGTGGAAGAGCTTGAACAAGAAAAGTAGGAGCAGGTTACATTCACAACTTGTTTCTGAACATGGTCAGATAAAGATGATCTTTGGTTTCGTGCCAAGTTCTTGTGAGAAAGCTGCCAATTCTTCTGAGATGGTCGCTTAGCTGCCTCCAATTTGATCTCCAGGAGTGGCCGCTGATTTGCTACAAGAACGCGCCTTCCGTCGCGTCTCCAGTCGCCTTCCGGATCCGACTCTCCGCGGTCGAGCGAGCGAGCGAAAGGACGGACACGACCGTTCGGTGAGAAGGACTGTGGTTGGATAAGTCAACAAAGCTCAGGTTGGAGAAGGACTGTGGGTTACTCCCTGATGCTATTTCAATTGGTGTTTTAGATTGTATAGATAGGTTTTATTGATGATATCATATCCAACAGCACCGAACCAACGTTCGCTGCCGATGCTTGACCTACTGAGATTTACTTGGCAATGTAGCAAAGTGCTTCATGGTTGCTTGTGGTCCAATTTGTTTGTCCAACAAAGGTAGCTAGTAAGGCCTTGGCCAATAGCCAGCGCAATTTCAATCTGACTTCTCATCCAGTTTGTGTTTTGTTTTGAGAATGCCAGATAGCCTTGGGCAGTGACCGCAGGCACTCATGGTTTTGTTTTTTGTTTTTTTCAATGCTTTAATGTAATGATCGGAACAGATTGATGACATGAAGCGGATGCCAAGTGGATCCTGTAGGTGTTGGGCCCCCCTTGGCATACCTTTCAGACAACTTTGGATTCTTATGAATATGACATGAGTGTTGGTTCATGTCGTCAACATGTGCTTAGCTTAGTTCAAGTCATGGATTCATTTCGTTCAGCAAATGAAGCCAGATGAAGCCAGATGAAACTGGAAGAATCCATGACGTACCCCCGTACCCCCCCCAAAAACACCCTCGTCGAACACCCAAAACGCCACCCCAGTCGAACACCGTAACCGTAACCGGAACCGGACTCAGTGGACCCCGAGGCACTGGACCCCAAGCGCGAGGGGGTGATGCGCGAGGCGGAAGAGCCAGCCGTTCGGAAGAGCCGCATAGAGCCGTTCGGAAGAGCCGTGCGTGGCGATGTCTCAGGTGAAACGAGTTCCCAGGTGAAGCTTCATCCCAAGCTTCTTGGTCTTGTTACCTTCGTTACGCGATGGCCTCCAACCCAAGAGCGATGGCCTGCGAGCACAAGCGTCCTAGCCCGCAAAAAGAAGGACGGGTCGTGAGACCGGGTCCGGTGAGACCGTTATACGTTTGCTTTACCACGACGAATGGGCGTTGGAAAGATCGCAGGTCTGACAGGTCTTGACTTGGTGTTTGGGGCCAAAGCTGTCCTGGAGACCTGGGTATGACAGGTGTCATGAGTCAGAGATGTCATCGCAGCGGTACCTAGACTTGTCCGGTGATTGGTGCTTTCGGACTCGATTGACAGCTGACATCCAGCTTTTCCACAGCGTGGGCCACAGCTGTTTCACGATCGTCGACGCAGAGTTCAGCGGTGCCAGGCAGATCTCCTCCACTTGTTGAGATCAGTTCGACGGTCGAAGGCTGAAGATGAGGCGAGAGACGGGGTAAGACGAGGCGAGTCGACGAGAATGTTGGGCGAAGACGAGGAGTTTCGGAGCGATGTGTTGTTGGGCGCTCTGGGGGGTTTCAGGTGCAGCTTGGTGACTTCGGGGGGGGTCACCGAGTGACTTCGGGGTGGAAGGCATGTCTAAAGAACCCACAAGGCATGTAAATGAAGATTAAAACAGCTGGACAAGCTTTTTGTTTATCGGCCCTAAAGACTCTTTTGATCGGCCTCAGCCGGCTTGGCCCCACAGGTTTTCAGTGTGTGAAGCGTGAGGACCCGATGAGGACCTGACATACTCATCCAGGGATTCTTTCCCTGCCAGTGGTTGACCTTGAATCTTCTTACGCTATTTGATGTCCCGGAATTTATTGTGCAAGGTTGTTTGAAACAGTACTCGGACTAGGACGTCCTTATTTGTTGGGGGATACTGGGGGCCCGGGGGGTCAGTTTCTGCTGTTCTTGGTCGGTGGCACTGTACTGTAGTGTAAGTAATGTTTGGGTTTATGGTTACTCAATAAATTAGTCCCCCTCAGAAGCTGTCCCCTGTTATTTGGAGATGGAACATATCCTTTGTTGTTCCCCCCATGATCTTTGTGTTTTCTTGCTTTGACCAAATTTGGGAGATATGTGTACCATCTCCCATTTGGTCAAAGCAGAGTTATATAAAGCTGTCAGTTCATGTTGTTTCTCACTTCCTAGAGACTCCTTGCACTGATGAATCATTTAAAGGGTTCGAGGCCGCTACTAGGGGGGAGGCCATCCTACTCCTATGTAACATGCAGGTCACAGGTCATCAGACGGTTCACTGGACACCGCTGCCTGGCCTCCTTCACGGTCTCCTGTCGGGCCCGTGAACACCGTGAGGTTGAGGAGGATGACGAAGACATACATGAGGCCATTTTCCAATTGTTGCTCAGCTGAAGAAGTTCACCTGCCGAGCTGGCTGGAGGTTCGAACCCAATTCAAGCATGAAACAGGTATATTACCTGGTGAGTCATATAATATCATATAATTACCTGGTATACCTGGTAATTCAAGCCGAAACCAAACCAGTATATTTGAATGTAATTGATTCATGATCGTGGGGATTTGGTCAAGAAGTGTCTTAAGGTTGGTTTGGTTGTTTGTTTCGGGAAGCACCAAAAACATCCAACAACAGTTTGGAACAATGTCACATTTTTCCATCCTGGTAATCAATGAGCTGTTGAAACCCACCGGAAGGGTCTTCTATGGCTTTCCATCGCTAACCACCTTCGACCCGCGGGAACCGCCACGACCACCGGAACCCGGCCGTTTTGGGGGGCTTCAGTGGGGGTGGCGGGTTCAACTGCAACCAGCATTGGGCTGGATGTCAGCCGATGTCGGCCTAATTTGAATTAAATTAGTAGCTTTTTGTTACTACTAGTAAGGCACTTGCTCCTAGTAGCGATGCACTTGTTACTAATAGCTTCATGTTGGAGGTTCTTTCCTGCATGATCCGGATTACTTCTGGGCCAAGTGTCCCTTGGCTTCGACCCCTCAAAACGCTAACACGGGAAACAACAGATCACTGATTTTGTCCTTCCCCAGACAACAAATCGGACTGCCCAGGTCAAGACCCCAGGTCTTTGACCTCAATGTGGGATGATGTGGGTGTATATAAATAGGCCGATCCCATGAATGTCATTGCTGATGGATCTGCAACGTGGAAAGAAAACACACACACTGCCACGTTTTCCAAAGAGCCGACATGACAAGACAGGACCCACGGACCCCACCGGGACACCGACACCACTTACAACCTGACTTAGCCACAGGTTAGTAACTTCACTATTGGGGGTAAGCACTTACTAACCCCCGTGATCCTTCGTTCGCATGGATGGTTTTGGGTTCCTTTGGACTCGGCTGAGTCCCCACTGAGGCGCTCGCGCATCGGTGGGGCTTCCGCGGATGTTTGCACCAAAGCTGAGGCGGGGCGGCACGCGGTCAGCAGACGATGTCGATGTGGAACGATGGAAGAAGGACCCACAGTGACCCACCTGGAGCCCGACCAGTCCAGGGGGGCAGCAACCAAGGTATCCCGGTTTTGATCCATAGCCATCCATAGCCCATATACTATATATATATATACATTATTATTATACGTATGTGTTTTTGTGGTGAATCCATGTGAAACCCAGAAGAGATTTACAAGGCTAAGATAGGCAATGTGAATAAAGAAGAGGATCATCCTGTCTGGGTGTCCAATGGGAACGGTCGACCATTGTCGTGTACGGTAGTCACTATAGTCTATGGGCGGAAACGTGAGATCTCGCTGATCAGACTCTACTCGACCACGACTGGAGAGTCAGGTCATGTTTCAGGAGAGTCAGGTCATTGGCTTGGTGTTGGCTTGGTGGATGAATCAACATGTTGGCTCACATGTGCTCGGGGGACGGCCAGGAACCGGCTGACATGGGTTTGGTGACTTTCTGGGACTGGGTCTTGGATGTCTTGGGGAGCTTTGGACCATCTGTTCAGCAATCCGAAGTCTCATCAAGTCTGACCGAGACGACTTGACTCATCATCTCTTCGCTGCCGAAGACCCTGCGAGACTCGGCGCCGGCGCAGCGGAGAGGGAGCTCGGACGACTGCCATGTCAGTCACAGCGTCAGTCACGTGCGGCGCACACGAGGGCGAAAGCGCCCCTCAGCGAGATGTCGTTCTGGTATTGTGTTCTTTTCTTTTTGATCCCCCTGCATGTGTGGGACTACCAAGAGCTCCCAGCCAACCTTGTTTTTTCTTTCCAGAGGATGACTACCAAATGGAGTTGCTACTTGTATGAAGTTCTATTTTCCTGTTGGATAACCACAGTTCTGAAAGCAGATGAAACGGCATCTCGAGTGCAGACTGGACACTAGAATTGACCAGCTACAGAGATTTGATGTTTGAGCAAATCGGGGTAGTGGCATCCTGCAGCTGATGTAAGGCTTCAAAACTGTAACTATGACACAGTAACGATCAAGAAGCAAGAAATCGCAGAATATATACACAGAAGCTCTCAAAATCATTAAAAAGAAACATCATGCTCATTGCAAGAAACGGCTTCCGCGGTGCTCAAGTTGCAGGGGCTACTATACCCGGCCACCAAAACGAAGGGACTCCCAATTCCAAAAGTGCTGGTTTTACACAGAACAGTTCGTGCGTGTTTTCATGCCTTTCTCGGTGTGGTTGGTTTTTCTTGGACGGGTTGACCATTCTGCCGTGATGTCCGATCTGAATCTCATCTGAGTTTGGAGTTCACTCTGGTCAACAGCACATGCGCCTCACATGAAAGACGCCTTCTTCCTGCGGATCTTCCCCACCGGCGTGGGGCCCGGACCGCCAGATTCGTGAATTCCTACGGGGTCTTCATGGCGTGGTGGCCGAAGATAAGGTCCGTGGGAGCAGCGGAGCTTTGTTTCGCGGAGCGTTGAGCGTCACACAGATGTTGGAAAGCTGGGACCGGAGAGTGACTGGGAGATTTTGACTGGGATGTGGACTGTTTGTGGTTTAAGCAAACTTTTTGGGACCAAAGACACGATGTACAATATCGATATATCATAATATATATATAATATTGATTTATTGATGTATTTTGGTTTCCTGGACAATGCCCACGACAGCCTGGGCATAGTTGCACCTTCGCTGTAATGGGTTGCAATTTGACGGTGAATTTGTGTGTCAATCAGTGGCATATCATCAGCGCCACTATTTCCATCTGCAAAGATTTCATGTTGTTCGACAGTCCCCTTCCTCACGGTTACCCTCACTCCCTTTTATAATCCTCCTCTTGGGAAAAACACGTACCATGGATTGGAGTGTGCCATCCAAAGGGTTTTAGGACGATGAGCGCTCTCTATTTCACTCGATGTCCTACTAATTTGGGAAGATACATCCCAACGACTATCGTCATGAACCCAAGAGGGTTGAAACTACCATAGATTATCTTCCTTTGATTCGTTGATGTTGGAGTACTCAATTGTTTTCTATTTCACTGGATTTTACAAGCATGGTTGAGCATGTTGGAGCTATAGTCTGTGAAGGGAGGAGCATGACAATTCAGCAATGAACCTCACATTCGGTCTGTTCAGAATGTGTCTCCTCCCCCCCAACCCTTGGCTAGCCATTTTTACCTCCAAACCAGCACCACCCAGTTTGGTTGGTGATTGGATGGTTTTCACACCTGGTGGTCGTGGGTCGATCCACCACCCAACCTGGGTTTTCGGCTCCTCTACAAACCACTTCTTTTCGGCTCCAACTCTTGCAGAGACGACCATGAAAGCATGGCAACCGGAGAGGTCTGACCGGGAAACGGGAAACAGCCCGGTGGGCAGCTTGAATTGGAGTAACCCCCAGCAGTTTGGATCATCATAGTTTTTTTTTTCCAAAAGATGATCCCCCCAAACCATGTAAATCTATATCAATATACACCATCACCGGACTCTCCTTTGGCGGCTGTTTTTCAGACTTAAAAGTGGCAGGTGGTGACCTGTAGCTTATATCACAAGATGCATCAAGATGCTGAAATTCTCCACTGACAGCTGGGTGGATGTCGAGCCCTTCCAGCCTTGGGAGCCCTTGCGGCGGACCTGGTGGCAAACCCAGGCACCTCGAGAGCAAGCTGATGCGCACGCATGATCCAAACGGAGATCTAGGTATCTAGAAGAAAACGACCCTGATAGTTGAAGCACTCTGGACGACGAGCAGAGCGGAGCGGAACATCCCCAAATGGGAGTGTAGTTCCAATTTCCGTCCGAGCCCAAGGGGTCATCGGTGACAACGAGCTGTTTGGAACCTCTTACAAGGCCTGTTTGGTGGCCGTAAGGCCAAATGCATGACGTGAAACACACGCATGTCAAGAACACTGTCAGGAACACAAGCATTATGTATATATACTATTAGAAAAATGCATTGGAGGGACGTGTGGACCGTGGTTTTTGGTTTAAACGCTTCGACCCCTTTTCGACCAAGGTGTGGTTCCGAGAGACCACGGACAGCGTGGTGTTGAACAGCCCTTGGCTTCGCCGGAGCACGGGCAGAGTGGTGTGCGTGGGTTGGATTGGAGTCCACTTTGTGAGATGGTGTTTCTCGGGTTTTGATTTAGAGTCTGCAAGAGGATCTTCTAGTAGGACCATGTGACACACATCTACTTAGGACTTTACTAGTAGAATCTAGGTATTATTGCGCTTTTTTTGCTCGTCTCTTTTGCTCCTGCAGCTCAGTCGGCCGTTTTGGCCTTGAACAATGCCGGCAAGCTCTGCTGGCTTCCTTCTCCACCACATATTCTTTTAATGTTGCGGCTTGGTTGCCACGTCTCCTCACCTTTTGCCAGACAGTGTGCCTGGCACCGGCAGCAGAACACCTTTCCTCCTTTTCGCCACGCGATGCTTTCTTCTCAGAGAGCTGCTTCAAAGTCCCCACTGCTTGCTTCACTTTGGATGCCAGGGTGGGCTCTGGCTTGTCCGGTTCAACAATCTTCTCCACTGCCTCTTTCAAGTCAGTCGGCAGACTTTGAAGGTGTTCCTTGATCAAGGTTGGGAGGTCAGGTGCCGCTGGTGGTTCGGCTATCTGCATCCCATAGCAGTGCACTGGGTTTTGAATGCCTCTGGCATTTGATCCCAATGCTCCTTGAGTGCCTTGTGCAAATTGGTCTCCTTGACTTTCCTGGCCTTTTTGGCCTTTTGTCCTCCATGAAGTCCTGGAGGTGGTTCGAGCAGCGCTTCTTTGAAAGTCTTCCTCGGCCAGGTGTGACCGTCCCCTTTGAAGTTCCACTGGGCCCAAGTCACCTTCCGGGATCTTCGAAGGTCAGGTAGATGATCTGCTTGCCATGACTTGCAGGTCAAGTGGGCCCACCACGACCCAACATTCCGCTCACTGTCCCTTTCCTAGCTCACGATGACTTCCTTAAACATACCCAGCAATGGCTACAAACCACCATTCAACAACACAAGCACCTGGCAATTCCCTTACACCCACCCACCCACCGTCTTCGTGAAGCAGCACACAAACAGCTCCGGGCTCAACTTCACAACCACAGAACGTGGGAAGAGACACTACACCACCAGACCCCGCAGACTTCCCCTGCGCTTGCTCTCGATCCCAATATACTCCACTACCCACGGCCATTACATCCTCACTCTCGATCAGCTCGATTTACCAGCACACCTCCGCATTTTTCTCAACGCCAACATGAACAGCACTTTCTACCCGACAAGAGCACGCTACTTCCTCACCTTTCAAACAGCCTTCCAAAAATGGCTCCGACTTGAGGGCCTAGCAGTTTCCCTCACCCAACACCTGGAACCTTTCTTGCAACATCAGTGGCACCTCCACATTGCCCATCTAAAACAACACCCACATTTCACAGCCCGCCTCGTTCGACAACTTCAAGCCTTCCTCAGAGACCCCGTTGTCCTCCACCATGCAGATCACGAGTTACAATAACTCCGAGTATTCTGCCCACGCCAATACTTCTCAGGCGCACTCAATACCTGGCAAGCCCCTGAACTTTTTGAACCACTACACCACCTCACTCCCACAAACATCCATGACCACCTCGCGGCCACTATTCCCCCCAGCTTACGCTCACGCTACAAATGGGGGTTTCGCAAGGATTTTACGATACCTTATGGTATTGTCCACCTCAAAGCCAAGAAGCAATGGCAGAAAGGCCGCACCATTATCTCTTACTTCCAATCTATGGCCGGCAACCTCTTCCGCATCACCAGCAGAGCACTCGACATCATCCTACAACATCTCTTCCCCCAACATCCTGGACAACTTTCCATCCCACAACTCTGGCGCCATTTCCACTCCTACCTATATCAAACTCCAGCAGACATCGCCCTACATGCCACCAACGATGACCTTGTTGGTTTCTTCAACTCAGTCCCACAAAAGTGTTTGATTGATGCAGTCCACTCCCTCGTCCACGAGTGGCAAACACAACACTCCACCCACACTCTCACCGTGGACACCAGGCTACAGGCAACCCTTTTCACCATGCCCACATTGGCAGGCATCACTCACGACATCCCACACAACGCACCCTCCACACCTCTGACATCACCACCATTGTTTCCTTTGCCCTCAACACCTGCATTTTCCGGGCCTGCAACAACACCTACAAGCAAATACGAGGCGCTGGGATTGGCTCCCAGCTGTCTCCGGCCCTTTGCAATGTCGCCATTCCACTGATCGAACACTCGTGGCATCAGCTACACAACAACCTTCTCCACCACACAAATCTCCACTTCATATACTACCGCTACGTAGACAACCGCTTCATTGTACACAACGAACATGTCCTCTCCCATCCTGCCATCCAGACCCTGATCCACCACGACTTCTTCGGCAATCCCGTCGAATTGGAAACAGTGGATGACTTCCACCTCCTGGGCTTCAACATTGACCTTTCTCAACGTACCATCACTTACATCCAACCAGCCCAGTCATGGAAAATCCGTGACTCCACCAGCGCCGGCATCCAGCGCCTGAAACTGTCCGGCCTCGCCTCCAGACTACACGCCATTTACACTTACACTTACCCTCCACAAGCAGCAGCTGCAGCGGCTGAAGAGCTGGTCCACCTGTACGTCCTGAGGGGACACGCAACAAGAGATTGCGAGCGATTTTTGAAGAAGAAGCGGTAAAAAACACCTCCACCGATTCACTGATTCACCTGCGCCGGAACCGGCATCGTGTGTGTGTCCCCCTTTGTTCCAAAGAGTTCTTTCGTTTAGAAGCAGGGGGATCAGGCTTCCAGTGACTAACCTGATCCAACGAAGCTGGGTCACTGGAAGGGAGGTGGTTGAGGACGCTCAACCATGTACCTGCAGAGTGCTTCACAAGCTGTTACCCTCCTTTTTCCGCTTTTTGATTCATGGTTGTTCGCATGCTACCTCCCTTAAACCTTTCCTCGGTCGTTCTTCGTGCGCCACGTGACGCTCGCCACTGCAGACACGTGAACATTGTGTTAAACATTTCAAGTGCGCTGACCCTTTCACCTTGCGGTTCCATCGCCATTTTTCCTGGGAATTGAGTTAACTGAAAACCAATGTCAGAGTGTGTGTTGTGTGTGTCTGTGTGTGTGAAACCCTTGGAGTCACAGGGATTGAATTTGTACATCAGGGGCACACGGCATCCATGACCTACCGTGTGCAACGAAGCTACGGTCATGGATTGGAAGGGAAGGCTGATCACCTTCCTGTACCTGCTTGGCTGTGGTGCTCATAGCTGCCACTCCAATTTTCAAAAAAGAGCTCATGAGTTCTGCAGACTTGAGCGCTCGTCGTCACTTTGTCGGTCGCGCCTTCCGGAGTTGGATTTTGAGACTTTCAACACCTTGGGCCTCCTTCCTTTCTACGAGACCTCCAAGATGCTCAGACCCCTTACTTGCTTTCTCAGGCATATGGGTACCTAGGTTGGCGAGTGGCAAACCGCATCCGTGTCAGTATGCATTTCCTAAGTCTGTGTGTGTGTTTGTTTTGTTGCAGCTGAGGTATTGATTGGAGCGAGGCGATGCACTTGCACAGGAATGAGAATCGGGTGAATTTGTTTGGTTTGCGCTACAACTGGTGGGTGGCCTTTCACCTAGTGGTTTGGCCTCCATGGTTTGCATGGTGGTGAGGCAGCGGGAAAGTTTGATGCAATCATTGGTGACCTCAGTGGGCCTGTCCTTCAGCTCAATGTGTCTCAACATCTTTGAGCATGATAATGTGAATCCGGAAGCAGTTCTTGAAGCATTCGGCGATCATAAGTACCCCTGGATTGCAAATAAATATCGGTGTTTCTAGTTAAATTCGTCCAACATGTCTAACTGGAGAGGAGCGCATCGGAGTTGTTTTTTTGGTCACCAAGTCCATGGTCAGCGCATCCTAGGTATCTCTTGGAGAACTTTGTGGTCCTGTGTCATTGCAACATGCATCCCCTTGGGCTCTTTGTGCCAGTGGTCCTCACTTGGATCTTCCTGCTATGCCACCACACTGTTAAGGACGTCCAGGGATTCCGGGTCAAACTTTGCTCGGTTGTCTCGCTGGTATGGAGCCGAACATATCCAGATTCCGCTTTCAACAGGGAACCGTTCGGAGCTACAGGGAGTTCCCCCTTGCTAGTCCAGATATTTGCTAGTTAGTTGGACCACTGGTGCTAACTGCCAAAGATGCCAGACTAACATCAGTTTCTGTTCGCTTCCAATTCAACACCTTGAATCCGGGAACGACCCGGAAAGACCCGATGCATTGGGCCCGTTCTGAAGATCAGAACACCGTTGTCGTCAGGTGTACGATTTCTCAGACACCTTTGCTTGGCTCCCGGGCGTGTATGTCCTGCTATTTCCAACTTTGCTCTTGGGAGCCTTTACAGTTGACTTCAGCGACTCGGCAGAGGTTCTTGGGATTATACATTCTGATTGGCTGATGGATTTCTTTTCTTGCTGTTGGAACTACAATTTGTATTTGACATTATTGTTGTTGGGTGTCAGTGGAGACAAACGCATTCCCAAGATGGTGGTAAACGTGAGTGAGGGCTGAATTGCCGCCTTTTGGGCGGATTTGAGGGAGGTTCTCATAGGTCATCGGAGGAAAAAGAATCGGCACGCTAGTAGGTTAGAGGCCACCGCTAGTGGGTTGGAGGCCATCGCTGCTGGGGGTGGAGGCCATTGCTACTAGGGTGGAGGCCATTGCTAGTTACTAGGTTTTTTACTTTTCAGGTAGTTGGACACTCTGACACCCTCGCCAGCACCCGGAAGATGTGATGTTGCAGGGTTTTTCCTTTGGCTATTTTGCCATCGGCAATAGGAAGACCTGACAGATTCGCCTCCGAAGATCCTCAAGGAAGATCCATTTTAAAGGACTGGTTGATAGAGTGAAATCCCTCCAAAATCTAAAAGCATACTTTCTGTGCTTGCACTTTCCCAACAATGTTCCTTGAGTACTCTTTATTGCTCTTTATGTACCGCTCCAAGACCCTATACCATTTGCCCAGAAAGTGTTGTTTTTTTTTTGCCACCGGCTAGCCAACTTGTGAGGCAATCGGGTCTTTGCTGTCTCTTCGGGCAATCTCTTCGGCGTGGACGATGATCCCTTGGAAAGCCCAGTTGCAGGGCGGTCAGCACGCAGATGGTGCTTTTGGGTTCCTTTGATGACGAACGCAAAGAGGAAGGCTTTTTCCTTCTACAATAAGAACACAAGCTTGGGTGCATGGGTGCCATAACACTCCCGTCCGATCGGCAGCTCTCACATGCACCGCATTCTTTCACGGGAACGCACATTCACCAGTAGATTCATGGTTCCTGCATATGTGTATTCTCTTCACAAACAACTGCTTGTTGATGCAATGGTCCTTTTTCATCCTTTTTCTATGTCCTGATGGTGCTCAGTGTTGCTTGTTCATCCACCGCTTCGCTGGTATCGGTCTCACCCGCCCACCGGTCTTCCGCACCGGTCGTCTCCACTCCGTGTTCTCGTCGCGCCCGACCCACGTCCGCAGGCGGTGGGGTGCAATTGGATTTTCATGGTCACCACGTGGGTGACACCGAAAGTTGTGTATTATCCAGATGCCTTCCAAAGTCATATCCCTCGAACGATGTGCGTGGCAAGCTTGACGGCGCTGCTGGCTTTGGGTTTGGGATGTTGCTGCAGACAGGCACTGATCAGGGATTTGGCACTGACCTATGTTTGCGTTTTGCCCGCGGCTTTGCATGGGATGAATCTTCCATCTTCCGTGCTGCCTGGGTTTGCTTCAGATTACTTAATTATAGCTCATTGACTAGTTTTTTCTTTCAAATGCGTTTTGAAGGCTTTGGTGACCAACTTGGTATCGGGGACCTGTTGGTAGAGCCTTGTTTGCTGGGCCCTCAGAGCCTTTAGGCCTTGTTGTGCTCAGAGCAACCTCTTCACTGCCAGCGACATGTGTGCGAATTAGTCTTAATATATAAATATGCCACAAAAAGGTTTCAGAGGTTCGATGGCACTGGCACCCCACGACGTCTTTTAGGTGGGGGTCCATATAAACAGTTTTTGGGGGATTGTGCTATCTACTTTGAACCCCCTGTATTGATTTGTGTTTGCAGTTTGAGGACTGTTGTTCATTGTTGCATCTATATTGTCTTTGAGTCAAATGTTCTTGTGCCTTGTTTTAATACATACCAAACCAATCCCACTTATAGTGTGTCATTTGTCGTCTTGAGAAGGTGTCAGGTTGGGTGTTTTCCAGTTCCCGACCTTGTCGCAAGATGGCGTCCGACAATGTTGTTTTGACATTATGTGAGAGAGGCCGGGAGGCTTTGTAACTAAAAAGAGGGCTGTATGACAATGCTGAGATAAACCCCATGAAAGACTGCTGAAACACACAACGATGTCCTGGAGTTTTTAAGGAATTTTGTGAGTGAGGTGAGTGTGAGTGTTGTTACAGAATGTATACTGTTTTAAGTCCAAGATCGGCGGTGCTGGCGTAGCATCCCCAGGCTCCCCTTCTCTTTTGAACTCTCTGAGCAGCGCTTTCACCCTGTGTGGCAGCGGCATATTATGGAAGCATACGCCTTTGGTTGGATGAGCATTGTTTTAGCAGCGCAGATCTTGGTCCAAGCGGGTTGTCGACCATGGACACTTATCTGGACTTGTTGAGAATTGCCGTGCTGCACCTGAATTTCACTGAAAATCCCATCCACGCAAACAGGCACGCAGATAGTAATATGATGTAATATCCATAAACTTTCAGGTCCATAAACCCTCATTGATCCTTGTTGTGACACGTGCGGCCGAGCAGCTCCATTTGCTGAGGATTTCCATCCTGGCGATTTCGGTAGTCTCATGCACGCAAGTTCTTCCACTTTTTAGGGCGGTCCTCCAGCAGAACACTCGAAAGGCTCGAGAGGGACTTTCTGTCTCCAAAGGACAACCTTTGGAGTCATCTGTGTACACTACCCAGTGTTTGAGACATGACCCACAACCATAGTTTCTGGTTCATTCTGGTTCTTGTTTTGTGGTGTACTGAAACTCGTGGCGACGTGTCGACGTATCCTTGCTTCTTTCATCATCGTCAGACACTGGACCTGAAGAGCTGTTGGAAAGACTGCTTCTTCCTGATTGGGATCTTGCTGAGCCACTCAATCGACTTCTCTGCCCGCCTGCGAGCTACTCGTTTAGACAATGCGAAGAAGAACACATGAGTTGACGCC
The DNA here is from genome assembly GCA_963970005.1 of Durusdinium trenchii. NCBI lineage: Eukaryota > Dinophyceae > Suessiales > Symbiodiniaceae > Durusdinium > Durusdinium trenchii. Next base: position 741,559 of record CAXAMN010024639.1, on the reverse strand, counting down.
ACATGTTCTTTTTCCTGTGTACCCAAGAGTCCACCCTGCAAAGCATCAAACAGCCGGGTGGATGGATGGAATGAGCCATTGGCCCTCAGATTCCTAACAACAAAAACACAAAACCAGTAGTAGAGGGAAACCAGTTTCCTGAACCATAGCTGTACACCGACGGGGTGTGTTTAGAAGCAATTATAGGATGTATTTCCCCTCTCAGACCTCTCCCTGAGCTACACAGAAAGCGCCCAGAAAGTCAGGATCTTGGACTGTCCGAATCCATTGGTCCACGTTGGTCCACCGCACACGCGCACGCTTACGCACTGGCCCCCCACCCGGTCGACCGGTCGACGTGCTTGGCCTCCCGAGGCAATCAAGCTGGGCATGGATCAGAGTAGAGAGAACGCACTTTGTTCACGATATCTCAACCAGACTGCGCGTCGCACGAACGCAGAGCTGGGAATCGAGCTTGGATGCCTTCGATCAGCTGAGGGTGCTGAGCCGATTCGACGGAAGATCGTGGCGGTGGCGTTGCCCCTTTGATTGGAGATGTTGAGCGTATAGGCCAGTCGATTCTATCCATGTGTCGGTGGCCAACAAGGGTCCCCTGCTTTTGACCCACTGTAAATCAACATTGCGAGTCTGTGGTGCGTTCACTTCATGTCCCGACTGTTGCAAGGGTGCTTGAGAGACCAGGAATCGGAACATGTTGTTTTGTTGATTTCAGTCTTCAATAATATGTTGGATGATGTTGGATGTTCTGACCCATCGCACATCTAGACATATTGGTTGAAACATGTTTAATGGATATGATTCCATCCCCCAACCTCAACCGGGCGTTTTCGTTGTTGAAACTCGAAAAGTGAAACATCCGGAACCGTTGGGCATCGCTGGGCCGCCCAACATCACGGGCTACATCCGTGGCTTCCGTGGCTGGGGAGACGGGGAGAGCGCACGTGGCAGCTGCAAGGGTGCTGTTGCTGATGTGTTTGGGCTGTTCATAGTGTTGTGGAAAAACATATTGTGACAATGTGTCGTTTCCACTGGGTGAATCCCCCAGACTGGAGAATTAATTATATCAATTCTTAAACATATGTTTGCCCGGTTCCGCAAATCCAGGCTTCTGTGATTTTAGTGGGTTGTGTTTATTCCGTCAGTTTGGGACCAAATTGCTGGACTCCACGACTCCTTTCTCCACCACAGCCGGAAATTTGAGGCATGCAGACACTGGTACAGGAAGCTTTATAGTGGAGGATGATATTCCCATAACAGACCAGGGACTCAAGGATGTGAGGCTTCTGTCGGAAGAGCTGAAACAGCAAGGGATTTTCTTCGACGTCGTGATCTCGTCACCAGCGTTGCATTGTCTCCAGACTGCTTGGATTTTCGGAGAACAATTCCACGCGAAGGTGCTTTTGGATGAGAAATTGAGTCAAGTGATGAACCCAAGCGCTACTTCTCCCTTGGCGCATGCGTTGTATCCTTTAGACAGTCGTATCTCAATAGGACGAGTCATGGACAAGCAAACTGACGTTCGGCCAGAGTCCAAAGAAGAGAGATTTGCACAGCGATTTTTGACGTATCTCACACATTCTTGCCAGTCTGGGAAGAGTTGCCTTCTGGTGACACATGCGCGGATGCTGCAGGTTTGTGCCTCCATTTTGCCTCCAATTCAGCATCGCAAGATCACTTCTCTGGGGCACCTAGCCATCGTTCTGGCCACGCGCAGGATCGAGGGCAATCCACTAGACCTGGGCACTGTGGTAGACGACCAGGTGTTGCATGGCCTTACATCACCTCGAAATCGAAGCCAATCTGTGGACCTTGTGAGAGAAAGCAGAATACATGAAGAGCTGAGGGATGAAGTGCTGAATGAGGTGCTGAGGGATGCTGAGTTGCTGCTTGTTTTGATGTCGCATACTTTGTCCGGTTTTTTCCGTGTTCATGTGTAGTGTTGCCAGGCCAGATCCATTTATATACATCGATCAATGAAACCGAAGAATCGGGACGCACCGGACACCAAAACGGAAGGACCGCGGGTGGAAGCGACATCCTCTGAGCAGCAGGGGTGACATCCGGGGCGGATCCTGATCCGGGGGGGACCAATACGCCCCCAGACGCCTGACCATCTGTCGGATGTGACCATTCTCCGAAGACCAAGCCCTGTGGTTTTGAGAGTCTGTTCATTTGCAGAAGGGTACCATACGTGTCTTTCAGGGTGGAATCATTCGGGAACCGATGCCTTTGGTGACTGTTGATCGACTTGGCTCCCAGATCCAACAAGAAGAAAAGGAACTCAACTGTGGGACCCTGGCAACATTAAAATTGGATGTCAGTTTCGGCCATTGATTCAGTTTTGGCCTTCGATTCCCTTTGTTTATTATCCCAATGGTTCTCGTTCTGGGACATCATGTCATTGGGACATCGTTGATGGTGCCCTGCCCTTCCATGGCTGGCTGCCTTAAAAGGAGCCTCTTTGTGTCAGGGTTGTTTTTATGTTTTTCTTGTTGAATGGTCTTGCGAACGATCTACCCATGTCTCGTTTGGCCTGCATCCTCCTATTTAGACCCTCCTTATGAAGAAAGCTCGATCCCGAGTAAATAGGAGCGGGGAAGGGGAGGTTGAATAGGACAGGATTTCTTGGAATCATGTCCTGTTCCATATTGCTCTGCTTGAGCATATGAACTCTCCCATTCGGGCCATAGTTGACGATCTGCTCGAATCCCCAAACGATCCTCCACACCCCTCAAACCATCGGCACTACCATCGGCCATGGCCATGGCGTTGTTTTTCTTGTTTCGTGACGGACGACGCCTGAGGACTTCTTGGTCTGTATGGCTTCACTCTGTGAAGAGCTCTCCATTTGCCAGAGGTCCCTCTTGCTTTCCAAAGCCGACCCTGCAGAGCTGGAGAGGGTTGAGAGGAGTGATCTTGAAGCTTCCCAGATTGCCGGAGCCCTTGGAGCAGAGGTGGGGGGAGATGTGTTTCTGTTTTTTCAGGGCTGAGATGAGGGATGAAGTTCTTTTGAAATGATGATCGGCCGTGTGTGTTTTCCTTTTTCAGGTGGCAAACAGTGGATCACACGACAATCCATTCCGAAAAAATTCTGCTTTGGTGGGCACTTCTTGCTGCCTTTTGGTGAGCACTTCTCCTCCCAGAAGTCGTCCCGAGTCGTGAGATAGGCACTCCCCAGCCTGTACATAGCACATAGCCACCCCATACCTACCCCAAGGGGTCCAGACTTATTGGATTTGCGGTACGCCTTACGAGTTACGAGTTTCATCCAGATTTATTCTCTATAAAATCACTCGTTTGTCCTCGTTGCAGTGTATCACGGACACGCGTGCTCTCCGACAGGTATCAAAACACGTTCAAAATGAGGGTCCATACTCGCCAAATGATACGGACCGACGGGGTCCATACCCCCCAAAAAATCTCCCCCAGTACGTCCAGCCCCAGCGTTTGATGTCGAAATCCCAAGCAGGACCAGTGGAATGCGGAGGTATCAATCGTCCTGCCGATTGCACCCCATCGCTCAAAGAATTCGTGGAATAAGGTGAAACGGGTGAACCAGTGAACCCCGCGTGACATGTTCTGTACTAACCCTAGGGCTCCAACCACCTTCTCAGAAGGTAGTTAGACCCCTCAAACCCACCCCAACCACCTTCTCAGGAGGTGGTTGGAGCCCTAGGGTAAAACAGATGTGAGAACCAATCCCATGGTCTTAGACGAGAACCATATATAAATGTTTTGAGTCTGAATTGTGTGGCAAGGATTTTCGCTCGTGTCGCTCGAAGTTTCTTGGTCTTGGCAGGTGTGGCAGTATTCTTACCCTGCCGGAGAGTTCAGTGACGACTTTCACGGAGATTCTGTCCAAAGCCTCCAACGGCTTCGAGAAGTATGAGCCAACGGCTTCGGGTTCCGTGCGTCGGAGCGTTGTCCAAAAAGGCGGCTGAGAAACGAGAGGGCACGAAGCATCAGTTTGGAGGTCGTGTTCTTTTTTAGTTTGTGTGATCCCTCAGGAACATGTGGAATTTAGTATAGATTAGACTAGATGCAGTTTAGCTTCATGAATCATTCCAGGAGTGGCCCATGAGACCTCCCTTCCCTACAGTCAACTGATTCGCGGGCAATCTCTTGATCGGGGGGGGTTAAGAATCTCCGAGCGTGGGGATTGTGTTTTTCATGCTGATCGGGCGGCTGCCAATTCAGCCACAGACTTTCACTTGGTGACCCAGGCCGACTTGGATTGCTCCTCTTAAGAACGTTGAACAACGGCATGCAATCCGACTGCTGGTTGGGAATAGATTTTGAGAATGGGGGGTCATGGGGGAAAGTTATGATTTTGCAAGCGCGCCTTCACCCCCCCTCACTCCCCCCTTCTGTAGTAGATTTTAAGGGTACTATTTGAAGTCTTCAAGTTGCCCTCAGATGAACCATCAGGAAACTGCAGCAGAATTCTCGCATCGCAGAGGAACGTCACCTTTTGAACCATCAAGCACGGCGGTTGATTCCAATTTGGAGGGAACCCGACCAAACACGGCTCTTGAGTCAAATCCATGGTCTCCTACCATATCTCATGTCTACCTGGACCATCGACCATTTGGGTTGTCCTGGCTGGACTACACTGCTATCCCGGAACTCCAGGACACCCAGACCGGAAACAATTCTGGTATTTCCAAAAACATCTTTCGAGGCGACATCCGAATGAAGCGAGGTACATTTGCTGAGGTTGCTTCTTGCGGATGTGACCTTAATTGACCAATTATATAATTGACTGTATCACTGTATCTGTTTGTTGCATGCTTGCACCAACCAGAGGTTTCGGGGAGCTACAGGTGAGTCTTCATCCCCCCAAAACAGCACCTATACCACGATTTGACCAGTGGGTTGTGGCGGTTTTTTTCAGCTCTGTGCGGCCTTTGCGTCGGCGACAGGATACCGCGTCGTTGCGTCTGGCGGAGGCCGGAGACAGGATGGTCGGGGCCGACGTACCGAAAGCGATCCCAGTCCGACCCAAAAAACCGCTGGCACAGTGGACTGAGGAAAGCAGTCGGAAAACAGTCGGTGCCATTCGATCCGGGTTTGTTTATTTTAATATCATATCTATTTATTGTGTCTAATAGCTTCTAATTGTTACTAGTAGCGATGCCCTTTGCTCCTACGTAGTAGCGTCCTTGCTCCTACCCCCCTCCCTGGTGCACCAGAGTGTAGGCGGTGCACCAGCAGTTCGAAGTTGGCACCAATGTTTCAGTCAGGAGTCAGGACTGACGTAGCACTGACCTTTGGCCATGTGCTAGTACGTGGGTTGAAGTTCCAAGTATGGGTAGATGACGAGTTGTTGATTTCACTCACCTCTAAGAGTTTGGATAGCCGTACACTTCGGTCATCAAGAACATCTAACATAGGATTAGCATGGTAGAGGCGTTCAATGGCTGTCCTTCATTGTATGGAATTACCACTGTAACTTCTTTTTATCGTGTTTGTTCAAGTCACGAAACTCAATGAATTGGATGAACCTTCCGATTGGCCACAGATTTCGGAGCCTGAGGATGAGTGACCCGAAGGGATTTGCTTAGATCAGTGATGGTGTACATTCTGGTCGTAGGTGGAGGGAACATCATTGGATATTGTGAGTTGGGTCTGTCCTATTACCTGGTCGGTCAACAATTATATATTATATATGTCATCCTAGCGCTTCCAAGGGGTGCCCAATGGAGACCTGTAAGTAGTGTGGAGATATCCATTGGTGACCCCGAACGGAAGCAGCTGGATACTATATCATTGATATTTAGAGATGGAAAGGGCAACCAGGCCCCATCCACTCCCCGGTGGATCGACCCAAGTGGCGAGCAGCTGAACTCTCGACCTTGGAGCCCAACACCGGCCCACCGGCTCACCAACTCCGATGCAGCAACACCAGCGACCCGGATTCCGGTCCCAAACCCGTTCACGGGCCCGGGTGCAATGGTTTCACGCGGTCGTTGAACCATTATCCTGTCCCATATCCTCAGATGAAGGTGGTTAGACCCCCCCTGGCACCCACCCCAACCACCTGAAGGTGGGCCAGGAGGTTTAGGGATATTCGGACCGGGTGTCCAATTGGACTGAAGAAAAGGACGAACACGACCTTGTAGCAGTTGCGCTCAGGAGCCTATGGGCACCAAGGTATTTTGTGTGCGGGTGGGATAGAGATGTTGGACGTTTGTTTGATGTGGGGTTCTAGAAGTTGTTGACCATGGTTGCCAGAGGAAAGTTGTTCTAACCCGAAACGAGTATCATATACATTTGATGGAACTCCAGGATATATGGATTTGCTACTCCCCCATCCCGGATTCACGAATGAACTTCGTCCAACTTTGCTTTGCACTACTAAAGGCCTTTTATGACCTTTCGTCCAAGTTTGCTTTGCACTATTAACCTTTTGACCTCTGCCACTGATTGATCCTCCCCTTCTAGTCAGCCCGTTCGATTTGGTGCATTGTCTCATTGTCTCGTGCCTTCGTTCACCCCCAAAACACCCATCCCTCATCCAAAAAAAGCCCAGTTGTCCAGCAGTGCCCAGTTCATCCCAGTTCTATGATCCTTTTGCAGGAAGAGACAAGTCTTTTTCGCAGCTATCCCAGTACCCAGTCTCAATCATTCACGAGTTTTGTATGGTTTTGTCCTCCATTTCACCCTGGGTCGACCTCGGGTGGGGATTTGTGATGCTTCCTCTGTGTTGGCCGGCTTTTCAGAGGGAGACCCAATTGATTGTATGTTTGGAGTTCTAAGCCGTTCATGTCCTGCCTATGTTCCTGGGACTTCAGAACACCTAGCTAGCTGGGCATGAATTTGGTCCAGCTGGAACTTAGCACTTTTTTTCATGAAGAACCTTGATGACATGATATATACTCTGTTAGGTCACCCGATAGTCTCCCTTGGTCATGCAGATGTTTGTTGTTCATAATATACAATATACGATCACTTTTTTTTGCTCAGTTCTCACGCGCGATTTTCCGTCACAGGATGTTGTGAAGCGGAAAGCCTCCAGCAGCCCTACAGCCATGGTGAAGAAGACCTCTACAAGCATGATCTCCTCCCCGTCGCCCCTGGGTTTTGCAAACAGGTCCAGATTGCATGATCTGTGCCCCAAAGTCACGTGGCGAGGTTTTGGTTTGTTTGAAGGGGATTCCTTTTTCTGTTTCCCTAGGGATCCACATACCTTCTCAGAAGTACTTGGGCCCTCCTGGCGCCTACATAAATAGTCTCCAATCATCTCCAATCACCTTCTGACAAGGTACTTGGATCCCATAGGCCCATAGGGTTTGTATATATATGATAATTTTCGGATCTAGCTCTGGGCTTTGACTCATTCTGCAAGCGACTGCCTAGTTCGTAAAAACAGGTGGAAGATGCCAGCACTGGTGGATCCAATCATATGAATGTACGAGTCTAAAATAAACTTCAATTCCCTAGGACTCCAACCACCTCCTGAGAAGGTGGTTGGGGTGGGTTTGAGGGGTCTAACTACCTTCTGAGAAGGTGGTTGCAGCCTTAGGGATTGAACAACGAACCCTCCAATCACCTCAACATGATACTGGGTGTTTAAACCCATCTCGGAGGTTCACCTCATGTCCACCCATGTTCAGGTTTCGTGGAACAACCCTGGTTCGTACCCGTGGATGAAAACAGCCAGCTTGGGAAAAGACACCTCCAAACCCTCCAGAGGGCCAAACGTCCATGACCAAACCGGTCGGGGCACCTGGTCCGACGTCCGCTTGGGCATTTGGCCGCGCCCAGGTCCAGGCGCTCCTCCTCGAAAAACTCCCGCGGCGAGGCGGGGAGAAGCGTCCGCACCCGCATTTTGCCGTGCGGATGACGGAGCTCGGAGCGCTTTTCAGAGCGAGCTCCCTGAAAGAATCGGAATTCCCAAAGAACTATGGGAGTATGGATTTCATCGCTGACTCAGTCCCGAGTTAGGGATTTCATAGGATGAAATAGGATGAACTCCCACAACAGAAATCCCCAGCCGCAGGATGAAATCCGATGCTTTTCGGCTGTCCCCTAGACTTTCGACCTTTTGTTGATCTTGTGTAATACGGTAATACGGGTATAGTCGCCAGGACCACTAGAGATTTGACCATCTAGAGGGGTTTCAGAGGTTCGATGGCACCACAAGATGACTTAGACAGATGGGGTCCATAATTTCATCACCCAACTTGGGGTAGCTTGCGCCATGGCCATCTACTCTCAATCCACATGTAGATGTTCTCCTACTGTAGAGGTGTGTCACGTCAGAGTCATCCTGATGGCCATGGAGCAGACGCCTAAGGGTTGAGTCGTTCTCTTAACAAAGGTCCTTTGACGTTGGCTGACCTGAAGATGCCAGATGAGTTGCAATCAGCTCACCCCCCTGGTCATGCAGGAGACGACGATTCATTGGCCCTGGTACAGAACATATTTGTTGACATTTTTGAAGTGGGCTAGACAAGTCTGTGACCCTTTGTATCTTGTGTGCATAGACGCGTGGGATCAATCGGATCATGCAAATCCGCATGTTGCACACCAGGCTCCAAATTATCCGGAGCAGGCACTACAGCGGTACCAAACTCTTTGTAATTTAGTCTATATATATAGAAATCTGCAAAATCATTAGCCAAGGGCCAATGTATGAAGAGAATTGTCAGCATGTTCCAATCAAGGGAATTACCCGGAGGTTCCTGTTACCCTCCGCGTCATTTGTTATGGATGTTGTACAGTACAAGGTATGCTGTGATGGTCGATTCTGACGATTGAGGTATATATGACTGGTTGAACACAGCTGGACCATGCTGGAGAATCCCACATCAGCATTTGATACCCAAAATGGGTGATAATGGGTGGAAAAAGCAATTGGGCCCCGGGCTCTGCAAAATGTTCAGTGGGCGCAGAGATGCCAACGATGACAGTAGTCATGTACACACGGCTTCAGTGATGTTGATGGGCCCATGTCTCGGGGATCAATTCCGAAGCACCAGCCCTTCGTCCCCCAAAACCTAGGGATTGCTTCGACCCCAGACCCCTGACCCGAGGATTCGGGTCCGACCCCTCCAGAGGATTTGGGTCCAGGGTCGCGTCTTGGAATTAAAGAACAAAGGTGCAAGCCACCCGAAGGTGTCGCTTCAGAACGACAGCTCCAATGCTGACTGCATCGTCTTCTGGACGAACCTGAGCGAGACGAGACCGCGGTCGACCACTCGCTTTGCGCCAGGCGGAAGGTCGGCTGAAGCATCCAGCATCTCGGGCAGAACCGAACGCACGGCGTCATTGAGGAGGGGCAGCCGCAGAGGGTCAGGCTATCATTTGTGTGTGTGTTTGCTTTTAGACTGTTTGGTATCTTCAGCATACCTGCGAAGTCCGCCTATGCGGAATTTCCGCTGCCTGCTGAAACAACATAAAAGATTGCCGGCACTGATGAAAACTGTCGTTTCAAAAAATTATTGCTGCCAGAGGTGTTTGGTTGTTCTCCCAATCCCTGCTTAATCCTTTTCTTCTCTTGCATGCACATCTCTATCTTTGCCTGCCACCGCTTGAACTCGCCATTGTTCATCAACACACTTTGTGGGAACTTGATCAAATAAGTCGGGAGTTTAGTGAAGTCGTGTGAAACCATACAACTAAGACCGTGGTTCAGGCTTCAACACCTGTTTGCTGCTTTTTAAGCAACAGTCCAGCTTTTAGGAGGTACAGTTCCAGGACTCTCTTGGTGACAACTCGGTTGTCTATCCTTCTCGATAATCTAGAAATACGCCCGATCAGGTCTTCGTTTCTTTGGCAGTCAAAAATGACTGGTGATAAAACTGCTGAATTAGAATCCAACGCCCGCTTGATTTCCAATAATGTGTGCATCATAAAATGATACTTTGGTTTCAAGCTGAACAAACATTGCTGATTGTCATAGGAGTATCCAGCAAGCCAAGCGTAGCCTCGGCAAAAGGCAAACCCCTTTTCATAGAGAGTTCCTGCGCATCCTGCATCTAGCCACACACCATGGGAGTAGATCAGGTCAAACCAGGCTACACCCAAACGAGCGACTGACAAAATCACATGTAGGACCTGTGTCTTGTCCCCATCCACCTCATTGCTGTTGATCATCCCAACCACTAGTGCTTTGATCCACTTCATGAGAATGGTGGCATCACTGCCCTTCACGTTTGCCCAGGGGTACGATTTGGTAGAATCATACTGGAATAGAGCAGTGCTAAAGCTACGCAAGGAAGCAAAGTGCTTGGTAGCGGAGACCCACAATCGAAAGTGTCCATAAGCTGATTCCAGCTTAGTGTCCACTGTCCTTGCTGCGCCCCAGTATCCCCACCTCAGGATGAGGAAGATTGTGCTAGCAATGAAATCTCTGAACATGCCAAGACGAAGATTGTGAAAAATGTCGCTCTTGTATAAATGCTCTGGTTTGCCCTGATCAAAAGGCACAGCGTTCAACGCAGGTGGGCGTTGAAGAGACCAAGGTCGGGAAGAATACATAGAGCTTTCCCAAATTGGAGATTCCGATAAATGCTCTGCAGGAATACCAGGGCTGCCTGCAAGGCAAATGTGACAACATGGAATGTCTCGCACTCGTCCCTTTGACTCGTATCCACGAGTCAGGTGACACACAAGGGAGTGCCATTTCAGATCTCCTTTGGCGCCTATCACTGCAAACCTGAATGTCTTGCCACCAGCGGAAACACCAGTGAAGAGCAAATCAGACATGATGCCACCCGTCATGTTCAACATCTCTTCCACAATCCTCTTGACAGCTTTGGCGAGGGTAGCTGGAATCACAAAGATGGGGAAGTGTTGCAAATAGGCATGGCCTTTCATGTTCGACCTTTGACCTTTGGCCACACGATCCACCTGCCTTTGTCCAGTGCACGTGTTTGAAAAGGTTGGTCTGCAGGTTGCACAAACAGATGTCATACCAGTAAAGCCAAGGCATGCCTCAAAGCTCACACATGTTGTATTTGACCGCCTTTTGCCGCGACCCTCGTCACCGTGCAAGGCAATCGGAATGACTCTGCAACAATCTTCATCTGAGTAATGGCGGAATAGTTCATGCGTGGGGTGCCATGTCCGATATTCTCGCCAAAAGCGTTGGCACTGCACTTCTCCCTGATCCAAAATCTACCCCGCCCAGCAACAAACTAGGATGTCTTTGCAGAAGGTACCTCAACAAATTTCTCGGATCCAAATAGCTAATGTCCAAAAAACTGCCATCCTCACATTTGAACTGATAGGTGTCAAGAGGAACTCTCCATCCGACATTCCATCTTGCAAAGGACCTAAAAGCATCTCTAGAGGCGTTGACCTTTGGGTCCTTTCTCTTCCTTTCCTCACCCACGCTCAGTAGTGCAGCATCACCAATCCGTGTGCAAGAGCTCGCAGGGACCTAGGGGATGAGTAAGAACACATCCGCAGTGGAAATGTGTGTCAAACCTGAAAACTGACAACATTTGAAGTTGGTAGGTGCCCAGCCCCTTCTGAAATGGCTTCAGCATACGCTTCGACAAGCGGACGTTTCCTGGAGGTTGAAGCGTGACTGGAACCTGGCACGAATAGGATATCATGTTTTACAAAGATCCAGTGAAAACATTCAGCAGCCACAAACAGTGAAGAAGCATGCGGCTCTGTGTTCCCTCACAATTGCACGGATCTGACGATTAAAGTGCACATGCCCCTAAGAAGGCATTGTTGCTCAATTGCGTGCTCAGCAAAGGAATTTGGCTTTGGCATTTCAAAGACAACACAGAACACTGAAACACACTGACTCAAAACTATTCTTTGTCCTCCAATTGAACAAAATCAAAGGTTAGTGGTAAACCAAAGTTTCCAACGGTAGCCACTTCACTTGGTTTCTTTTGCCTCTTTGGGGGAGGCTCGGGTGCCTCCTCCTCCTTACCCTTACTTGCAGAAGCTTTTGCTTTTGCTGCCCGTGCGCTCACACGTGCTTTAGATTTAGCCGCGGCCTTGCCCTTTGGAAGAAGCGGCCTGATGAGAATCTGTCCAATCAAATATTATCAGATTATAGCAAGGGTAAAGGAATAGGAATAAAGCATCTTTGAGCCCCAGGCTTCATTCGCCCCTCAAGGGAGAGGGCGCCCAGTGCCCTCAGTAGAATTGGACTGGGAAGTGATGGGACAGTCTGTGTTTCTCAATTCTTTTATTGAGGTCTAGGCAGTTTCTTGGCCTCCATGTATTGCTTGTCCAAGTCATTCTCCGCCCTTAATTCAACAGAACAATTTGAATAAGTCCGTTTAGACAAAATATTGATCCTTCTGTAAGGCAGTGGCTCTTTCGTGAATCCATCCACAATTCCGTCTGTGTAGAGCCGCTCTATCTCAGAATTCACTGTGGTAATGTCGTTGATCACAGTCTCGATTTTGGTCTTCATCCTTCGAAGGAATGAAATGACACACCAGCGAGAAAAAATAGTTCAGCCGTTCTTTCTATTTCTTTTTTGTTGAGCTTCCTATCATACATCAATGACAAAACATGTAGAATCAAGCATCTTCCCTTGTAGAGTTGATAGCAGGGCAGCTGCGTCAAACTTATCAAATGCATCCTGAAGCACCTTCACCCGTTTGGTGATACAGATCCTTGATTGGCATCGCAAATGAACGGACTGCCAACTCATTTGATCAACCTTTCAACCGCCTCAGTTGTGTTTCGTGTTTGTTTTGTTTGTTGCTTGTTAGTACTTGTTCGGGGAATAAGCTGAGGTTCATCATTTTGTTTGCGATAGTGCTTGGCAGTGCATCAAGTTCAAGTTCAGGAAGTCCGGCTCGTTTGCGTTGCTTAGCTGCTAGTTGCTCTGCGGTGAATTTTTTCTCATCACCACTCTGAACCTCACAGTCCGTCTCCATGCCATCCAGGTCCTCATCCGACTCACCTTGGAGGATGACCCACTAAAGGTCCAGCAGAGGTGGAAGTTACATAAGTTGAAACCCTCGTGTCGTTTTTGTCACAACCCCCACCTTCAGGTTGCTCATGCTTCTTCTTGCTTTTCTCTTTTCTTGTTTGGTTCGGGGTTGCCTTCCTCTCACAGTTGTTGCCATCATCCCCTTCACTAGAAGGAGCGGGCATGCGGTCAGATTTTGGAGGGCCGCCAATTCGGTCAGGCCCCTCAAAGGTTGACAGGTCAGCTCCGTCCTCCTCCCAATTTAGACGGCGGCGGAGGGCCACTTTGCTTGATCGCCTAATTGACAAACCCATCCGAATGACATGGAGATTATCACCAGAAAATTCATCACACCAACACTCCTACAACAGTGTTGCCCAGACGCTTTCGGCAGGCCTTGACACTGGTCTCAGCCCAGTATAGCATAATGCGCTCATACCTGTCCCACCTGCAACAACACTATGGAGCCCCTAGGACCTAGAGGGAAGCATAAGGGTATGGCCTTTGGAGTCGCTTAGGATCTTCTTTTGCTGCGGACTTTATTGCCGCAATACGTGGCCTCAGCAAAACAAACAGAGCACCAACCCAAGTACAGGACCTACATTCTAGAAACTTGAGTGAGCCTCTATGGCACTTGGTTGCCACCGAATCACTCCGAGAATCCCCAGCATTCCCTCATGTCTGTCTCTGAGAGATACTGCCCTTCAATTAGAAGGTCATCTTCGATTGATTCTTCCTTAAGAAGCTCAACCTCCTGGACGAAACTGTCCTGATGGGGATCGAATGTGGCTGGGTGGTTGAAACAAGGCTGCACGGTTCAAACAATCAAGACTTGAGGGGCAAAAAAAACAGAACCCTGTCCGGATCGTATCCACATGTCTGGAAGAGCTTCTGCAATCCACCACGTGACTTCTTACACTGCCATTGTTTCAAGACAGCATCTGACACCTTCCTTTGACCTGTTTTGTTGGATGGTTCCATGATTCTACGCATCCGCGCGTTGATGGCTGCCTCAGAAATTCTCAACTTGCCTGGTACGGGACGCTCTGCGTTGGCGTCATCTGCATTGGGCACAGCAATCTGAGGGGAAACAATTTCCTTTGGGTGAGATTCAGAGGCTGCATTCGCAAGAGCTGGCTCCTTTGGCGAAGCTGTAGATAGAATCTCAGGAGACGTTGTTTCCCCTGAGGCAAGTGTAGACGTAGCTACTGCTGAAGCCTGAGATTGTGTCTCAACTAGCTCAGGTAACTCACTGGGTGAAGGAGCAGGCAAACGGGAAGCCCTGCAAGGTGTAGCAACCGGTTTCTCTTCTCCAGTTTTTCCCTCAGGTTTCTCTGGAACATCTAGGTCAAGTGATCCACCTTTACCCTCAGGTTTCTCTGGAAGGTGAGGTGAGTCAGGGAGCTCTTCATCTTTACCCTCAGGTTTCTCTGACAGGTCAGGTGAGTCAGGCTGTGTCAAGAGATCCTCCTGAAACAAAGGAACCGAATCCGGTGGAGGCATCTTTGCCTCAGGGAAAAGGCCTTCAATGTGGTTGACCATCTCATCGACCACAGTGTCCTGGGCACACAGGGATGTTGGGTGGACTTCTTAAAAAGTATATATATATATAACAAAATGTGAAATACTGCAATCTTCGATGCAATCTAAACAAATGCCAAATGTCTTGGAAAGTATGATGGAGGAAATTGAAAACCTCTTCGTCTTCTGCTGGGATAGTCTCTGCATCGTAAATGGAAGTGTCTGGACCATCAAGTAACTGGTATCCATCATCCACAACTGGGTCATCATTCACACATGTGGTGACTGAACCCTTTTCACCATCATCCATTTCTGCATCCAGGGCCGCCAACGTTTGAAGGTGAACCTAGGAGAACGGGTACATAGTGTGTCCCATCGTGTTTGGGCCAACAACAGCAACCACAACCACTGGAAACCATTGTATCATCAAGGAACGTCTAACTCAGCCTGCAGTTCTTCGTCTTGTTGAATCTTTGTCAGTAGGAGTTCAGGCTGTCTTTGAATTCCAGCTATCCCACACGACAATGTTTCCGACGAAGCAAGACTCCGCACACCCTCCATGCATTCCATCTTTACACCCACCCCAGTCATGGCTAGTGACTATTTGGAAACCAAAATTGCTTCAACAAAACATTCCCATACCTTCACATAAGTACTCATAATCACAGAATTTGCAGGAATTGAATGTCAATGTGTTGAATTGAAGCAATGCATTCAACTGCTAGAGCGAGCACCCTTTGTCTTAGGCCACCTCTCACGTCACCTTTGAATGGAACTGAACAATTCCATATCAATCTGAATTGGGCAAAGTCTAAAGACTTTCTGAAGTCAGTGACCTCAAATTGGAAACTCAGCATGTGCCAGAAACGCTCGAAAAAAATTTACGCCGTTTTGCTGCTGATTTACGCCGTTTGGTTTTTTTGTGTTTTTTTGTGTTGATGTATGTTTTCTTGGTTGGTGAGCTTCCAAGTGTGGCTAGACATGTTCGTATGCACTTTCTGGCTTCAATAAATCTGTGGCTAACGGCTACCCTTGTAGACTGCAATCATACTTTGATCAACAGCCTTAAACTCTTCAGGAATCTTGACATCCTTGATTTCTCGCACGTAGCGAATTACAGGACCCAAAGCAGCTTCTTCCCAACCCTGGCGATTCCCATTCATCAAGACCTCTGGGAGCGGGATCGTCTCATCAACCTGGGCCGCGTCACGAGGTCTTGTTTTGTTTCTACGCTGAATCCCAACTTGATGCAACATACGTCCAGCACACAGGCGTTGATCTAGCAAGAAACATCCATGACTGGGTCGAGGTTTTGTTTTTGGAAATCTGGGAGCAGCTCGACGATTGCTCTGGCAAATTTCACAGGGTACACCCTTAGCTCTGATTTCAGCAGCCCCACAAAACAAGAACAGGTTGAAAGGAAGAAACTCACTATAGTCATTGTCACTGCAGTGGAAACTATACAGCTCCAATTGCTGCTGAATGTCTGACTTTGTTTGAGCCGTTTTGTTCCACAAAATCTGCGAACTCCTTTGGAATCTACATATCGGCGAGTTAGTTGAGTCGTTTGCTGCTTCTTTGTAACGGGTCTCCTCCGATACTTCCGCCTCAGGCCAGCTGCTGCTGGGTTGTTGGTAAGTAACATCGTTGGCTTTTCGGGCTACAATGTAACATGGTGGGTAAAGCCAAGTCATGTATAGTAATATAGGTCTAAAACAAACAAATGAAAAGGCTGCAGCACTGAAACAAACAAAGACACTTTCACACAGGCTCGCCTCAATGCTTTCAACACCCAACGCAACCGGGGGTAGGCCGTGATGATAGACTGAGCAGGGTTTTCCAGCAGGTATGTGAATCCTAAAGTCCCCAGGAGGAGAAGGAGCAGGCTGCATCGGGACACCATTTGGTTTCCGCGCCTCACACTCAAACACCGATCTTGTCCTTCAGGTACAAGCTCATCCCGCTTACTGGTCCCCCGGTTGACCACTGACCAAGTGCTACAGACAACGGCTATCACCGCTATCATGTTCGCAGCTCCTTGGAGTGCTAGTAGGATCGCTAGCCTTAGCGTGGAAAAGTTCCTTTACTATGCAACACCCGCTGCAACACATACCAAACGGAAACTCCAATCCAAAGTCCTGAAAGTTTATGCCGAGGGGCACGAATCCAGCCTCTCCATTCATGTCGTAGGCACTTCGTTTTTGGCGCCCAGTGCGTTTGGATTCCAACCCAATCGGTGGTTGGTCATAGTCAACATCAAAAGCTCGGCATTGGTAACCCTGATGGTGGGCCCATTTACTTATTCGAGCAGACCCTGAGAAGTACTCCACAAGTTCCAAAGGCTCAGGACAAAATAATGGTGAGGTAGGAATCCATGAAGTAAGGAGCACCAACCACACAAAATCCTCAGGGAAGCATTCGTTCTAACGGCATGTAGCAACATGTTGACCACCCACCAATACAAACTCAGCTGAGATTCCACTGGAGCCCCCAAGAGCACCATCCTATGGCACGCCCTGTGCAAATCATCCCGCCCTACCATACCCAAGGCTCAGCGACTGGAGGGTATGAATGTAAGCCGATAGCTAGCGGAGACAGAACATAAAGCACCAGAAATGAGAATGGCCACACAATGCCATCAAGACTTCTTCAGTTGAGAAACGACAACTCATGACGGGAGTGCTGAGCATCCCGAACTTGGCTGCGCTTGACTGACCCCTTCGAAGCTTCATCCTGGCTGCTTTTTGGACAAACGCGAGCAGAGCAGTCTAAAAAAAACCACTCAATAAACAGAGATTTGAACTTTCGGGTTGGATGGGTCGTTGGCGCCTCCAAAGTCACCAGGGGCCAAGTAGATCGCTTGGATCACACCTGCAAAACAATAATGTCACTAGTGGCCCTGTGAAGCCTGCTTACCGTGGAAGTGGACGGAGCCTCCTTTCACGACGTAGGGCGGCCAACCCACGTAGTCCAGGAACATGTAGTAGAACCTGGCAGCAAAGAGCAGCCATACAATCTAAAAACCAATCAAACCTCAGCTAGTGCTCTGAACCTCTAACATTTTGTCTCTCATCGGCTAGCTTTACGCAAGAGTCCAATTGTTTAAGCCTAAGCCAAAGCTGGCGAGAATCAAACTCGTGAATGGGAACAACCGCCAATGACATAGAAACAGAAACCAAATGAAGCTTTTATTGAAAGGACTGAACGGGTAGGTTCTTAAACAAAGCCTTAGCTTTCCCAAGCGGAAGTCCCCAAGCGTCCCCAAAGCAAAACTTCTAATCAATACCCTGCTGATCTACCTGAACAGGTTCTTCGCGCGTGTCCTCCCTCACTCATGCCGGGCATGAGCATCATTACACGCTGTCCCGCTCAGGGTCACCATCAGGTATGATACATAGTTCCTCACTCTCCCGGAGCTTGCTTGACATGGGGTCCTAATGATGCCAAGAATGTCGCTCATACAAACCCAAATTATCCCAAATTTTAGAAAATTGAGCACCTACAAAATAGAACAATAATTGTTCAACAGAGTTGATTCTAGCCTAGGCTCTGACTTCCTCAAGCTTCAAGAACTCCTGCACCTGGCTCTCCACAATCTTGATGCAAGCATCATACGATGGTGGTGAGGGACCACTACCACCATCACTGCTGCCAATCGCAGCGCTCGCCAACTTGAAGAATGCATCCTGGAATATCAGGTCTATTGGAAAGTATGAACAATATATATCAATTGCCGGCTAAAGGATGCTAATGTTGATCATTGTATGAACTTGGGTCCAGACTTACAACCTCATTACAACCCCAGTGTTTGTAACTTAAATTGCCCCATTGTCCTGCAGCGTGGAGTGCTTCTGGAGTAGGGGAGCGATCTTGCCCATGAACACGTCGCGAATCGCTTGGTGTTTGGGGGTGCCCACATACCTTCCAGCAAATGTTTTCTTCTCGGACTTGTTGGCCGGACCATTCACTTTGTCGATCTCCCCTGCCCCTCGCTTCCCCTTCGGTTCCTTGACCTTGGGAGCCGCATCTGCGGCCTCGGCCTCACCTGAACCTTTGCCAACCCTTGCCTTGCCAACCCTCGCCTTGGCTTTGGCTTTGGCCTTGGCCTTGGCTTTAGCCGCGGCCTTGGCCCGGCCTTTAGCCTTGGCCTTGGCCTTCGCCTTACCTCTTGGCTTCCGCTTGCCTTTTCCCTCAGGAGCTTCCTCTTCTTCCCCTGGAACCCTGAAGGGGGCATTGAGCTGCTCCCTGCGCATCAGCAAACCAGCCTGACAGGATTGCAGCAGATTGAGACCAAACAAGCCCAATCCCTTCACCCGGAAACACGCTAAACATAACCAAGACTTAGTCGAGAATAGAACAATGGGACCTCAGCATTCATCAAAGCGAGCACATCTGGATCTTGAGAATTGCCAGCAGCTGGAGCATCGCCAGGGAGGGCAGGAGCACCACCAGTCACCGCACTCTTTGGGGTCTCGCCAGTGGCTTTCTCAGGATCACATGGGGTCTCGCCAGTGGCTTTCACAGGATCACATGGGGTCTCGCCAGTGGCTTTCTCAGGATCACATGGGGTCTCGCCAGTGGCTTTCTCAGGATCACATGGGGTCCCCTCAGTGGTCACGTTTGCAACGCCTTGATCGTTGCCAGGAGGTGCACCATCTTGAGGGGACACGTCCTGCCCCAAATGTACAATTCCGGCGATCAGTGAAGTTTGAACTCTGTGTGGCTTTTAAATAGTGTTTTCTATCACTTATTTAACACCCTTTAAATCTTTCTGGATTCTCGAAGCCAAAAATGTGGAATCTATATAATTTGTGAATGTTCCTTGAAACCAATGTCTCCTGGAAAGCGGCCGACTGCTCAATGTGACCATCCGATGGGTCGTCATCAATCATGATTGGTCCCTGCGATGCAAGAACTTCACTCTCCTGAGTAGTGGTGTACATGTCCACATCCATTGGCAGAGTGTCAGCTGTATCGAGCACGGCGCCTTACTTGTTCCACCCCCCCAGGGAGCTGAGTCCAGGTTTCTCAGGACACCCCCAAGAACACTCAACAAAAAGTGATACTTAAACAATGCTTCAAGGTGCTGGATTTGGCTCGCTGCAAATTCCTTTGCTCCATCTTCCAACTGACAGGTTTGGTGCTGATGAACGAAAGCTCGAAAAGTTGACAAACTAGGGAAGGAAAAGTTTCAATCATTTTAGATCCAGGGATCATGGATCAGCGGAAGTGTGTCTTGCAACAGTAGGCTCTGAATACCCTTGAACCCCTTGCCTGATCAACCTCACCTTCTGCAAGATTTGCTCACGCATAGCTTTTCTCTCCTCATTCCCGTCGTTGTTCTGTTCCACGAACTTCTTCAAGCACTTTTGGTTCACAGTCTCATCTGGACCTGCAGCGCTTGAAGATGGATTGGGGCCTGTCATTGAAGTCTCGACCTCGTGAGTCCTGGTATCAGACCCCTCCATGGCGTTGTCCATCTCATGGTCATTCCCCAGCTCATCCACCATGTAGTCGTCCTCCTCCACATCATGAAAGACACCTGCGTCAGGGATAGGTTCATCAGCAGGCTGAGAATCATTCACGTCCATTGGCGCTGGGGCGTCAGGTAGAGGCAGGCTGGGAGAACCCCACGCGCCGTCCAGCATGTCCCAAAAGTTGGCCAGTGAAGGATCCTCAAAATGTTGGTGTCAACCTTTTGGCAACAAACGCTCACCAACCCCCAATCACTATACCCACATCACCTTGAAGATCATACAGGGGATAACGGCATTAAATTATGCAAAAGGAAAAAATGTGCTAAAACAATTTATGAAGCAGCCTTTGGACGTTTTGCCCCACTCAGCCAGCGACGAACTCCATGGGAGAACAACTTTTTGATCCCCCAAGCGTCTGCTTGCACCACTCCGGCATGTGGCTCCAAAGCGCAAAGGCTGCGCCAAATTTGGATCTGTCACGGTTACAACGAAGCAAGATGCAACAAGTCTCAATCTGCCAAGCCCATCCACAAAATTGAAAACAAACACACCCCACCCCACAAAGAAAAGTTTTGTACTTTGGGCCTCCTTTCTGATGTTGTCGATTGGAATGGGCATGGGGCCCTGGGTTTGTGGCAACCACCATCTTGCCACTACTTCCAGCACCACAACATTCATGGACATGTGCTGGACGGAAGGGACACCGGTGTTTCCCTCCTTCCACACTGTCAAAGCCCGCTGCTCCCTGGCAAGCTGCCGGATCAACGCCTCAGCCTCGAGCATCTTCGACAAGGGCTCCATGACCCCAAGCTCCGGAAACTAAAATTGGAACTTTGAACCTTCAAAATGCCTTCAAAAAATTGTGTTTGACGATCGTAGGTGCAAAGTCTCTTCTTCCTTGAAAGTCGAAAGTAAACATGCCGCAGGAACCTGTCAAGCATCATCGCTGATCGCTGGCAGCGATCATGGCATGTCCAAGCCAACATTGACACAACAGGTTCTTTCAAGTCTTTGATGATGCTGTAAGCCAATTAGGGGTTGATATGCCATGGGAAATGAGGTTGAAGCATGTTAAAACATGATGTCAAACACTGTAACATACTGTAAACGTGCTTCCTCCAAACGCTGAATCTGTGGCCGCTTGATGTCAGTGATCCATGGTATTGTGAGACATCACCTGATCAAAGTGGTGAATTTCCTGGAAAACACAAAAAGTGCTCGCAAGCACTTTTTTCCGCTTTGGTTCCCAAAAAGCAGAAATTATTGAAACAACATAAATTATGCATACCTAGGACTCCCCAGGTATATTCAGTATGCTTCAGCAGCCTATAGCAGCCTTCCGCCGGTTGGGTTCAAGTTGTTTAGTTGACCAACAGGATCAGCCCTTGTTTCTCTGTTTTGAAGGTATTGGAGGCGGAACCTTTATCCAGGCAAGGCCATTTCATAGCGGAAAAGGGTGTGGAGAGTTATCCACCGAGTTGTCCTGATGGTTAGTTATCGGCTCATTTTGAGTGGTATGATGTTGTCATATTCCGCAGCCTTTGGCGGCGGACATGTTTGTTTGGAATTACAAAGATGGCTTCTCTAATGAGATCGGCAGATTTGCTCATGCATCCCGACTGGGAATGGGTAGTCCAATCGATGAATGTGTTGGGATGGTTTGCGCATGTTTGCACAGTATATATTGGAATCAACAACCATTTAAAACTTACCTCAGTCGGGCTCCAGCATACCAGACTTGACGATTTGGGACCTCACCGGTGTCATTGAGGCCATTGCAGAAGAATGTTCCAGCCCGGCAGCTAGCAGCGCTGCTCGGACGTTGAATCCACACGCGCTTCATTTTGTGATCTATCTTCTCGTTTCCCTGCAAGGCATTCGAAGGGACAAAACTATTGTGATGAACGACATGTGGCAGACATGGGTGACTTGCAAAGTTGGTGCACTTGCTGACTCTTAGCTTTCTGTATTTTTTCAACGCCCCGAGTCCGCACGTGGAGAGAGAGAGGGAGAGAGAGAGACACAGAGAGAGCAAGAGCAAGCGAGTCTGTTTGTCAGGAGGTAAGGGTGTTTGTACCATGCGCTTCTCCAATTACGAAAGGGAAACACATGGAGAACCTATAAGCAGAAGGCTGGGTCTATGCCAGTTTATGCAACCGTAGACATTTGGTGTGTATCCTATCATTGTCCGACGAGTCGTGAGGACCAGAGGCTAACAATCACTAAGACGGCAGCTGGGTTTGTTGGTGTTGGCACTGCGATTCAGTGTTTTGTGGTGTAAGGATCTTTTCGCCAAGAAGTGAGGGTGACGGTATTGGTCTTTCGCGTGGCCTGAGGGACTTTTGACAACAGTTTGTAGCATGAATCTTTTTCCAGAGAGGACAGAGAAAGATCTCCAAAGATTGCAAGGGACACTGTTACAGAACTCCTCAAGTCTGAGTCTATGGGTCCATGGCATTGAAGGGGCTCTTCAACACATTGCCTCCTTTCGCCAGCTTTCACCTCCTTTCGCCAGCTGGGGCTCTTGTAAATCAACGGGATGAAGGAATGCGAACCCATGGAAGAGTCCCTTCCCAAGGATGCCAAAAACCGGGTCTCCAATCTAAAACCGATTTCCATTAAGACCTTGCGCGCTGCTCTGGTGCGCCGGGGACAAAAAGCGGATCCCTGACAGGCGAAACGTGGAGCCCCAGTCAGCTAGACCGGTTGATTCATTTAGGATTGATTGTCATGCCTTTTCATAATGCTTCATATATGTTCATACGGCAAGCTATATAGTATATTAATATCAAACCCTGAGAATTTTCACCCGAAACCAGCTAGTGCTTCGAACCGGGCTCCAAGACAGTGGAACCCGGTTCAGAAGGCGTCTGTTTTGCCAAGGTCTACTCGTCCCCACGGGCGGATCGCAGCCCAATCAAGGCGCGGATTCGAGAAGAAGTTCCGGTTGACCGGGGTCTTGACCGAGCCAAAAACCAAGCCCTCTTTTTAGTCCGTTCCAGCCTGACCCAGTACAACCAGGTCTTTTACCTTCTTGAGTAGTGTTCTTGTATGACTAACTCTGGGAGGTCATCGACCTGTATACAGGAAGGGAAGAGGCTTTGATTCCAAGGCTTTTGGTTTGGAACCGCCGCTTGAGGGTCTTGGGATGTCTTTTTGGTTCGTTCCACTCGGGTTCGGAATTATGGTGGGATCGCGCTAGTCGCCTTTTCGGCTGAAAACCTAGTGATTCCAACCGGCGGAACGACGCCTCACCCGAGCGGCTGGACGTGTGAGTCAGTGTGAGATGTGGCTTGGAAGGCCGCTCTCGGTCATGACGGCTGGTCGGTTTCCATGGTCCTTTTGAGTCTGTCCGGTCAGGTCAATTGCTTCGCAGTTGGACAGTCTCCTCCTCAGGTGGTCCGCATGGAAGCGCACCATGGCGCCTTTCCGCCGGAGGAGACGAGTGTGGTGCCACTGGGCTGAAAGATTTGAAAGGTCTCGGGCATCTCTTCCTTCAGTTTCTTCCAAGATCCCGTAGGAAAGTTTCCCGATAGGGGTGAACTATCCGGTGTTTCACTGGGCCATGCTATGTTGTCGCATGTATTCGCATCCGCATCTCAAAACGCCTCCGAAGGTGTTTGGGCTTGTGTATGGGACTGTGCTTTGCTAGGTCCACATTATCACCTTGACGACAGGAACGAGGTTCCCAGGTTCCCACTGATCATAATAGTAATTATCACAATCATCATCATCATCATCATCATCATCATCATCATCATCATCATCAT
>CAXAMN010024639.1:674532-717883 GCA_963970005.1 Durusdinium trenchii | reverse complement strand
TCATCATCATCATCATCATCATCATCATCATCATCATCATCATCATCCTCATCCTCATCCTCATCCTCATCCTCATCCTCATCCTCATCCTCATCCTCCTCATCCTCATCATCCTCATCCTCATCCTCCTCCTCCTCATCATCATCATCATCCTCCTCCTCCTCATCATCATCCTCATCCTCATCCTCCTCCTCCTCCTCCTCCTCCTCCTCATCATCATCATCATCATCATCATCATCCTCATCCTCATCCTCATCCTCATCCTGATCCTCATCCTGATCCTCATTCTGATCCTCATCATCATCATCATCATCATCATCATCATCAAACAAACTGGAAGTAGGAGGGGACTCCTAGGAGAGCTAGACCCAGTAATCAATGTGTCAAAGATTTGGAACATCCTGTTGACCTGTTGATACAGTACTTCAATTTGCTCCCAAGGAGTTTTGAGAACACCACTACCTACCCTATTGGTTCTACCAGGAGGAAATTTGTGCCCTGGAGGAACCAAAGGATGACCACCAGGCCTTTGCTTATGGCTTCCGTGACTCGAGTGATGTGTTCAAAATGTCGCTCGTGAGCCAATGTCAGGCCACCTGGGAATGCTGCTGAGGAGGCTGGGCCCTGTCTCGGGAGCTTGGTTCCTGCTACAGCCAGGCATATCCTGCAAACACAAGGCCTCGAAGCAGGACTCCGATCTAACGCAGCAAGAGAGCTATAGTTTGCGTTGCTGAAGAACAGCAGCATCCCTCTGAAGCACTCTGAGACTTATCTCCTCCCCACTTTAAACGAGTGTTCTCTCTCGGAAGCTCAGATAGAAACTGAGAGACCATGTTTTAGTAGAGGAACGCATTATAAAAATGTTCTGTTTGCATATGTTGGACCTGAGCACAGGCAGCGAGCCCCGTGCGGAAGAAGATGGGGCCTGCGATGGTCAGTGCCGATCGACACCTCACTGGGTCCTTGCGGGTCCGGGCGACAGAGGGATGCAGAAGCGGTGGGTGGGGCGCAGGTTTTGGGGTGTGTTCCAGAAAATCAGTATAGCGGTCCGTCAAAGAATATCATAGAATATGTATCTTTGGGGGGAAAGGCCTGTACTGACCATCACGATCCACCATTAGTGGTCATGAGCCTAAAGTCTTTGCATATGGTGGTGGTCGGTGTACAAGTATGGTTAATGGCTCCGTTCGTTTTCAGAAACCGGCCAAGCGGAATTGATGCAAGCTCGCTCCCGAGCTCAGATTTGATGAATATGGAAAAGAACCGTGAATATGAATCTGATCTAATATATTGTAATATGATTTGTATGTGATTGTATATATTATGATAGTATCAAGCAAAAGGCGGCTTTGTGTGCAGTGGATGTGGATGGCCTCATATAATAGTCCTTCATGGAAAGGTCTATTTGGGGCTAACTGCCTCTACCTTTGGAGTGAATTGGATGGTAAAAGCTTTACCTTCCCAATTATTCAACATCTTTTTCGGGGATCAAGATACCCACAGACGTTGGCCGAGGGTTTGGCATCTCTGTTCTTCTCCACTCACTTGTTTGACGGCTTTGGACGGCCTTTGAGATGGCAAGGTCTCCGGAGGGATCAGCAGCTAGGAGAGCGGGAGATCTCGGGTGTAACCGGTGGCTGAGAAGTGGTTCAACATCTCACTGCTGAGAACTACTTCCTGCCAAGGGAGGTCAAGAAGATCCATGATCCAGCTGGCAGTGCCCCAATGACGTTGGTTTGTGTGATGCGTGATCAGTGAGTAGTGATGGTAGCGAGACAGATTCCAACTCCAACTGAGGAGGCTAACAAGGCGTTTGGAACATAATGGGTGAGTCGTTGATCCTTCCTCTGCCAACCTCTCTGTGCGCGAGGCCTCCGAGGGAGATGATGATGAGGTGAAGGATGACGAGATGCGTGTTGTGGAGACGGGCTCAGTGAGGGACGACGAGATGCGTGTCGTCCAGACGGGCTCAGTGATGGAGGAGACACCGGGCTGGGAACCCGCACTGGGAAGGTGCAGCACCCGTAAGCTCCTAAGACCTCTGAGTCGGCGCTGGATTAGCACTGGCTGGCCGATTGGATCCAGATACCACAGCTGAGCAGATGGGAAGCAGTGGTTCCAATGGATACGAACTCATCATTTAGACCCCCGAATCGCTACCTAGCTACCAAGCTGCTGTGGTCACTATCAGGGTCCATCCAATTGACTCCCTTTCATCCATCGCAAGTTTCATGAGACCCTTTGGACATCCCACCACTGGGTTGAACAAACATAACCGTTCGGCGCCCAAGCGGGCGGTGGTCTTCACCGTCACCGAGACGGCGATGCTTGTTGCTCTGCGACCTTTTGGAAGATCATTGGTGCTCACCCAAATCCAACCAATTAAGGATTGACCAGTTCTACACTGCAGATCAAAAATCAGTGAACAAGCACTTCAACTCAATCACCATTGAGATGTGAAGCTTCTCAATCACCACGCTCTAAGACGACCGGTCGTCCGTGATAACGGCGCCAGTCCAGTCCGAAGTTCCGGACATGGAAGGTGGTTCGGACAGCCTGTGTTCGTTCTGGTTCGGGTGAAGACAGCACATGGAACATAAAGAACCGGACGAGTCGTCCCCTTTTTTTCCACCTGACCTGAGAGGTTTTTTTCTGGTAAGCTGAAATGGAGACTTCAAAGCAACAGGTGGCAACATGTTGGAGGGTGCTGGTATTGGCTACAATTGCTTATAACTGTAGTATGGGACACCAAGCCTACACAAGCTTCGGATGGGGTATTGTGTGGCAATCATGCATGTGCGACACCTGCCAGTTGCAACCAGTTGTCCTTCTTGGCTTTTGACTGCTTTAACTAAGAGTGGAGGGACCAATGCATGGGTGAGGATTGGGAGTTTCATCCAGTTGCCAGCGACATTGGGCACCTGACCTGGGCGGTGGTTTCAGATGCTTTTGATGTTCAACCTTTACCTGAAAAGGTTTGTTCCGCTAACTCATGCTTTTTGTTTGTGACTTGAAGCCACCAGAGACGAAGCAATCGTTGCGTTTGGAGGAGAGACGCCATTATGACGAGGTGAGCATCTTAAGCGTTCGTTTGGCGGGATCGATTGTCGGGAGTGGGAAGGAAGAATGGATGGATGCGGATTGGATCGCTAGGATGGTTCTGTAGACGATCTTTTGTGATTGTTCCAGCTGTTGCAATATATAAATGGACCACCAACTGATTCGGTTTGTTGACCGAATCAAACACATCGGCATCAGTGATGCATTGTCAATTTGGGGAAGTTGATTTAAGTTGACGCCGCAGAGACAAGGCGCTCGCAGCATAGTCCTTGCGTGTGGATTGCATGGTCACTGGTAGCCAACTAGCTCGGATTGTCCAACACATTCATATAAACATAAACATTGGATGGATGGAGTGCATCGAATCAGGATGATCAGACTCTGCATTCTGTATAGATCTTATTCTTCAGATCTTGGAAGAGTCTACAGCCCACCAGAAGGCACAAGTGCATGGCCAGCATACCTGACCACTTCTTCCTGCCGCACACCGCACACCGGGCCTGGCGCGCGCACAGGTGGCCGAGGCCGAAGGTGTGCCGAGCAGCAAGTGGTCCATGAGCACCAGACCTTCGGCATGCACCTTGCTGCCCAGCTGCAAGTGATTTACGTGGAGGATGTCAAGAAACATCGATCAAGGGCTTGCCGGTGAACTACAGATCTTTTCGCAAGCGTTCGCAAGTGGCAAGTGAACAGGTCTACAATCGGCGGTTAACGGATTGTGCCTAACGTTTGAGGCATACCCATGGAGGGCAACGAGGGAACCACATGGAAGCCAAGAATGATGTACACTCTTGATTGATGACCCCCCCATTTGGGTTGAGAACACATATTCATACGGGGGCTGTATCAATCAACAGTCTACATCAAGGAATGACATGGGCTGGAGGAAGTGCAACTTGCTTGGGTAGGCTAGACTTGGACCATAGCATCTGTGTTTGAAAAGCTCAATGAAGATGACCAGCAGATGCTTAGAATCAAGATGAACACATTGTTTGAGAAGTTTATGAGCTTTTGACTCTGTTCTTCCACTATCAGAACTCTCCATCCATATATCATGTGTTGAAGGGACTGTTGATCAAAGGTGTCCCAAGACTCTCAAAGTCTTTGCTGTGCCTTCACCATGCAAGATCCTGGTTCCCTTCTTCTTGGTCGTGTGAATGAACATGATGTATCTTGATGTGTGAGTCCTTTCTCTTGCGTTTTCCACGATCTTGCGGGCTTGTGGCCCCCGGATGAAATTCTTGTGAGTCCAAACACACTCCGGTGGAATCTCCAGTCGATCCGGTCATTTTTTCAGCTTTTCCCAAACACAACTCGTGGACCGACCCCTTCGATACTGACGTCCACGTGGCGTCTTGCGGAGGCCCATCGTCCCTTCCATCGAGAGCTACCTCTCTTCACCGAAGGTGGAGAAGCGTCCCAAGGAGAAGCGTCCGCAGCCACCCGTGGCCACCCGCGGGGTGGCTTCGCCTCTCTGGGTGCTGAAGGATGTGAAGGGTGATGAAGAAAGGCTCAGAGGCTCAGACTCCTTCTGAAGTTTTCTCTTCTACAACTCTTTGGTATTCTGAAGAGCTGGCTGTGGGTTGTGCCAACATGTGCCAACATGTGCCAACCTTTGTTTTGTTCACTGTCGTCATTGGCAAAGACTGAAAATGCTGGATGCTTGAGTAGTTGACCATGCTGGCGACCATGAATGAGACGTTTCAACTGGGAATGTTGAGCCAGCATGAGCCAGCCGTTGAGAGGGAAAACACATGAAAACACTATTGGTTGGTAGCTAATCATGATGTATCATGTACATCCACGTCAGCACTCTTGCCATGCTCAAATCCCAAGTCTTGGGTATTCTGAGGGGGGTAATAGTATCACAGAAGGCGTCTTTGGAGCTTCCATGAGTTTCTGGTTCGCACCTGGTAAGTGCCACATTGTCATTAATCTGACCTGAGAACACCTTGCGGGGGTAAGTGTATACCGTATATATGTACCCATGCACTCAAGGGCTCCAAAACTGCGACTCCAGCTAAGCCGGCTACGCATTGCTACGCTGTTGGCCTGGCAGCGCTGTTGCTGCGCCAGTGGTGTTGTGCTCTTCTCTCTACCCCCCCTCCTCCCGAGCGGTGTGAGAGCGCACGCGCGTGCGCGCCAGGAGTTTCGAGCGCTGGTGCCGGCAGGGAAGCCGCATGGGTTGGAGCTCACCACTGAGGAGAGGGTCGGACACCAGTCATGGTGGCACCGGGACTTTTTTGTTTTGGTGGAACAATGGAGGGAGGCATGGTGTGGTGATGTGTGGTGTGAAAGTGGAGAGGAGAGCCTAGCCAATCCTGTCAAGATATCTAAAGATATCCAAAGACATCCACAGTTATTGCTGGTGACGTGCATCTCAAAGCTGTAGAGTCCAGCTGCAAGCTATGGATGAGATATGGTTATCTGGATTCTTGGGGCTTGGGCCCTGGGTTGCTGCAGAAAATTGCTTTTCGCCACTGGGCCATTCTTGTTTTCGTTGAATTATGGCATATTACTGTTATTGTTATTATTTGCATACCAGCTCGATGCCCATGTAGCCCCATTTGACCTTGCAGCTAGATTCTTAGATGACCCCCCACCAATTCCAACGATCCAAAACCCATTTTGAGGCATGAACTAAACTACATGTATCACTTCGATGATTCATATCCCCCTTGTTATCTCCCTTGTTTGTGCCTCACTTGTTGTTGGACACACACGAACCAGAGCCCTCCCCAGAGTCCGAAAGGCTTTCCTCTTCTTCGCAGGACGGGCTCATTCTGAAGATCAAGGAAGTGGGCGAGGGTGGCGTCAAGGACCGACGCAATGCGTTACAACCGTCCTGCAGCGACCCGTAACGGGTGGAGAGGAAAGGAGGGGAAATGGAGATGGCTCCGTCGCAGTGATGCAACAAATACCATGTTGTTGCAAGCCAGAGGCTGCTGAGGTTTGAGCTGAAGACCTGGAGATTCCCTTTGATGTGTTTGCAACACGATAAACAAGGGGTGGTTCATGGACACCCGGAAATCACCTCTAAGGCCCTACGCGGGGGTCCTGTTATGTGTTTCTCTTAGACCACCGCCGGACGGCCTGGTTACGTCTCCCCAGCCAGGACTGGAACTTGGCGAACCCTTCGCTGCAGCGTGGCCATCATCAGTGGTTTTGAAGTCTTAAAGTTAGTTCCATACATATATATAGTTGGGTACATTGGGGTACGTTTCACTATAGTCCAGCTGTGCGTGTGACCCCTGAATGGACGGTTGGCATATTCTTCTCAAAAACGCTACAGATTCAGCAGTTTCCATCGCCCTGACCAGTTGAGCCACGTTCTCATTCAGAAGCACTATGGGGGACTTGCTTGCATTGTGCAGCGGAGAATGACACAACATAGCCTTTGCAGCCAGTTAATCACCGAAGTACTCACTTCAAGCGCCTCAAATTGGATCCACCTATACTGGTATTCACGTTCTTCCTCACATTCCACTCCTCGTATGGCGCAAGCCAAGCCGGCCTGTGTTTTCTCCCATTTTCTTCCAAAAAGGCCGTCCAAAAGCCCCGAAGCACGGTGCCGAAAGCTGGAGTGATGCAAGTCTTGCAGCAAGACTGGAAGACCCTGAAGAAATGGAGGGTCGATTCACATGGCAAAACCACAGGACTTTCGATTCGATTCACCGTTTCATAGCACGATTTCATTAGGTGGCGCGTATATATATTATGTATACATAGAGACTCTATTTAATATATTATATATACATGTTTAGACACAGATTGCTGACGTCATGCCACCATATTAAGTTACCCTGCCTGACCTTTGCAAGATGTTTGCAAACAGTCCACCCACCCACCTACCCACAGCCAGCCAGCCAGCAAGCAAGCAAGCAAGCAACGCATGCAACCCGACACGAGGATCTTGGTGACATTCTCCTCGTTGCTGCTGAGCGCATGGACCTCCTGTTGCGGGAACCCACACACTTCCTGAGAAAGAAAACAGACGAAGCATCGTCCACCACAACCAAGGTTCCCTTGGTTCAACAGAAGAAAGACATGATCAGCTACCTCCTGCAACATCCAGCTCAACAAGGCCATGACTGGCAACCACATCGCAGTGGGGCACAGTGCAAAAAACTGTAGAGTGGCAGTGCACGTCAAGAGCATGCTGCAAGACATCAGAAAAGTCTCTGAGATGGCATGCTCAGCACCACAGGTGGAGAGGCCAGTCAAGACACCACGGATGACCATCATCCAACAATTGCTCGAGGCACAAGATCGACCGCAAGCTGGGGTTCATTGTCTCAAACTGGACAAGGCTTATTTGAGATGCACTCAGTGCAAGGCTTACATCCTGGCGCGCACCAGCCAAGCGGCCTTCGACACCTTTCAGGTCCTTTGCCTCCAAGCATGTGGAACGGCAGTCAGACCCACACGATGATCAGGTGTGGTGCAAGTGCTGAATGCACAAGATGCAAAGCACGTGGAAGAATCAATGATGGCACGGTGGTGATCTCCAAGCGGCTGCGCGATCCCTGTCCCAGCCGGTCTAAAGGCCTGCGAGATCTCTTCGGATAGCACCCAGTTGCTCCGGAAAAAGCTTCGTGGAAAAAAAATAATAGACACAGATTGCTGACGTCATGCCACCATATTGAGTTACCCTGCCTGACCTTTGCAAGATGTTTGCAAACAGTCCACCCACCCACCCACCCACCCACCCACCCACAGCCAGCCAGCCAGCAAGCAAGCAAGCAAGCAAGCAACCAACGCATGCAACCCGACTCCTGTTTGCACAATAAAACCATCACTATGAACACACGCGGAAAGCCGCACGAACTTCCCTCCACTCTGAACAACCGCGGGAACGCCTCGTTTCACGCCCTCAAGGGGCGAACCTCCATGGCCCTCTTTTTCAGCGCCGCGCCGAGCTGTGTGTGTTTCGGGGTTCGAAGCCAACGGTCCAAACGGCCGCCCAACGCTTCAGCCGTATGACGCCGTGAACCCACGAAGCGCCGCCTTCAGACGTCCTTCTTTCGCCCAAGGCAGGTGAAGAAGAGCGACCACATCGTGCAGGTCAACGACGTGAACTTTGGCGCGGACGCCCTGCGCGAGGAGATCAACCAGGACGGGATGCCACCGCGCCGCTGGTTAGAGGGGAGGATGGGGAGGGGATCAACCGTCGTGCGGGGGTGAGGGATGTGAAATGGAGTTTGGTCAGACCCAGACACTCCATGGGACTGCCATATATGCCGATCAATTGACCCCCAGTCAACCACCCTGGCCTGATCGGCAGTCCTATGGTTCTCGGTCGACCACATTCTCTCGGTCGACCGGTTTGGCGCGACAACGAGCTCAAGATGAGAACAGGGCGGCAAAGCGGAAAAACAAGCGTTTGCTCAAGAGGGAGCAAAGGAGCATTAAGGAGCTGGAGGTATCCATATTCCTGGTTGGAGGCCATGCCTATAGTAGGTTAGAGGCCATCCCTAGTAGGTTGGAGGCCATCGCTATTAGGTTGGTCCATGATGCAGGGAGTCGTTCGGAGCTTTTAGGGAGTTCCCTAACCCCGACAGCTAGAACTAGAACATGTGATTTTCATTGATTTTCTGCTTTGGCCATGCAATGTTGGACGTCCTTTGGCCATGGTCGGCCGACTGCATGCAGTTGCACGGTGGACGGGCCACGTGGTCAGTGGAACTAAGATGAACTAAGGTGCACTATACAGACTTAAGATGACTTAAACATATCCAAGACCTATATAGTAGACAGGGTGCAAAGATGAATTAGTTATTGGTAGTTGTATTGGTCAATGGAGACATCATGTTGAGAGGAATCCATTCTGAGTAATCATACACCCGTGGGAACATGATAGAGAGGTTTCGATGATACTGGAAGACTGTGCTTGACAGGATTTGCACATCAGCAAACAAGCTGGTATCGGTATCACATATCATGTATAATATGGTACGATCCTGCTGATCCGCAGCCTTTGGGTTTGATACTTACGAATGGTTGTTTTGGCACCTGCTATCCATCCATTTTGTGGCGATACACAAGCCACAAAAGCCATTCCGAGCTGGCTAAATCAGCCAGAGAGCTAGAGGGTGTTGTGGCAAAGCTGAAGGACCATAGGTGCTGCATGGTGTTGCTCGATGTGACCTGACGCGTCGACTTACAGGTCTCAACGATTGGAGCTGCATGTAGCCGAATGTGGCCATTTGAGGTGCTGCTCCGTCCAATTGTTTCTAGCCTAGGGTACCTTTCCCCATACACAGCTTGTTCACGCGTTCCGCACTCATGGCATGTTTGCGCATGAGGCTCAAGTTCCAAGGATAGAAGCCCAGCCGGGCACCATGTGATATTTTGGGCGCATGCTTTGATTATAAGTGGTGCATTCATGCCCCCCCAAAAAGGTGTTGTTGGTATTGGGTCTACACCCTAGCTAGGATCCAGTCCCATGATCACGAGATTTGGGGATTTGAGGCCCTGCATGATCCATTGGAACCCTACAGCGAGCACTGCCACCCTCAACCGGGGGAAGATGTTGATGGACAAGAGCATGCAGCAGTTCGGGAGGTCATCCGTCTCGACCAAAACTCGACCTGACATGGACCAACACATATATATATATTATATATGTATATTTATATTATATATACATACAATATCTTCAAGGTCCTTTAAATACTGTCTCATGATTTCTTCACCCAAATTGTGTTGTTTGCAAACTGAGGGAGCAATAGTCTGACCATTTCTTCACACCATCGTCTTTCCTGCCAGGAGAACAAGCTCTTGGATCTGACCATACGGAGCCGTGAGCATAAGCGCCCCAGCTCGAAGGTGCCGCTTTCGCGGCCGCGGAATACTTCCGCGGCCGTTCTTACGGCGCGAGCGTAACGGGTGGGGTGGAACTCACCGTCGGTTGTCCATGTGTTGGTTAACCTGCAGCGTGAAAAGAACAGTGGCCAAGATCTGGCAGTTGATCAAAAGGTCCTTGTAACATACAAAAGCTCCATGTATGGCACATGTACATACATTGACCCCTGAAACCGAAACCATCCCAGTGTGGGAATTTTTGTATATGCCATATATGGAGTGTTTGGGACATGTTGGAACCAATTTATGTAGATCAACCACATCAATGACCACATGTCCCCTTTGCAAACGTTTTACTGGTGGTATCGAAAGAAGCTACAATGTTCATCCACAACACCAGTAGCTGATGTGGTTCGGGTCGGCAGACTGTCCCCCTGAAAAGTGATATGTTCATATTTGTTCAAATTCCCAAATGATGCTTTGTCTTTATGTGTTTTTGTGCATTCCGTGTTCGCTTTCGTGGTGTTTCCCAAGCAGAATGCGTTCAGCCTGACGCTGCTTTTGCACCAGACCGTCTTTGAGGCGTACCTCCAACTGCCCATTTTCTCAGAGTTCACTTCCCTCCTGTGTAGAGGCTTCCAATCCATTTTAATGGATTTCCATGCTTTTTGCAGAAAAGGCCATCTTCATCCATGTTGCACATCGACTGCTTGCCAAAAGTTCCTTTCGTGTTTGACTGCCTGTCCGGCTGCAAGCAGCCCTTCCCCGAGCTCTCCGCCAGGCCTCAGGCACCACGCCCCAAAGTCTCAACGAAGCGTCCCCGGTGGCGCTCCTGGGCCGTGTGGGGAAGGCGTGCCACCCGCGAGGGCTGACCGGTGACCGGTGAGCGCGCGATGGGTATGGGGATGTACGGCCGCATGGGGCATACGGCCTGAGTTAGGGCCTTGGTAGGTTGCATGGATGTAGGTGACAAGACATAGCAAAAGCTATTGTGATGAAAGCAGCATTCCAATAATTTCGCTGGACGGCCTGATGAGAGGGTGTTCTGATGGCATTGACTAGCAGTTGTCCGTGAGAGGTGTTCTTTTTGCCATGGACTAAGAAGATCTATAGAGCATCTAAGAACAATGTTATCTGGTCAGGTTCAGAAAGGTTTCGAAAGACGCACTGTTATCCTCATGTTTTAGGCCAATCAAGAAGCGAAAACCAGCCAATTGACAGACCCAGCAAGTAAGCGGACGCAAGCATGCAAGCGTGCAACATGAAAGTGCCAAAAGAAAAGCAAGCAACAAAGTCAACAACCAACAAGCAGACCTCGGAGCAACAAAAGAAACAATGGGATTTCACCAGCTGTTTGACGACGTTTGGCGGACTGGTGAGGCCCCTTCCTGTGAGCCCAACATGCAGGAGACAGCTTCAGGCGTGGACAGTCCACGTAGCGCAGCGGTGGAGACATCGTAGGCACCAGCTGCGACCAGTGCTAAGTACCATCTAAGTACTGTCAAAGCGATCTTTTCCGAAAACCCCATCAACATGTGTTTTCTGCTGGCCCGGCCAGGGCTCACCAGGTGCGGGGTTGAAGTTGGCAAGGAGCCAAACTAAACCCAGAAGCTGCAGATAATCTTTCCCAGACACTCCATGGGACTGGAATATACATATATATGTATTATATATATATACCTACATTGATCCCTCAATACATACGCCCCCAACTGATCTGAAAATATGCCATAGATGGAGTGTTTGGGCAGGGAATATTTATGAAACCATTGGCGGCTTGTGGAGCTTTGTGTGGGCTTTGAAAAAGGTTCCATCCTCGAGTCATGGAAGTAGAAGCAGCTTGCTAGGCCACAAGCATAGAAACACTAAAAGAATAGTTGTGGTTTGTCTCACTACCTGTAACAGTCGGTAAACAATTATCACTACTTTAGAGAGAGGCATCTACTAACCATCATCATCCACTGTTACTGGCTATGCGACATACCGTACCCAAGGAAGAGTATTCCTTGTGTCGTTCAGTTCTCACTGTAGGAAACAAACAGAGACTGGTGCAGACCCCAAGCGCAGAGAACTACCATCGTCTATATACTACACTGGGCAATGAGAGTCATCATTTTCACCTCATGATGTGGGGACAAGGCCGTGGCGTTAGTAATTTCCAAAAACAACACGTTTTGTTTTTTTCCCAAACCGTGTGGTAACACTATGGGGTTCTTTCGGTAGCTGTTAAGGACGGGTGTTTGATTGAGGTGCTCACATCCGCCGGCGGCTAAGTCGCTGCTATTTACAGTACATTCATTCACCTCAAGATCTTCGAAGTGCATTTCCACTGCGCAGGCTCGTAGAATCTGGTGGTCGCGAGCAGGTGCTCTTCGGGACCGCTCTCGTTGTAGTGCTGTGCGCATTTTCGGGTGTTTTGGTGGTCCGAAGTCGACTTTTCGTGACAGGCGCAGGAGATCCGAGCGGTTTACAGATTTCGTGGCAGGCGTAGTATTTTGGTGCTCTGATTTTGCGGCAAGTGCATTGAATGTTGACTTTACGAAAGCTGCGTCTTGGCATCTCGATGTTGTTTTTGGAAGGGCTGTTGCTGTGATTCGCCTTGGCAGGGCTCTGCAAGGTGAATCTTGGCATGCAGATTTCACGGCAGGTGCAGCACTTTGCGAAAATGGATTTGCAGCTGCAGCGCTTTGTAGACCTTAGGTGCAGATTTCGTGTCAGGCACAGCACTTTGAAGACCTTCGGGTGCAGATTTCGTGGCACTGCGCTTTGCGGACCTTGAAGTGCAGATTCGTGGGATGCGCAGCACATGTGCCCTCATATGTGTGCTCAAACATCTCTCTCCACTTCTAGGCCTTTAGAACTGTGGACCTGGACCTTCAATTCAAATCCTGCACCACGATCACCACCTCCATCACCACCACGATCATTTCTTTGGAACCCAACGCGTCTAGATCTCTACGCCTCTAGACCTTAGCCCTTTGAAGACACTGTTTGGGGGCTCTTGCCGGGACAGGAGTGTTATAATACCTTCCAAGACGTTCGCGGCTCCAAAGTCCTCAGAAGTTCATGTCACGACGGTGGGACAGCAGTGACAGGTGAAAAACTGGAAGTGGTGGTGGAGGTGCAACACTTGGAGAGCGGCTGCTCGGCTTCAACCTCTCTCACGCCACACGCCGTTGAACGTAGGAAAGAAGGACGAAGGGAGTTAACAAGGTGGTTTTCACGGCGCAACAACGCACCGAAAGGATCGGGTGGGTGGTCGGAAGTGGTTTTCGGGAGAGGAGGACACCAGCTTGGGGTGAGCCGGTGGCGGGATTTGTCATGCGGAGTTTGTTGAATTCAATGATTCATGTTCAATGACTTGTTGGGAGACTTTGAGTCAAAGTCTATCCAGAAATGGTTTAGTCAGTTGTTGCCGCTGCCTGGTGACTATGATGTCCAGTTCATCCCACCCTTCGTCGTTGGACAGCCCAAGTTGACCCGTGGAGGTTTGCCAAAAAGTAGACTTATGGGTGTATAGGTGATAGGTTCTGTCATGTTTAAAGCTAATGCAACCTTTGTACTATGTTGGGTGGGAGATCGTTGGATATATTACCCTCCCTGAAACAATCATGGAAGTGGCATAGAGCCTGTTCATAGAGGAATTCAGTTTTCCAAGGGCCATGTTTCACTTTCATGTTTGTTGGATGGAGGGTAATATACTGTATAAGTTTTGGCCCATGAACCACTATAGAGGCTAACGTGAGGTGAGCCTTGACTTGGGTTAAAGGTCCAAACTAAGTACTGGTTGACGTAGCTGTTCACCCACTAGAAAATGAGGATACGTAGGCATGTGAGTCGTGTTTCTCAATTTCTAAAAAGGGTTTGGGCTATTTTCAAGGAATGTTTGAGATTCCTCAAGAATGTTCACCCACTAGAAATGTTTTAAACTTTTCTAACTTATTGTTTTGTTTAAGATATGAGAATGTAATTTCAGAATGTTTCGGAATCTTGATTAACTATGCAGATCACGGAGTTTTGCAGCTGTTGTTCAATCAACCTACCTTTCGTACGCTTTGTTATTTGCTTTTGGAGGTCCTCACAACACGTAGATGATGTAGGACCTAGGAGAAATCAGGATCAAAGCAGATCCGCTCAAAAATGACAAACGCATGTCCAGACACCAGAGCATCCGCTCGAAACTGGCAGACGCAGGTCCAAACAGAAGGCGCGCCAAACACAGGTCCAAGGATGTGTTTGGAATTTCAGGTCATTTTCTAGTGATTTCACTAGATTATGCCAAACACTGCTTCATGAGGCTGCGTTCCTCAGTTCCTAGGGAACTGACATTCATCATCCCTCAGGAAATCACTAAAGAATGACCAGGACTGACCCCTCCATGTGATTTTCATGGGGGATTATAAAGGCATTTATATAATATAACAAAGTAGGTCACTTGGAGTCCTCCGAGGCAGGACCACTGTTCACATGTATCCCATCTTGTTTCCACACCTTCACGCGGATGCCCAACCGCGCGGGCGACGTGCTCAGGCCACACGCACGAGACCAAGCAGCCGCGTGCATTAAGGCCGCATGCGTAAGAGACAGGGGTCCCCAAAGAGATAGACATCTATGGGGAACTCTTTAAGTTCAATGGCCACCCACCGCCAGCACAACTAGAAATGCTATCATATTGTTATTTGGGTGCTGCAAAGAATCAATCGGGCTTGATCAAAGGAATCAACAGGTTTGAATAACTAGGAGCCATGATATATGTGTTTGTTTTTTGTTGGGGGTTATTTACAAGAGAAACTGCACTTGTTGAATGGAAGTTCTTTCAAAGTACACCCATCAGTGGTGGTTGGTGATTTCAAACCTCTGAATTTTTGATCACCCCTTGGCCAAAACGACAGGTTTCATCAATTGAAGATCATTGAAACCAAACCAGTGGAGTTTCCAAGATTTTGGGTATGTGGCGGTATGTGGTGATCGGAATCACCATGTCTGACCCTGTCGTCCTCTCTCGCAGGAATCGATCTTTCGCCTCGGTCTATGGGAACTTGCAGCGAGTGGCTTTCGAGCAACAACCGCCGGGTTTCTGCAGGCGCCCCGTCGTAACCACGTGGCGTTTGTCCCTCCCGCAGAGTATTTTGCGACGAAAACGGCGCGTCCGTGTTCTCGTCGAGCGAGGTCCGGCTTTGGGAGGCTTACTGTGTCATTTGCATGTCATTTGCTTAACGGACTTAACCGACATGGACTGGGAATTGTTCCGCGCAAGGCGCGCGGCGCGCTAAAGGGAACCAATCTTCAGCAACTGCAGGAACACACTCTAGTTCCCCCATACGTGCCCCTCGGACGAAGACATTACCTTGGAAGGCGATGTTTCATTGACAAACCATACTGGTGTTCCAGTTCCAGGTGATGTGTTTGTCGGAGTGTAGAATCCTGGAACATCCAGATCCACCTGCGAGATCGGCGTATGGTTCGATAGACGAAGGCCAGATGGTTCCAACGGATCATGACAGTCACGCGGAAGAACCATAATCGACATTTGATTGCTAGTGGGCTGACAAGGTAGCTGATGGGTTTGACGCCGGCTCGCGGCTGGGCCGACTCCCTCCCGCATGAGGATGACCTATCCAGCACGTCGGGTGTCAGTCGTGTTTAATACTGCTGAATGGAAGGACTATAGAATTCCAAACACATAAAACATCCAAAAGGGATCGTCGCTGAGGTGTCCCCCGTGGTGGTGTTTTTGGGTTTAAAACGAAAGGAACTAGCTTTGGACCCTCAGTGGACATTGGGGGCCACTGACATTGGACGAGGCCAAACCCGTGTAGATATATTTTAAAGCAAGGAGACCCCCTCGATCATTTTGAATGAATGAATTAAATCCAATTGTTGGGACAGAGTGACAGAATGATGCACTGGTTGGAATTCTTAAGAATCTTGCTCTAAGCATACATAGATCGCCCTTGTGTTGTTGTCACTCCGATTTTTGACTTGATTTTCTCAGTGTTGATGTCGTATCACGTTTGGAAACGCTTTGTTTTTGCTGCAAAGTTTATTGACCCTCACGCAATGGCTTGCTGGCATTCTTCACGACCCTCAGTTTGGGCGAGGCAGCTGCAAATCCTCACGAAGCGGAGCTTCATCCAATGGTGGCGTGGTAGCTGGCAACGAGCTTCTTAGATGCAGGGGATGTCTCAGGGAAGGATTGCCAAGGTTGACTCAGCCAATGGCACTTTAGCAGTCGGGAATTCACTGGAAGCTATAGAGAAGAGGATTCCATGAGATGGTTTATGACTTATGCAAAGATAGGTTTTGATCTTTGTCAGTGTTTAAAATGGGCAAGACATGTTTTTGCAGAAATCCAACACATCCATGAACCATCATTATAAACCATCTTCATCAAATGCATTGTGCAATGTTCTGTGTTCTTCTTTCTCCTTTCGATCGGGCTGTGCGGCTGTGCCGTGCTCTGTGTTATTCTGAGGCCATCTTTTTGGGTGTGATCACCGGCTCCTCCACCATTATGGCCTTGATGGACACCTTTGTGGTCAAGGAGGCAGAATGGCAGGCGGGGACGTGACCGGCGCCTTATGGGGCGCCTTCAAGGAGTCTGAACAGAGTCTGAAGGCGGTTTTGCTCCACTTAGTGGAGCCTTCCTTTTTAAAGATGTTTCAGGAAGCGATGGTAGGACTTCACTCTTGCTTGTAGAATTGACTGACATTGATTGACTAGATGTGTGGCTATCCTTTCCAGCTGTGAAGCAGCTGAAGCACCTGGTGCACGTGCTGCACGTATTTTTCACAGAAAGGCAAGTCTGCGTTTGCACAAGTCTTTTTCCCGAGCCTTCAACCCTAGCAGGAAGAACCATGACATAGCAGGAAGATCCCAATTGTTTCTTTGCTTTCAGCCAACCAACCTTGCCGTCAAAAGCCTTAGCAGTAGCCGTCAGCTGTTTGTGGTTTCAGCCAACCACCCTTCGATGCATCTGAGCCTCATGGATCGATCGAAGCCCAGGCGCTGCCCATCCTCAACCTGCATACGACCCTGGCCTTGCTGATCGCGGTCTTTGCCCTGAATCTCTTCAGTCGCCCGAACGATAGTCTTCGGTTGAGAGAAAGGGACTCTTTGTAGAGATTAGATTACTTGGTTTTCTTCATGAGATGCAGGGTTCTGGAGCATCAGGAATCTGGAGTGGTTCAAAAAGATTCAGATTTATGTAATTTGTGTTTAAGGAGCAGATCATAATGTCTCTTATTTAGGCCTGGGCCTATATTACATATCAGAGAGGGAGAGGCTCTGTTGTTGACCTTGGCATCCGTGTGAGATGGGCGGCTCCTGAAAGAACTCTCTCCTCACATTATCGGCGTTCTAGGTGAATTTGCTTGGAGTCCACAGGTAATCCAGCCTTCCAAAGAAGGGATCCAAGAGCTCTGGGTCCTTTTTTAGCCACCTATGGCCATCTCCAACTGCTTTTGGGTATATGGCCATCCTCCGCCCAAGCTCACCTTCTCGCACCGCCATGCACCACTCCAGCCACTCCAAGCACTCACCTCCCAAAAAATCCGAACACCAGCGCTCCAACTTGGACTCCAACAAACTCCACCCTGAAACAGGCACGGATCGCCCCGTCTTCTGGCGCGAGCGGGAGAGTGGCTTGAGCGTGGCTGCCTTCTTCGTGGCCAAGGTGGCGCGGAGCGCCCAGAGCGGAGCCAAACGGAGCCAAACGGAGCCACGGTCGAGCGATTCGGTCGGCGGCGGGCTGTTGGTGTAGCTACAAAGAGACGAGGGGTTGGGCGAGGTTCGGTGAGGTTCGTCATAGACTCTTTGAGAGAATCATGGCTACACATGGAAAAGCAGCTGTTTGGTACTTCGGAAAGATGGTCATCCGAACTCGGAGCCATACCATCCACGTTGGCCCATGATGATTTCAATTGGCACGGTCGGTCACGATTTGGGCATCAAACACGTTCAACCCCGAGCGAGCCCCCCACGTCCATTGACACTATACCAGGGCCCCCTAAGGCCCTAAGGGGTGTCTAGTAGTAACCCCTTAAGTGGGTCTTGGCAGATGGTGGTCCTAGTGATATTGTTAGTTTGTTTTTTCCTTGGAGTGTCACAGAGTGTTTGAGGTGGTGCAGTTTTGGAGGGCTCGAAGCAATTAGAGGACCTATAGTGATCGATGCCTGACGCAGTCTCTGTAAAGGAGTGCTCCTGGGGAGTGAGTTTGTTTTCCGCGTTTGTTGGGTGCTGTCCCTAAGGATCCAACTACCTCCTGAGAACATGGTTGGGGTGTATTTGGAGGGTCTAACCATGCTCTGAGGATATGGTTGCTTCCGCAGGACTCAGGAAACTGGTTGGTTGGTCCTTCCCCGTGGGTGGTCCAGTTGACCAGTCGCCTCGAAGTGCACATGTTTGACCATCGCTTCGCTGCCTGAGTTTGTGAACTCGATCGACCTCGTGTTGCAGTGCTTCCTGCTGACCTCTGCTCGGGCTCCCGGACGTTCGAAAACGAGCACCGCGAAAGGAGCGGCGGAACGACCACTGCTGAAACGAGCTCAGCCACGGAGGAAGACATTCCAAGGACCAGCTCTGAAAGGCATGGCTCAGCCACACTGTAGCATCTTCAGAGATCTTCAGCATGTGTTCTTTTGGTGTTGTCTTCTTCACGCCTTATCTTCAGCAACCCACATCCATGAGGTGTATTTCCTCATTCGGCAGCCCGTGGTCAGCTTTCTGGTCTTCTTCCCGCCCTTCTTATTGGCACCTCGGTCAGACGGACGATGACGGACCGCCGATGGCAGTGTTGGAGGGGCGGGGGGGTCGATAGAGAGAAAGGTGGGTCTTGGGCCTTGGAAGTTCCAAAGACCGAGACCGAGATTCAGAGGAAGGGCTGGGACACTCGCTTGAGCGCCCCTACCTAGGCTGGGAACCTTTTCCCGGCAAGGTGGCCGGGACGAAGGGACCGAAACAAGAAGGAAGACGACCCCACTCACCGACCTTTTTTGGCTGGGAGGGTCTTTTGGAGAAGGTGGGCATGTGCGTGCGCATGGCTCTCGGGGACGCGTTTCGGCCTGGGAGCTTGGACATGCTTGGATGCTGAGGTGACGGCCGCCGCCAGTGGTCTGGGCTACATGATCTCCACGACCTTCCCACCCAAGCATGGGCCCTTCATCACGGTGGGAGAGGGAGGGATGTGGGGAGGCGGAGGCACAGGAGAGGGTGAGCAACATCCTTGAACACTAGGGCCATCTACGGCCACCAAAAAAGAGAAACGTGACTTTATAAAGATTTCTAAAGAATTGAATACCACATATGGCAATGTATTTGCATGTGTTTCTTACCTGTCCT
This sequence comes from Durusdinium trenchii, assembly GCA_963970005.1. Taxonomy (NCBI): domain Eukaryota; class Dinophyceae; order Suessiales; family Symbiodiniaceae; genus Durusdinium; species Durusdinium trenchii. Next base: position 698,680 of record CAXAMN010024639.1, on the reverse strand, counting down.
ATGAAGCGTTTGTTTTGTTCCACGTCCGGTGTGGGTTGGACCCGTCACTGTCCGCTCAACCAGCATCGACCAAAACACCATGCGCCATCGCCTGTTGACGGTTCGGAGGTGTTGTTGTGTCGGATGGAACGCAGAAGCGGGCGGTACAGCCACCTATTTGTGGAATTATGTTGACCTCGCAAATTCACACATCACTCTTCACAGCTCAAGGGCCACAAAGGCTTTCATTTGCCTTGAGACCATATTCTCAAATTAATGCAGATCAAGATGGGCAGAATCCTACATTGCAGCAGATGGATAATGTCAATGTCTTTTTGCTGGATAATGGTGCAGATGTCAAATTCTTCCTTCAACGCTCTGGTGGATTCCGGTTTTCTAGACCTTTTGGGTTTTAAGCCTGGGTTGCAGTCACATGTCCATACCTATATACAGTATAGAGAACAGTATAGAACATTCTATAGAATCCATTTGACCTTTGCTTGGAAAAGACCATGTTTGGGCTCCAACACAGACATCACTCAGATTCTATATACAGGTTCTATACACATTGCGCAGTACCTTTGTTCAATCTGCCCTCGCCCAAAAGCTGCTGGCGATTTGCACGCAACAACCTTGGACCACCCACCCACTTCGGGCGTTGCACGCACCAGCTCGTGCGTTGGGCCAGGCCATTGTGATCTTCGTGAGTTGTGGCTTGCTGGGTCATCCCTTGCGTGTGGAGACGATGGCGGATGGCGGCGCCCTGGAGCTCGTCTGGGAAGCCCAGCTCGTGTGGAGCGCGGCGTCCTTGCGCGCTGGGGTGGCGCTAGGTCCGGCGGGTGCCCGGAGTGTTGGTCATGGAATCCAACCTCGAATGGGCTATTGGATCCTAGGATCCCACTGAAGAGTGAAGAAGACGTGCTTCAGGCCATGCAATAGTAAGTTTCTTGGCATTTCTTGGCAAGTCTGACCAGTAATAAAGGAATGATCAGGATTGACGATGGCCTGTTGAGTATTCATTTGAGTGTGTTCATGGGCCCTAACAGAAAATGGAGGATGTGTCTCGAAGAGGCAAACAAAAGACGTCACCTCCCTGAATCGAGTTGCTCTTGGATTGGTCAAGATCCTCTGGATTGGTCTCTCTTGATAAGTCAAAGATTTGGACGTGGTCCGCTTGATTGGAAACCTGACGGAACATGTTTCTGAGAATGTGGACGCCCGAAGTCGCCTAGTCGCTCCTCCAAGACACTCTCTACCAGTAGTGTTTGACTGTTAACACCTCACAATGGTAAAAACCATCGCCAATGACCAAACACACATGAACCAAAGGCACCTTCTCAGTTAGACCTTGAGCTTCTGCACGTCACAACCTCGCGAATTCGACCTTTGGACGTCCACCGGTTCCGCTCGTCGTTCGACCGTCCTTCGACGCGCGGGGCCACGCCGTCCTCTCAGGTCGTCGACGTTCTCTCCATCACCCGATGGACCGGTCCGCGGTCGGTGCGGTCGACGGGTGGGACCGGGACCGACCTGGTGGAAAGACGAGGTGAGGCGATGCCAAGAGCTCCAATTCAAAACGAGGTGCCTGGAAGACACCGATCCACGCAGTGTGTAGGGGTGTCCAGAACATCCACCCACACCGACATGGGTCTCAAAGCAGCTACACCCACGGAACTCCTGCTGCTATAGATGGTTTGAAGAATGGTTTCTCAATAGACCTCGGTCAAGATGAGTTGCCACACGGATCCACACGGTTTCTCCGTTGATATGAATTCATCATATTTGGAAACAAAGCATGCCCCGCCATCTCGTGCTTCGCGAACGGACATGCTCCTTGAGAAGGTATGTGAGACAACCTCGTGACAACCTCCTGCGAATTGTACAAGGCATGAAGTACCAGCACCAGGCAATGTCCACAGCCATTTCATTGAACATTCTGAACCTGCACTCGCTTATGCCCCTGACGTAGTGCAAATGAACCGATCGATTGATTTCAGCACAGGAAGGACAATTGATTCGTTACACAGCTCGGATCAGATTCCCAGCACACCACTTCCCTATGGATCCACATACCTTCTGAGAAGGTGATTGGAGACTATCTATGTAGGCTTGGAGAGCCCACATACCGAACCTGAGAAGGTATGTGGATCCATAGGGCTTGTGTGGGCTTTGCAATTCGCAGCCACACCACTTGGGAATTGGCTTCGCCACACCACCTGGTCCGCAATGGGCGGGTGCGATCGGTTCATCGATGGTCGTCGTGTGGCCGCAATGTGATGGTCGTGTGCCTTCGGCAAGCGCCAGCTGGTTCAGGAACTCAGTGACAGAGGCATCTCCTTCGCATCCACGAGGAATGCTCGACGGGACCGAAACAGCAGAAGCCAGTTTCGCACATCGATGCAACATCGATGAGCAGTACCTTGGCCGAGCATCATCTTGTTCACCTATATAGACTTGAGCGCAGAAGCAGTACCTTCACCGGGGAGGGGCCTTGGGCAGGAGGTTGGCGTGAAACGCTTGCACTTGACATTCAATGCAGCGGTCCTGACGTCAGACCATGCGGAGATTCATACGGCGACTTTTATGACCAGATTCACAATGTACACATGACATGTATTGACATGTATATAACACCTCTCCCATCGTTCCGAAAACCATGTTGATTATGCATGAGTATGCTGAAGTTTAAGGCTGACCTTGAGACATTGACCTTTGGCAAAGTCAGCCACCTTGCGATATACCAACATGCATCCTGTCCAACATGGCTGGCCTGGCAAAGATAAATGAAGCTTTGCAATGGTGCAAATGCAGTGACTACCACTTCACAGACCGATACACACCGATACAAACGCTGACTACATGAAACAGAAGCAGGACCTCTCCGGTCGGCCGAGTCAAAACCATGAAATTAGTAATCACGGATTTCACGACTGGGTATCGTTTGAGGAGTCGTTGATGCCAGTCGTTGTAAGAATACTAACGGTCGAAGAGGCGGCCCCATGTGCGGCTGCCCCCAGACATGCATGGGGAATGCAGCCACGTCCAACGAATTGAGACAAGCAGATGCACCCGCCTTCACCCAACCAGCCAGGGTGAAGTGCCATGCCAGGGCAAGACCTCACCTCCACTTTCAGAAAAGACTGCGCTTCAATTTGAAAAACAGGGGAAGCGTTGGTGTTCCGATGGAGTCGCATTCCACTTCCGACCATCGATCCTTCCTTTCCCGCTCTTTACAACAATAAACATGTGTGTTCGGCACAGCATGGCACGGGACCGACATGGATTGGAAGGACCGTGGGCTATTACTACTTGAACTTTCTGGCCGGGACCCCCAACTTCCGGAGAACTTGAGCGCGGAGGGAGGCACATGAGCCGATCGTCGGCTTCGGCTTCGCTATAATGGATCAAGATGCATCAGGACGGTGATTTTGCTCGTTCTCACCTGCACCATGCACATTTGAATCAACATGGTGTTAACATGTTTCAACATGTTGTTGTTTGCTTAGCAAAAACACCTCAAGTTAGGATTGCATGGGAAGAGTACTGGGAAGAGTCTGGTAGAGTTGAGCCAAGGGAGTTTCACTGAATGTTGCGCAAGCGTGTCATATATATAGTAGTTATCTCTTTCCGGTCAAGTGCAGAGCTCAGCTTCGCACACGGCACCACAGCCACACCGAAGGGTGCGGTAGTGGGTGTCGTCCTGAATTTTCTCCCGGTCGTACAGTACAGGGTTGATTGGCGCTAGACATGGAGGGAACTCAATATTCTGGAGAAAAGCTTGGGAGGGCATGATGACGCGTGACACCCATTTGATCCCATTTTGTAACTGTTGGTCCTTTTTGAGAAGGAAAGCCGCGTTTCCAAGCTTGGGATGGAATTTGGATGTCCACTCCTCTGACATTAATCATGGAAGTGGCGGAAGTGGAGTGAAAACCACCTGTCGGTCTGTCTTCGTATGCTCGTCTTCGGGGGCGGCATAGAGTCGCATGGCGCCATGCCATGCATGATCCATGATCATCGAGAGTGATTTGTTTGACTACCCGTCGTTTATACAGCAAACCGGTCGACTCTTAGACCCTTTAGACTCCCAAACCAAACCTAAGTGCTGGAACGTGAGCGTTCGAAGCCTGAAGCCGGCAGAAGAATCTCCCACGATGACCCGCAGAGAACGTACCGCGCAGCGCGACGTCAACGATGTTCAACGCCTGTCAACGGAGGATCCAGTCACAAACCTAAGATGAACCAAAGAAAGCCAGGGAGTGGGTGGTGATCACCAGGTTGATCCAAAGAGAGGTGTCGTAAAAATGCTCTCAGTTTATATATATATATATTATATAGACATTAACTTTTTCATCCACATCAAATCCACCTGTGGAGACTTAAATCAACACATGCACGTATTATGCACTACAGTAACACTAAAAGAGCTCAGCTCGAATCGGATTGTCCTCCCTTCTCACCCACCCACCTCCTCAGCATTCCAACCGGGTCGACCCGGACCGTTTTTCATCGCCCCAGGCGGACACGGATCTGTCGCTCTTCCGTTCCGACCCCGTGGTGCCCGCTCTCGGCCGAGGGACGGAGTCGGATCCCCGAAGGGCCAGGACGGTCCCCCTTGGGCCAGGACGGTCCCCGACCGGGCTAATGGTTGGACTTGCTTCCTTTGGACATGGCCATGGACTGGCCGAAACTCGAGGTTTTGGGCTTGGCAATTGGGGACGGATCCTAAGGCAACGCTTGAGTGTTGCCGTCAGGTTCCACAATAGTTTGTCGAACTCAACCCAAGTACTGTAGCCTAAGTTCCACCAATACTCACCATGAAATTCCATGAAACAGATTCTGTTGGTTTCTTTTGGACTCCCAGTGCATATCAACAAGCTGACAATTGCAGCGCATATTGACAAGCTGGTCGTCTAGGTAAGAAAACTTGCAACTTGGACCATGTTGCGACCAACTACCGATATAGTAAACTCCCCTGAGAAGAAAACAAGATACAATCAAAACACACCAGGTCACCAGTCCCAAACACCATGGTCACTGTCCCCCCCGGTTCGACCGCTCCCGCTCCGCCGTTTGGGAAGGGACGCGGACGCCGTCGTCCGAGCATCGTCGTCCAGGCGATGGAGATGATCGGAGGCATCGAGACGATCTACACCAATCCCTCGTGCCTTGGAGAAGCCGCAGAGAGGTTTTCAGTGACTCACTTCAAATTTGTTTGGGTCCTTTGGATGTCCTTTGTCACCCATGGGTACCCTCTCACCCCAAAAGGGTCCGTAACTAAGTGACCGGTTGTCGACCTCGGACCTGGTCGACCTCGAACCTGGTTGACCTCGACCTGGGGTACCCAACTGGGAGAGTGGAATGGACCTTATCGCCACGGACCGGATCCTGTTTTTTGACCGCGGAAGAAACAACCGTGGCGATGGAGAGTGTGGTGACGAAAAGTGTGGTGGGGAGGTGTGGTTGGTGTTTTTCGTGGGGGAGTGATGGCAAAAGGAGATGTGGGAAAAGGGCAGATAGGGAAATCGTGGTCAATGAGGGGATCAGCTGGGTGGGTGGACGGGAATGGCTAAACTGTGTGATCCAAGGCCATCTATGTATTCATAAGTTGTTCAAGGTATGACCCTAAGTAACTTATATAAGTAGGATTATGGAAGTATTCCATGACTGGATGGTTTGAGAATAGTTGTAGAATGGTGTGTGCTTGCATGTTTTTCTGCCAAATCCAAGGCTGGTGCCAGCTGAGATGTTGGGCCTCTAGGCTGCAGCTGTAAGAGTCAACTTCAGTCGGGGGGGCGGCTGGCAAAGCGGATATAAAACACATCAAGAACACCTCAGGGTGTGTCTTACTTCTATCAGTTGGTGGGCAAGATACTGTACCTGTAAACAATCCAAGTGCCTGTTGCTGGGTATAGATTTACAATGATTTACTAATATGCAGCATGAATCCACAATCACATTATGACGAATGCCGATGCCTCTCCAAGAATCAGACCCTGAATGGGGAACACTTGGCTGGGAGGGTTGGGCCCCCCATTTTGTCGTTGTTCCATTCAACGAATGCATTTAGAGAGTGGGATGTATGGATGTTGAGATATGTTGAGGCAATTCTTTTTGTTGATACACATTTTGATCAGTGTGTGAACTAGTGCGAATTACGTGCGTCTCCTTTAAGTGGCCCCTAAAAAGGAAACACACCATGTATATAACTGTATATATATATATAGGCACGGGTCACTCACAAATCACGGGTCACTCACAACACTTGTGAAAGGTTGCGTTGTGGTCGTGGTCGTCTCTTCATGCGTTGATTCATCTCAAACGCATCTTGAACAAAACCAAGCCGTGCATATCTCCAAGGCATCGCCACACGGCGAAAATCGCAGCGTCTCACGAACATCGCGTGCGGTGGCCCGTCTCCAAGGTGTTTCTGCGTCGATCATCTTTTGCATCTCCATGGGCTTGCTCTGGTGCGCTGGATCGGCTCTCCGAGACGGAGAACGGCACACCAACGGCTCTCTGGGCGAAGAACAGCGGCTTATGCCTTCTATAAGTACATATATATATATATATATCTTTGCCCCTTCTCTTTGCGTGAGGGTGAATGGGGTTTGAATGCATTGAACTCAAATTGGTGTCTTTCGATTTTACGTTTACTATGATGTCTTCCTGATAACTTATATAGTTATATATAGGTGTATCTTACATGGTCAGCCATGTTATCCCAACATGTTTCCCCCCTCCCTGGGGCTCAAAAAGACCCAAACAAGCCTTTCACCCTCGCTGGTCAGCCCTTTTTCTTCGAACCCCTACCCAACAACCTCAGCCTTTTGTGCAAAACGACCGAGTATGCAGCCAAGTCTTCCTGATGAAATTCTCAGTGTGCCACAACATGCTACTGCTATTTGTACCTCAAATGAGGACATGTGGATTGCTTGGTATGGGTTTAATCACGAAAGCTAGCGAAGCTAGCTGGAGTTACTCTTGCGATAGCAAGGTTTCTTTCGACCGGGTGCAAATCCTAACCCCTGATTTTTCAGGTCGAAGACCCCCCCCCCCTCTCCCCACCCCCCCCCCTCTCCTCCTCCTTGTCTTCCTCCCATCTTCCCTCCCTCCCTCCTCCCTCTTCGCAAGTTCGACTCCGTCCTGTCGTCGCTCTTTGGCATGCGGTTAGCGTTGCGTATCTTGCGGCCGCACTCGCTCACTCTCACTCTCTCACTGTCTCACTGTCTCACTGTCTCTCTCATCTCTTTCTCATCTCTCTCATCCCTCTCTCCTCTCTCTCTCTCTCTCCTCTCTGTCTCTCGTCTTTCCGTCTCTCTTCTCTCTCTTCTCTCGCAGGAGGATCCGGGCAAAGAGCCACATATAAAGGACTCTTCACCCCTGCCTCCAAAAAGAGCGCCGTGTTTTTTCCTACCTCGCTGCCCTCCACTTTCCCATTCTGGAGCGCTAGCTTTCGACCCCCCTTGGCCTCAAGTATAGGCTTGAATAATGGTGTTGAACAACATGTTAATCGAACATGATCCGAAGCACACCTCCCTGGATCTTCCGCCTCTCTCCGAAGTTCGAGAAATTGCTAATCCCAGTACTACGAGGTGTTCTCCCTGACAACCACCAGTGCAAAACGATTGCGGCATGCCTAAAAAAGCCCTGTGCTGGCAGCTGGCATGGGGTTGATGTTTCATGGGCGGTCATAGGCTATGGTGTCTACGAGCCGGATTCGAGGCTTAGGAACGTCGGTAACATCAGTAACATCTCCCATCCGAGCGTCGATGTAAGTTCTTTTGGTTCTTTGGAGAGGGCGAATGATTGCTGTTTGTGATGTATTTTGACCCAGACATGACTGATGGGACTGGCAGACAAAACCGATATACATTGGATTGGCGTGGCTTTAGTGGTCAATGTAGGTATGTTATATATTTTATACGTGTTTCGGTAACCAGTGAGTGGCAGTCCACCTTTTCAACGATTACCATCACAAGCGTCACAACCAGAAAGGTCTCAAATTATGGAGACCAATCATGAACAACCAGAACAAGTTCAGTCCATATGGTAAAGCCTGGGGCATCTCTCCATTTTTCACACCCACCTCTACCCATCCCCTTACCCATCTTCCCATCCTCCCACGCATCCTACCCATCCTCCCATCCCTTCCGACCATTTCCTGGACTCCCGTGGTTAACACCAAAGAAGAACGGTGTGTTCTTCCGCATCGCCAGGCACCTCGTGGCCTTCTTGCGCTTGATGTTCTCCAACCGGAATCGTGGGCACCGCTGGCGGCCTCAGGTTAGTACTTACGGCGTTTGTTGGTGTTTATCTATGTTTTTTGGCTTATATAAACGAACGGACACACATGTTTTATTGTTTAATGAAACACATGTTGTTTGGTTTTCCAACATGTTTCGAAATGTATTATGTATCCGGCGGATGAAGAGGGAACGACGAGAAACGTGGAACTATGTGGAACTTGTATCAAGAGTTTACTCAGTCAGCCTGTAGATCTTGTGGTATGATCATAGATTCAATATCCAACTTCTTTTGAACAGCATCCGCAGCAACATGTTCGGGTCCCTGAAATAGGGGGACTTGCTTCACTCCATGCTGCCACCCTGTTTTTGTGAATCCTGGTTGGTTTGACTATGGAACAGTTGCCACAGTTCTGAATGATCGTTTGGAAGGTACCGTTGGATCCAATCCGCTGAATCCCTAAATTCGCACCCATCTATCCAACTCTGTCCCTAGAAGTCAAAAGAATCTTGAGCACCAGCGAAGTAAAGGAACCTCTTTTTGGGAACACCTAGTCAGACCATTTTTTGAGTCGTCTAGGACTCCCAGGGCTCAGTATGTCTTGTGCATCTTCCAATCAAGCACAGTTCGATGTGCCGTAGCATCCCATGCCACGTCCCAACGAGGATCCCAACGCGTCCGAAGTCCGAAGGCGCGTTGATAGCCAACCGGTCCCAGCACGATCAGCCCAGGCCACGCAGATCCTTGGAAGCAACGCTTCTATCGGCTCGGAGGCACTGAAAAAGCGCGCAAAAGCGAGCCAAAAGCGCCCACAACCACGACTTCAGCAGCAGATTCAGATGTCACTCACCTTTCCTGTCGATCCAAGCCTTACCGCAAGGCCAAACCGCCTGCCAGGCTGGCTGGATGATCTCTCCTTTCGAGTCTTGGGCGAAGAGCGGCAGGTGCGGAGGATGGAAGCGGATGGGAGAGGTCTTGGCGAACGAAACATACAGCATATCATATGCAGCTGAGGGGACCTCCCGGACAGTTGCAGAAGTCTTGGAATTTTCTCACCTTTTGTGCTGCTAATAGGACTAATTATATTGTCCGGGAAAGCAGAACTTCAATAACTATAATCATTACATTGCGTGGCTTTCTTATGATCTTTTAGTAATGCCTGGCTTGTTTGGAGGATTTGGACATTATGTTGTTCCTATCTTTAATATTGCTAGACACAGATTAAAGGTGGTATAGGTGTTTTCATGTTTGTCCTTCCTGGTCCATTCCTTACTTCTTATAGTCTTATTTGTGAACCTGGTTTGCTTGACACGGGTTCTAAAAAGCTTTGGTGCACACCAACTCTCCACCGGTCACCGACCAAACCTTCCCCCTCCGTCCAGTCCGACGGAGAGTTGAGTGCCTTCGCTACTCCCTCGTCCCAGGTCCTAGTCGACCAGAAGGAAAAGCCGTGAGCGAAGAAACTGGTCCAGCTTTCATCAGCCAAGTCTTCTTAGTTCAGGTTATATAGATCATGTTGATGCAGTTGTGTTCCATGCAAATGATTGGTTATGGGAGATGGATTTGTTTGCATCACCGATAACAGAGTTGGGTGGTGAAGCTCGGATGTTCACATGAACCCGACCTGTTCTTTTGTGTGTGGACCCCACGTCACATGTTCTTTTCGGACCTGAGGCATCAATGATCACGCAGCATCCACTATGTTTATGATTGTTTATGTTGATGATATACACTCCCTGGAACTAACATGGAAGTGGACAATGGCCATAAAGCCCCAGTGACCTCTATTTTGGAGGATCGACTATCCAAAATATGTTTTTTTTCTATGAAAACAGAGGTCACTCAGGCTCTAGGTATTATATATCATATGAATGAGATATCTTGACATGCATATAAATATATATGATACATATATGATTTTGTGGATCTCATTGTTAGATGCCAAAGTTCATCTGAAGGCGATCGATCTGTTGACGATAGAAGAGATCGCCTAAGAGTACAGTTTGGTATAGGTAAGATACGACCAACGCTGCTACAGCTGGGTCACTGACTCGCTCCAAGGATGATTGCTCGACTCAAGAGGTACCCGGAGTTCCAGTGGCACAAAGTGGTTACTGCAACTCCATGACTAGGGTTCCCTGGGGTCCCTTTTCTAGTTCCAATGTCAGGAATCGTGGTATGTAGATCCACTTTTTAAGGAGTTTTGGGGTTGATAAGACCATCCATGTCATCGATGTGTTCATGCAAAGAATGTGTTATTTTTTTTAGGCGAAGAATCAGCAGATTTCAAGGGAACCCTGATGACCACCGTGCGACAGGGACAGCGTAGCCTGTCGCATTCACCCGCACGTAGATCGGCGCGCGTTTGGGCGGCAGAGTACCAAGACCTCGTGACGAAGGTGACCGGCCCGATGAAGAACACGGTTGACCTTATGAAAAACAAACTCGTGCACTTTCTATTGTCTTCAAACATCTGTCACAACATTAAATATAACTTTCATTCGCTTTCATAACATTTCATAACATAAGTATACGTCAAACGTATTTCGTATAATGTGTCTATTGTTTGTTCAGCCAACTTCTTTTCATAACATGACCCTTTCCAGCTGGTGTGAGCCATTTCGGGAGCGACGGCGAGCTGGAGTCGCGTTTTGCAGAGGTTGGTTTAGAGAATCAGTATGAAACTGGTGTGAGGCCGACTGTCTTGTAACAGGGACCCTGAAGTAGATAGAACAGTGAGCGCCTGGAAAGATCTTCTCGACATGTTTCTATCATTATTTATAGACTATTTATAGGATATATAATATATATATATATATCTATTAGGGTCTGGGAGGCAAGCGTGAAAAGTTGTACAAATCCATGTTCTGAGTTGGATTCCAGTGCTTTGTCCTTGATAGTGTTCCGACCATTTCTAGACCTGAATAGTTCTTTGAACATCATAGATCCGTCAAACGCACCACTCATGTATCAGAGAACTTGCAGAATGCAACTACATTGCTGTTTTCCCACAGTCTGAGCGCCAAAAGGTTGCTGTGCTCTACCAGTTGCTGTGCTCACCTTGGACTGGGAGTCCCTTCCATCGGGTCTGCCCGTCGCGTTCCTCTAATTCGTCGCGTGCACTGTCAGGGATCTCTCACCCGAAGAGCCCCTGAAGAGCCGCGCGACGGCCACACCGCGCGCGACGGTGGGAGCGTTTGTGAGCGTTGGCGACGGGTGGAGACATGTGCAGCTCGAGACGATGGTGGAGACATGTGCATCTTCAAACAAAAAAGAACCGACATTCTACCATGGACTCATCGTATTTAAGTTGTTGAAACTTGTTGAAGACAAGGCTAAGCCCAAGGTGCCTGTTGAAGTTGATGATGCCGATGCTTGTTGCAGCTGATGAAGAAAAGTATGACGATATGTTTATATATACAGGGGTTTTGTGATGGCGATTACGATGATGATAGGGTGATGTTCATGTTTGATTGAGCAAATTATGGGAGCGGGTGAGGATCTTGTAGTGATTTGTAGTGCAGCTTTGATCTTGCTAGCAGGTTTCTGCAGGAAGATCTTCTCTGATTTGTCATCTCCAATGTGTGAAACATTACATGAAGGTAACAGTAGTCGTAGAACAAAGTGAGCCTTTGACTTCGACCGTTTGGTTCGGGCAAGAATATTGTTTAGGCATGGTGTCTTGTGCATGGCATGGCGGAGCTTCAAAACCAAGATGTCACTCCTGGGACCTTTGCTACTTTTCTTTAGGCTTTCCATCTCCCATAGATTTTAGAACTTCCACAACATGATTCTGATGCCATAGTCATGCAATAGTCAAATTGCATGTATGTACGTAAGAGGCTGTTACTGTTGTGACATCGCGAGCTTGTTTAAAGTGATTAAGACTGGATAGCTCATGTCTCACTTCCTTGATTAAGACTGTGCTGGTGTTCAATGTATAAATTGACAAAATAATAATTGAAGTGTCAGATTTCCTTGATTCTCACTTCCAAAGAATTGCCAAAGTTGGTTCTCAATATTGTTTCTGGAACATCGCACGTTCTTTTGCCCCACCGGATGGACCTCTGTACTTTGCTCGGACCTTCCCGTTGGAATTGTGCAGCAGAACGCCGGAACGCCCAGGGCGTTCCGGTGGGCGACATGGATTTCTCAACGATGCTCAACGCCTACAGACACCCAAACACTCCATGTATGCCATATTTGCCGATCAGTTGGGGTGGTGCCAGGGGGGGTCTGTCTGGGGCGGCAGTCCGTCCTGGCAGTCCCATGGTGTGTCTGGGACAGGAAGGTTTGAACAGCCAAGCCTCAAAGCATCGTCCACCCAAGCCTCTTCGCCTCAAACCGCTCGGAGTTTTTCAACGCCCAACTCCGGCGAAAGCGTCGGTGGGCGTCGCGCCGCGTCGCGCTTGGCCCGGCGAAGCGTGGCGGCGTGGATGCAACAGCTGCTATAGGATGAAGGGGGCATGGCAGGCTTCCGTTCAGAAGAAACGACATGGACAGCCTGCAAATGTGGTATGTGCTAAAATAGGGAGCTCCCAAATCAGACCCCTAGAAGAAGGAACATAGACAAACATGGACACTGCCAGAAGGCTTTGGAAAGATCTTGCATTTGTTGCCCGAGTGACTGAATGGAACATCATGATACCCTGCAAAGAGGTACGCACACAAACCGTGAGCACTGTTGGCGAACCAATCCCAGCCTCAGTATTTGTGCAAAATGCATCAACACAGTGGTTCAGAGTAGATGGCACAGACCTCAAGATTCAAGATGTCCTTTACATGGGGGTTCATATAAACCACCTCTTGGGGTCTGTGCCATCTACTCTCAATCCACTATAAATCATCAGCGATCTACTTCTTGGGAAGTGTGCTCCGAGAGTGTGGTTTAACCGGGGGGGATGGTGCGGAAGACCACTTGTCGTTTGGAATGTTTGATTTCCTTTCTGCGGAATCCCGTCGTGCCCCTGGCAGCTGGAGAGTCTAAAAGATCTTCGAGGATGAAGAGTCAACAGGTTGTGTGATAATTGTGGCCTTAGGTCATCTTGAGTCATGTTGTCCTGGAGAACCTTTTCCCTTCCCAGCACGTGGTGTGATTCCATACATGCACCCTTTGCAGATTCTGCATCACTTGCATCACCAAGTTGTATGTGACCGCTTCCAAGATCGTCAACAGCCCAACCATTACTTGCAAGCGCTTTTCGGAACAGTCCTGCGCTGTCTGCTCTCGAGGTTCCGAGGCCATGTGTTTGGTACCTTGATGGGGACAATGTCTGCAGGGAAGGATGCTCGCAACATCATAAAGTTGGCCACGCTCACAGGTGAAGGCTCACGGTCTCAGGCGCCATGTGATATCGAGGTTCCCTGGCCACTTTGGCACCGTGTGACCAACGATTTTCACGGCACGCACGACTTCATAAGCCAAAGCAAAGTCTGTCAGTGGTGCACGACCCCTTTTCACCAGATGCGGGCTTCACCCTCCACTTTACTAGTATAAGCAGACTCAGTCGCGGTGGTTGCAGGGGGGGCAGGACATCAAATACATGTAGTTAGTGTTTGTGTACACCATACACATTTTCAACGCATGATAAGTCCAGTACAGTTGCAAATATGTATGTGTATGTGTATGTATGCCTATGTCACTGCAGCACGCAAAGGGAGAGGCAAATCCAGCTAACGGCACACAACGTTAACAACATCACCGCCATCAGAGAACCGCCAGCAGCAGAGCAAACAACGCGCAAAAAGCATGCCGTAATTTTCCCGTTCCTGGGTTTAGATTGCTTGGCCCGGCCCCAGGCAAGAAAACTGCGCACACGGAAGTTCGGCGTGTCAGCACAAACAGACCACCAGCGTCACATGCACGCGCACAGCAAGCATTGTCAGCACCCATTCATTCTGCCGCCATCGCGTGTCCAAACGACAACGCTGAAAGCGGGTCCGGTGACAGCACTCAGCGCCGACATGAAGTCTGCCCACTTGTTGCGAATGGCTCTTCCCGACTCCGCCTGGTCCATCCTACGACCCCGCGATCCCAGACCTTCCATGTGCAGATCAGAACTATCCACGACTGCGACTCTTTGACGTTCCTACCGACGTGCTTCGACGTGCGTCATGTGCTGTTATCGATGCGGTCCCCTGAGACGTTGCGTGGCGAGATTCTCCAGGAATAGAGCGATGGATCAGGCCAGCAGCAAGTTTCCGTATGATCTTTTCGACGTGTAAGCTTGGCGACCAAGAGCGGGCGCTTTCTTGCGCTGATTCTTGTTTGGCGGTGGTTTGCTTGCGTACCAGCTCGCTGCTGTAATAATAGGACCTCACGTTCATGGTCCGCCGGGGTTTCGCCTTACTAGGACCAGATGGGTGTTTTGCTGACAGCCTTTGCATCCAACTCTCTAAACGTCAGCATGCTTTTCTTCTATTGTTGCTTTGCACGAGGCACGTTGACTTTCAAGTCTTGCCGGAGTCTTCGAGTCTTCCCATGCCAGCTCGTGATTTGCATTGGATGTGTCACTGTGCGCAGATTTTGCAGCTCGATTCCGCAGGGACACTTCTTTGCAGTGCGATTCTTGCCCATGTCGTCGAAGCCCATCAAGAAAGATTTAGACGGCAAGCAGCAAGCGTGTCAAGACTTCTATGGTGCTGGACGTTTCGGTTGAATGCTTGCAGGACACCACGATTAGTTCATCACGCTTGGAAGAGCTCTTTACTGAGTACGGGCAGGCCAGCAACAAGTCTTTGGCCTCACCTTCAGCGCCAAAGATAAGGAGTGGGCATGGAGCAAGGACACAGGTTCGAATCCTGACAGTCCTTTTCCCCCTCTTTCCTCTCCCACCTCCGTCCCTTTTACCTCCGATTCTTCTGCCCACCGCCATTGCCAGGTGCAGTTCGGCGGCCGTGCTCGATGCAAAAAGTGTCTCCTGCACCGTAGTTGTGGGCCGGCTCTTTTTTGCTGGCCTTTGGCCCCCTTCTCAGGCATGATACATATGAAGTTTTTTTCCCTAATGAATGTGTTTCTTCTTGTCGCCTCTTTCTACGCATCGAAGATCTTCGGGCCCGCAAAGGGCTTCAGTGGGACCCTTGCTGCGAGCACAAAGCCACCGGCCAAAGGTCGGTGACAGCGCGAGGTGAGATTTGATCCGTCCCAGACATGGGGCATGCTGAGCTGGGAGAGGGTTGGTTTAATTGGCCCCAATAACCTGAAGCCGCAGCATGAGTGGATCCACTAGTTGAGGATTTTGAATTGCTTCGGAAGCATCAGCCTCATTCATTTTCGACCCTCGCAAAACCCCGCGGCTTACTCGATTAGATTGAGGGTTTCTTGGCTGACACAATATAGGAAAACCCTCATAACACTTTCTAACGCAGGCCCCCAGCAGCACAGTGCGCAACGAGAAATGAACAGATTGCCGCCCTTTTGATTGAGGTGTTTGGGGCACACCCGATGATAGTTTATTGATCCCTCCCATGCAAGCACTTGCTGACGCAGATGAATTGACACTCCTTGGTTTGAACCATCGCCCACATCCCTATTTTTGATGTTTGGCCTTTACCGGGCCCGTCCTCCCAGACGTTCGTGGACCCTCAAATTGATACATGATTGAGGTCCAAAACCCCATATTCTATATCATAGTTGCGAGGATTAAAACCTTAGCCATGGGGGTCCCTTCTGAAACTTTGGGTTGACTGATGTTTTCTTGTTGTTCTCCTTTTCAGGCCGTAGCTGCTAACACTGCCGGTGCTGTTGACGACGATGGTCAGACAAACTGCGGATCTCTGTGTCGAAAACATCACCTGGCAGTAGCTGGAGGTTTTGTTGTTTTCCGATAAAATTGCAGACGCTATTTATCTGGTGGGGTGTGTTGGAAGCTTCGCAAGAGTTGAGACCCAGATGGGGAGCCCCTCTTGACCTCTCCAGCATTTCAGTACACGACTTGGCTAGTACGACATTCATGACCAATCGGACCATATATACCTTCCAGAGCAGGTCTCCAGAAAGTCTCGTTTTTTGATGAATCTTCACCTGATATGCCAAACAGAGTTGTGCATGAACTGAGTGCTGTCCCAGCCAGTTCTCCCCACGTGTTCTTCTCCCCAGCTGCTTTTTCTGCAGAAAGCTGGGGAACCTCCGGTGAGGCGCTCACCCGGTCCAACGGCGGGGTGGGCCCCGATTCGGAGGAAGCTAGGCACAGTGGTGTGGGCGTGCCGGAGCTGGCCATGCCTAGCAAAACAGATGGAGGAAATCGAGAAGGATGGCGGTCTCCTGCCATGGTCAGCAGGCATTTTGTCAAGAGGGTGGTAGATTTGGAGAAGTTGCAGGGGCATTGGTTTTTTGAGATGTCTTGTTTGATGCTTTCAAGCAAGCGTTGTCAATGAAGGTCTTCATGGCATGTAGAAGGATGCAGAGCTGTTGGCCCAGCACGCAATGCCTCGGCGTTGACTCCCGACGCGCTCGCACCGGAAGCGGAAAAAAAGCCCACAACGAGTGGCCGGGGAACAAGACCATCCTCACCCACGGAAAGTCCCATCGTTTGCCCCAAGGCAAACGGCACGGAGGTGAGCTGAGGAGACTCATGGGAGTATTGTCACTCTTTAGACGATCGTTTTCCTTTCAGAAAAGGGGGGGTGAATAGACCCTCAACAGTGGAGGCTCATATATATATATATATATAGAGAGAGAGAGAGAGAGTTAAAGGTCTTTGGGGCATTTCTTGTTTCTTCCGTCTGAACATCATCTCAAGTTCACGGCAGCGCATGTTCCTCTCACCCGCGATGCCCAGAGTCTCAGGGTGCCCCCACTGAAAAGCTGGCTGGGTGATCTTCACCAGCCATCGGCCATATTCGGCCATGGGAGCCGGCCATCTGTGGAGACTGGCGAGACTCCCTTCTCTAGATCTCTTGGAAGAAGGAACATAGACCACAACCCGTGGGTGGAGAGTCTTCCTTAAATACATATAGTATCATATATATATATATTTATTTATATACTGTACCCAGATCTTTCCAGGGCCCTGAGGGCACTCTGGGCATGTTCCGGAAGACCATTCTCGTAGCCTTTTGGGAGGGTCAGTGGTTCAAAGCCCTCCTCTTCCTATACCCAATTGATCTCAGTCAGAATTTCGCGCAAACTGTCCAGAGAAACTTCCTCGTAATTAATAAATATAGATGTCCAAGCCCCAGATTACACGGTGTTGGTTTTTGTGTTCATTGGGACCATGTTCAACCCTCCTCGAAAAGAAGAACTCATTCTGGAATCCATGAAACACAGTCCGTTACATGGTTCGTTTGCCCGCCGTTCCGAAACCACTCGAGGTGCCCCGGCCTCCGGTGATCGTGGAGCCCCCCGTGGTGATGAACGTTTCGGCCAGGGACATCGGGCGGCGGAGCGAGGAACGGAGAGGAGTGAAGGTGTTTCTTTCATGGAGGAACAGAGGGTAGGGTGCTTTGAACTCTCTTAAGAACCATCAAGAGCACACTTTGGAAAAAGGCGAAGAGCATCCTATCTCGGAGCCAAACTTTTTGTCTCTAATTACACATTTGCCTTTTTGGGCAACGTGGACATCAGGATGGACACATGGGATGCATCAAAATGCAGCTTGCATTCTTGACAGCACAAGTTCCAAACTTTGTGTAGGAGCAGGCTGCGACTGGTGCAGGGTGTGTACAAACACGGTCGCCTTTGCTCCTTACGCAACTCGATCCGACTCGATCCCCATGTTTATGTGACGCGGGCGAAACTACTTCGATGTTTTCTTTGCTTTTAATAGTGTATATAAGTGGTTTTTGAATGGGGAACCTTGGCCAGTGGCCTTGGGATAAAGACCTGCGTTCTTGGCGCAATTGCGACCTTTTGTTGGCTTCGGACATTCCGGTTCAAACGTGTTTCTTCGAAAATGGTTGCTGTCCCAACACAAATGACACGAAAGAAGGCTTAGCCGCATGTAGCCTTGTAGTCCCTTGATAAAGGTCCAGGTGCGTTCTGAGAACAGGGTTCCCTATAAGGATTTGTTACTGTACCGCTATACCCTGAAATCGGCCATGGGGCAGGTGCGCACTTTGGTGGCTTACGGCGTCCTGCCGTGCCGGCAAGTTTGGGTGCCGATTTGGTTTGCGAATTCAGGGTGGGGCAAATTTGTAAATTTGTAAAGGATGGCAAAGGAAAAAAGAGGGGAAAAGCTATAGGAGCAAGGACGCTAATTACTAGGGGCTCCTGGCATCGCTAATAGGAATAAAGGGCACCGCTACTAGGATCAAAGGGAGCTACTAAACAGTGTTGGTCCAACTGGCTCGAGAGCGCGCTTCTTTTATCCCGGTCTGTATACTGAGAACTTGAATCGGAATCCCTTTGATCGATCCGATTGTGCAAGGGATTTTACAGTGATTTACCTGGATTTGCATAGGGGGTGATGTTATATTTACTCTATGGATGAATCCCCTTCTCAGGAATAGGTGTTGTTTTTTCCCCACTTCCTGAAGCAACTTGAAGTTTGCGTTTTTTGCACACCAAATAGTTTGTTTTTTTTGGTTAAAAAGAAACAATCAAACACATAAACAGATTGAGACAGGCGAGGTGAGAATCCGGGCGGCCTATGCCCACACCAACCGTGGACTTGTGGTCACGAGAAAACCTAGATAGATCTGTTGTGTTTGGGTTTGCAGCCCAGCACTAGTGACCAAGATGTACAAAGGTGGTACACATATTATACCTTGGGTTTGTCCTATTACCTGTAACAGTAAGTAAACAATTATCATCATTTTTTCAACAAGGCCTGTAACTGAACCATCATCATCCACTGTTATACGTATTAGGCAAAAATACATACTCACGTGTGGTCGAGCCGATCGAGTCCAAACTGCGAGGTATGTCCCCATTTCCCGAAGCGAGACTCGATTTCCAGGTGTCCTGTCTGAAGATCCAGACCTGGACCCTCAGTTGATACTCCTAAAAATGGGTACAGTCGTACCTGTTTGTTGTTCTGGTGATGTCCCATTTTCGTAGGTCAAACGGCTCGGACGACCGGTGATTAGTAGGTGTCCAGGTCGTTGGCCGGTCTTGGCAGGTCTTGGTCGGTCGATGACGTCATGGTCGAGTGGATGAAGAACGGTCGGACGTCAAGCATGACGTCCGAGCAATGGGGTCTATGAATAGCAGGTCGGACGTCATTGATTTAAAACCCCCCCTTTTCTTCGTGGTCGGACGTCAACTCCCGAAGAACCAGGGTCAACGTTCCCATTCAGGTCCGGTCCAGTCTATAGTGTCATTCAGGATCGCTCTCATCACCAGTCTCGCCAGGATCCTTTGGCTACCCTT
This sequence comes from Durusdinium trenchii, assembly GCA_963970005.1. Classification (NCBI taxonomy): domain Eukaryota; class Dinophyceae; order Suessiales; family Symbiodiniaceae; genus Durusdinium; species Durusdinium trenchii. The sequence continues at coordinate 679,143 of CAXAMN010024639.1, read as the reverse complement.
CTTGTGACGCTGGCGCTCTTTTGGGCGGAGACGTCGTCCCGTCCCCGCGCGACGTCGACGTCGGTGTCGCGTGGTCAGCATGTGAAGGGACCCCCAGGTGCTTTGGACAGAACGACCTTCACGGTCAGTGGGTGAAGTGCCCCATGGTACCAGGGTCCCCTGATAGGGGTGTCCAATGTGTAAGAACACCTTAGACTAGAGGTGATTCGGGGTGTCCATGAACCACCCCGAAACGGGGGCCCTGGTATGCTAAGGTTTGATGTTCTTTTGGTGGTCAGTGGCATGCAGAGATGTATGGACCTCGACCATTCTGAACCATTCTGAAGAGCATCCGCAGGAGTGGGGACATCAGATAGAAAACTCCTCCAAACGCAGAGATACATTTACAATTCAATTGGCATGATGTACAAAGCGCAACATCCAAAGCAGACTGATCGTGAAGACACATGCGTTTGTATCATACAAGCGTTCTTGACCAAGAATGTGGATGTTCAATGATGTTTGCAGCACAAAACTCATGAATCATCCGTGATTGCAGTATCAATTGTACAACCCAACCATATAATTAGTACGCTATCAGACCCCTTTGGACTTGCACATGCTCGGAGTACATTTTGTGGAACTATACCAGTGACTTGCAAGGTCATGTCTGAGGATTTAGGTCCTGAAGGATTTGAACACGAGGCAGTGGCCAAACGCAAGGCTGTGTATCAGCTGGGCCGCGTGAAGGCACGAAGGAGCAGTGCTGCACCGCTGCACCCCTCGAGGCTCAAGCGCCAGCAGCCCCAGCCCGGTTCGGTCAGAAGGTCCGGGGAGGCTGGTCGAGCGCTGTCACTGAGCCAGGCCTTCTGAGCCATAAGGGCCGCGCGCACGATAGCATGTCCAAGATACCAGCAATTGGTCAGCTTCCCGCTGCCACAGACGTTTTCAGGTCTTGGACATGTCTCCCAAGCGGTTGAAGTGGTATGATGTCCCAGCCGATGCCGCCCTTGCGTTCTTGCAGATTGGGCCTCCACGGAACAATCCCTTCAGGAACATCCTTGGGCACCACAAGGGCTTGGAAACCAGGAACAGCCCAGGATACGGCTGAAGTTGGCTCAATTGGGGGGGTGGCAGTGCATAGCTGGCACTGCAGGCCTCTGGCTCTATGATGATCGACACTGGACAGGGCCACCCACGGGGGCGTCTTTCTTTTACCTTGTCCATCAGAGGCTTTAATACCAGAATGAACGTGCGCAGACACTCATGGTTTTCAACATCGAAGAACAGTTGACATTGGCACAAGAGAAAGCACTTCATGAAGGCGCCCTTCAATATCAAGCGTTGGCAGCCGGGCTGCATGTTCATTGGCCTCTTGGAGGAGCTGTGGGCTGAGGGTCAAGCGGAGGGGCTCTTCACGAAGATGCCAAAGAGGTCGCCGGGCTGGCACTGCAGGGATATTGCCATACCACTTCACTGGAATTCAAATATCTGAAAAGCCCTTGAGACCGTGACCTCTCCTTGACGGAGCCCGTATACTTGACCAATTCTTCGACTACCGAGATGATCTTTCAGAATCTAGTCCGTTGGAGAATAACATGGAACCCCCAAACCACTGGGTTGAGGAAAAATGACGGTCAATTCTCAGGTTCCATGTGAGTTTGGCGGGTAGTCTGGAGAATGCTGAGACTTCTGCTTGGCTTCGATGCATCCCAGACTGTTGGAGACTGCTTTTGGCCAGCATCCTCGATCCCAGACATTTCTTCTGCCCAGGAATCCAGTTTTGGCGAGACTTGCGAGGGAGCTCTTGCAACCCCGGAACTTCTGTTAATAAATGCGACGAATCTTGCCTGAAAGAGCCTACCAAAAAAAACGTGTGGCATGGGAATGATGGAGTCTGGAGATACGATTTCATTGGATCATGTGGAACACATGGTTAAAGTTGTGCTGGGTTGATGGATTGACATTTGTGTGTAAGAATTAACGGGGAACAAATTCCTGATGTCCAAGTGAGCAAGAAGGACTTGTTGAGGACTCAAGGGATGAAGTGGATCAAGGACCCAAAACAAGAAGTGCAGACTTCATAATATGAAGATGTCAGGAACACTACCCTCCCTCAGTCAGACAGTGGAACAGCTTGGCGGAGCTTCCGTGTTGCTCAGCTTTTGGACCTTTGAGAGAAGGCGGTCAAAACCTGTTCGCCCTCGTCCACCAAGAAGCGAACCACCCTCCAGATAGGTCAACTAAGCTCGGTCTTGACCCACAGGCTTCGAATACTGCAGCTTCACAGCTGTTCGAAGACTCGACTCACCAACGAACACCCGTGAAAACACCAATCGTTGAGACGAGACTCACCAACGAGACCCCGCCAGGGTGCCGCTCCTTGTCTGGGCCGTGGTCGGAGATCTCATCCTGAGCCTCTATGGACAAGAGGCAACCGTCCTGGGTGTGTTGGTTTGATAAGAAGGTATTGTATGGTATTGTTTGTATTAACATATTATGTTGACATACATGCATTGTTATTGATAGTATGACCTCACCTAGGATCAGTGCGATATCGGGTAAGGTAAAGGAATGAAATGGGTGTCGGACATGGTGAATGTTCAGCAATCTGTTGGATTGCACATGGCCCCACTTGTATATAAGTATATACCCTAGTTTGATTGTAAAAAAACTCTCCATAAAGGGGTGTTTATAAATCAAGATTCTATACATTCACACCTCCAGGTCACCAGCTATACAAGGTGTTTTTGCATTTGAGCCAAAGCCGGAGTGATTTCAGAGTAGATGGTACCCCATGGCCCATCAATATCAGGTCATGGTATGCAAGGTTGATTCTTGAGTAAGAACACCGACCCTCCAAATGAAGAGGTGCTTCAATCCAAACAGGTGGTTTTTCTATTCGAGTCTACAGTCTACATGTTTCTTCTAGGTCAACCATCATCCTTGGACGGATACAAGAACGCACACACCTCGGGCCCTCGGATCCATGCAGTATGTTGTCTTGTGTCAGCCGCCGGGCGGGAACGGGACGAACTGGACGAACAGTTCGGAACATCGCCAGCGATGGGGGTGGTGATTTTTTGTCCAAGTTTGGGGGTCCCGACCACGGAAAAGGGAATGTTTCATGATGCCCGCCACTGGACCCATCAGTCGTGAACTTTTTGTCTCTTTTGGCGCGCTCACTGTTCTATGCATGAATGGCTGCAGGACAACAAAAAAGAAAGAACAACACAAACTAATAGCAATGGCCTCCATAGCAATGGCCTCCAACCTAATAGCACTTGCCTCGAACCTAATAGCGATGGCTTCCACCCAAATAGCAATGGGATCGGGATGCAAAGAGTGGGCGTGGGGATGCAAGGTGCAGTCGTAGCTTTCGTGGCACGTCCCGCCAAAAGCATACAAACTGCTCGGATGTGGAGCGATCCTACCACTGTAGGAGCTTCTGCCTCCCTTGCTTGTTTGCTTGCTTGCTTGATCTTGCTTGCATTTGCTTGCATCCTTCCTTCCTTTCTTCCTTCCTCCCTCGCTTGCTTCCTTCTTTGCTCCCTCCTTGACCTTTTTGATAAGTTGAAACACGACAACCCCCACGTGTGAAGGGCCACCTCTCCGTGGAGCTCCAGAAACATGACACCCAGCATGTCTCTCCAGACTGGCCTTCGGGGGCTTGCGTCTTCTTCGCAGCTCATTGGCAGATCCGACAAATCCTCAAATCTCAAGGTCGGACGGTTACTGACTGAAGGTCCTGGACTTGGCAAGGTCCGCGAGATGCGTTTTTCTTCATGAAGATCCATCACCGCAAAATCACTGCCCACTGGGTATGGTGTGAGTCAATGGCGCTGTCAAGCGGCAGGAGAAGTGGCGAGAAACAAACATGGAGGATCAACGAGTGGCCAGAAGCCACTGCGAAGTCTTGTGACCTTGACACTTTGAAACAAAAGATAGCTCTGGGCCGCTGCACACGGATGTGTCCTTATTGAAAGTGGCTGACCATCCTCGTTGGTTGAAACGTGTCAGATTCTTGTCACTGTCAAGTTCTTCATGATTTGTTCATCATCAAGAGGTTCCTCAAACTCCAATGGCTCCCCTGAAAAAGCTTTAGAGACCGGAACCATCAGGAGGGGCTCTCCTGCTTGGATGTGGCGTGTTTAGAGACCGGAACCATCAGGAGGGGTCCGTCCCTGCCGGTGAGAGGTTGATGAAGATTGCACTCGTCTCGAGACATCCAGAGACTCAGTTTTCCGGTTTTCGTTGCTTCTTGCTAGTAGTAAGGCCTTTCAGCGCCCCGAAAGGAAGCGTCCAATCGCTCGCTCCGTTCGGTTCGCGATGCCCGAAATGCTACTAGTAGCGTCCTCTTGCTACTAGTAAAGCCTGTCAGGTGAGCAAAAAGCTTGCTGAGGGCCTGCTGCCCGGGGCCCAGGTTTTGCCCAGCAAGGAATGACGGGCAACGAGAAACCACGTCTAATGGAGAATTCCCAAGCTGAACGGGTCACTTTTTTTTTCATGGAATCTGGTGGGTGCTGCCCCTGTACAGTGTAACGCAACTTGCTGTTCTAGGAGCGTACATAATCATCATCATCATCATCATCATCATCATCATCATCATCATCATCATCATCATCATCATCA
>CAXAMN010024639.1:634622-663335 GCA_963970005.1 Durusdinium trenchii | reverse complement strand
GGCGGGCCATCTTGGGCCTATGTTGGGTCATCTTGGGGACCTCTGTTGGATCAACTTCGGGCACAGTTTGCGCAATGTATAGACACGGGCCCATCACCCCAACAATGCCGATTATGCATGTCCGCGCGACAGTGGTTTTTGAAGTCCCTTTCCCGCCACGTCTTTCTCCCTCTCTTTCCCCCTCTCTCTCTCTCTCTCGCCTTTTGTTTCTGTCGCCCTCCGTCTGTCTGTCTGTCTGCGTGTCTCTCTCTCTCTCTCTCGCCCTCTCTCTCTGCGACTGTGTGGGCCCATGTTGCCACATCTGGAGGCTATCTTGGGCCATCCAGGGGCTATGTTTCGCATATCTGGGACCGATGTAGGGTCATCTTGCCCATATCTGGGACCTACGCTGGGTCATCTGGAGGGCCGCTGTCAGACCATCTGGGCGCACATGTGCCGCCCTTGCTGATGGAGCGTGCCCGACACCCACGAAATGTCGATTATGCTTGTCCGCGCAGCGCGCACTACCGACACCACCCTTGAAAAACACAGTGTTTTTGCATTTCTCCATCTTCGCCGCGTTAATATGCGCAATAGACACTGTAAAACACAGTGTTTTGTGTGTGAAGTTGGTGGGAGGTTTGTAGGAGGTGGGTCGGGGGTGGTCGGCGGCAGGGGGTGTCGCTCCATAACCTTCGGTTACACCGAGGGCAACACGGGCTGGCCCAGGGGCCGGCGCCCAGACTTTAAGGCTTACGCCTGACAGCCGGGCGCCGGCCCAACACAGGGCAAAAGTAGGACAGTGGAGGAGATAGAGGCAAAAGACATGAGGCGACGGGGGTCGGGACGTCGGGCATCCCGGCAACATCCTTCAATGTGGAAGGGCTGACCGCCCGGGTGTATGTAATTGACACCGAAGGTCGGGAGAGCTGTCGCTCTCTCTCTCTCTCTCGCCTTTTGTTTCTGTCGCCCTCTCCCCGTCCGTGTCTCTCTCTCTCTCTCTCTTTCTTTCTTGCTTTCTATCTATCCATCTATCTATCTTTCTGTTCTGTCTGTCTGTCTGTCTGTCTGTCTGTCTGTCTGTTTGTCTGTCTGTCTGTCTGTCTGTCTGTCTGTTTGTCTGTCTCTCTCTCTCTCTGTCTCCGTCTGTGTCTGTGCCTGTGCTCACTCCCAAGGCTGCCTTTCCACCGCGCAGAGGTCTAGTTTCAAGCCTAGCCAACGACACCATCTATTTCCACAATCACAACCACACAACCACAAACGCAACCACAGGCACGATCACAAACACGCAATCACAGACACACAACAACAAACACAATCACAAACACACCACCACAAACCCAATAACAAACACAATCACAACGACACATCCACAGCACACAAGACACAAGCACAGCGCAGGACCACAGCACACAACCACAACACACAATCACAACACGCAACCACAGCACACAACCACCACGCACAACCGGAGGACCCAAGCAAAATCGAGAACCGCAAAACTCACGACCGTGGCAACATGCTCCTCAGCATGGCTTGTAAACACATGATTGAGATGTCATGGTGGGGATCACTCGAAGCAAAGTAATTTTCCGCTGCAAGATTTTGATTTCTGAGAAGGATTGAAGACATCGGACTCGGACCCCAACGATTCGAAGAGACAATTAATTCATCGGGCGCACCGCCAGACTCTCAATTGGCAAATCTCCAGGAACGTTTTAATGTTTCATCTTCCAAGGTTCGGTCCAGGTGAGAATCCATACCCGTTTGGCTTCGCGAAGTCTGCTCCTGAGCTTGAACTTGTTCACACTCAGAAATAGAAAACCCTCTTTCGCACCACTTTCTGCACACGTTGGCTGTAGAATTAAACATACCTTGGCTACCCCTGTAAAGTATCTGGTAGGGACTCAAATTAAAGCGCATGACACCAGCTTGCGCTAAATCCAAGACGAGTTTTGCTCGGCTATGATATATGTTTGGTCTGAGGTTGTCGAGACCTCCACCTTTGTCGTTCTGGCCGTAGACAGTGGCAATCGGACTTGCGCTATGCTTGGCGTGAAGCTACCGAAGCCTCCGCCGCAAAGCTCGCAGCCCTGTTCGACTGTGGTACCCCATGTCTCCAGCAAGCCAGATCCCCAGATGTAAAGGCAGTGGCTGACAGTGCAAGACTGCTGATTATAGGCCGCTTCCTGGAATCGTTTCACAGAGAATCACTTTGCCTGTAGCAACAAGAAGCTTATTTTGAGAATCGCTGCGCTGGGAATCATTTGATCACTTGTACTTAGAAACAGAGGAAGAAATTCTGAGGCTGCCCGATTCGGTGGTGAGCCAGATCCCCAGTGGCTGACTGTGCCATATAGGCCGCTTCCTTGAATCGTTTCACAGGGAATCGCTTCAACTGTAGCAACAAGAAGCTTATTTTCGGTATCGCCTCAAGCTCACTGGGAATCGTTTCACTTGTCTGTTTCTATAGGAGGAACCAGTTCTGAGGCAGCCTGGTTCGGTGGTCGTGCCCGCCGCAGTCTCCAGCAAGCTAGATCCCCAGGTGTGCCGCAGCCAAAATGCCTAACGTTGCCTGGCACGCCGCCTTCGGGATAGCCGCCAGACGGCAGCATGGCCACTCCCAGACAAGGCCGTAGTAGCTGTAGTAGCAGCCCGTAGCAGCAGCGCCGGGTGCAGGCGTGCAGCAGCCCAGGTGAGTATAGAAAGGGTGTCCTATAGGCCAGCACCAGGCACGGACTGAGGCGGGATGTCCACGCAAGGCCCCAGCAGGTAGCAAGTTGAGCCACCGTTTCACCCTGCCTATACGCAGGCGTGCAGCAGTCCAGGTGGTAGAAAGGGTGTCTATAGGCCAGCATCAGGCTCGGATTGAGGCGGGATGTCCACGCAAGGCTCCAGCAGGTTCGGAACCGCATAGGAGGTGGTAGCACAACCATCACCTCCTGGCCCAGGAGAACTCATCAAGACAGAAGCTTGGCTGGTTCGTAGCCTGGTCTATTGCTTCAGCCGTGCTGCAAGCAGAGGGCATCGCCCGCGTGAGCGGGAAATTCGTACCAGTACTAGATGCTCCCCCATCTCGTGCCTTGTCTTTCAATATCCAACACTATTGCTGAATTATGTACTTTACTCTAAAAACAACCAGGTCAGGAAATCAGGGGCCAAGTTTGTGGCTCAGGTAGTTCTTTGGCTTCTACGGACCCGGAGCTTGACGACGAACCTGAACCTGTGGAAGATAGCCATCCAGGTGGTGAATCTGAACCTGTGGAAGATGGCCATCCAGGTGGTGAAGAAGCTGAAAGTGAAGCCCCTGAGGAAGACCCTGAGGTTGAAGTTGATGAGGACTCAAATGGGGAACTCATGCCTTCCCTCAAACACTTGATCAAAAAATCCAGACTGCAAAACTCTTGGACCCCGTAGCTTGTCATCCAACACTGTGAGGACCCCGATCCCATGGAAGATGCCCGCGGTCCTTTGACCACTCCACTTTCCGCTTCGGCAGAACCTGGCGTCTTGTCAAAGCACGTGTGCATTTGGAAACCTTTTCTCGGTATGTATACGTACATGTCACTCCGGGCCATGGGTTACATATTTCCATGGATGAAATACGTGTCCACATACATGGGTGTTATTTTGGGGCTCCATGGCTTTGCACGTGCAAGGCCAGAGGGAAGACCCAGCAGAAACTTCTCCAGAAGACCCTGCTGTTCTGGATGCTGAAGCAAACCTCCAGCCATGGGAACAGTACATAGTCAAGCATTGCAGTGGCTTCCACTGCAGAAAGTGCTTGAAGACAGCTCAAGAGGCGACAGACTTACGAGAGCAGGACTGTGTTATGGCCGGTCCGAACAGGAAGAAGTGTGATGCCCCACCGGCATACAAACCTGATGTTAGTGCTGCTCTTGGTGGTCCTAGAGTTGCGCATAGAGCAATGGCAACTCCGGTGCGGAGTGGCGCAGAACCTCATCAAACCTGTACTAAAGCCCATGTCCCACCAAGCTCAACAACCAAGCTGTCGACACTACATCACAGGAAAAGATCAAGCATGAGATCGAGGTTGGGCCTGAGCAACTGGCCGAAAGCAAGTTGAGCCATCGTTTCACCCTGCGGTGTCCCAGGCGCCGCCCCGCTAGGCAGGGGTCGGCGGATATCGAGGTTTTGAAATATCACCAAGAGACTACCAGGATTGACACCAGGCGAAGTAAATTACTGAAATGACCCTGGTGTCCCCGTGGTATCAACGCTGACGCCCAACTTCACCGAAAAAGTTCTCTCACCTCGTCGGTGCTGCAAACGATTCTACGCCGTGTGACCCTCGATTTTGGTGAGACTGGTGGCTGGTGCTGGCCAGGCTGGCTGCTTGCTAGGTACTGTATGAATGTATTTGAGATGGATTTGCTTAGATATTTGAGTCAAGAAGAGTCTTCGACGATCTTCGACGTATATGTTACAAATTCCGTTGGAACCTTTCGGAGCTCCAAAGTGTCAGCACAGAGCCGTGTCCTTCCCGTGAAACACGGAGAGACGGCCCACAGAACCCATCTTTCGACGGCCAACCTTCGAGGAAGCGGAACCGCAACGCACTCCAGACCATAGGAATATAGTATTTGTCGTGGTGGTCAAAAGGCTGAAGATCCAATCAGCAAAGTGTTCAATATTGAGTTTTCCTAATGTAGACTCTTGATGAATCAACCCCCCAATATGAAGAGGGATTTCCAATTCAACTGGGGGCAGTTTATTAATCAAGAGTCTACATTACAACAACATCATGTAACAGTCGAGTTTCTGAGCCCGATGAAACAAGAAACATGCTTGCTTTCCAGGACGGGTTGCTTTCATGATGGACAATCAATTGAACACTTTTGGGCACACAAATGGGGGTCGTAGATGGACAGCCCTCATCAGCCTCCTCTTGCTTGTTGGAAGCGATGCTGCAGGTGAAGGCGATCGAAGCAGCTCCACAGCGGCCAGCACAGGAGCCCAGCGGGTGTGAAAGACAGATCTCCGGGCCGATGCACGGCAGCAATTTTCTGTTCAACGGAGGTTTAATAATTCAAAAGGATTTAGCATGATTTTTTGATGAATCTTGATGTAATTTTTGGGGGATATATACCTTGTTGTGTCCGTTTTGAGGGGATGCCTCCTTTGGGCCAGAAGTCATCATCGACGCTGCGACCACGAGCGCTGCCAAGAGAGATGTTTTTTCACCCTCCTTGAGCGTCCACGACAGCTTGGATGGGAGATGTAAAAACCGCGTGTCTCCTGCCTTTGGGCGCAGACTGGTGAGAGGGGCTCCAGAGGCTTTCTTCACCCAATGGACCAGTCATGCCTCGTGTGCCTCTGGCGGTTTGAGGTGATGTAAAGCTGGTCCTCCAAACGGAAGGGTGGAACGTGCCACAGGTGATGACTCCCTGTGAGTGCCCCAAAGGCATCAATGTGTCACACAGTTGGAAGATCCAGGTATAAAAAGTGTCTGTAGTCGATTGGTAATGCTCCTTCGTGGCCTGAAACTCTGCTTGACTGAAGTCTTCATTTTGCCCGGCCCTGCCAGGACCCGACCATCCGCGAGAGGGCACCGGTGGCCAGGCCTCCAGCAAAAAGCCAGTCGGGGCGAGGATGGCAGGTCGATGGACGCGGGAGTTTGCTTGGAGGTCCATAGATGTCAGAACAGGATAGAACAGGCGGAACAGGATAGAGTAGAAACATTTGAAGGTCAGTTTTGTGGGCGTGTTCCTTTTGAGGCCGTGCCACCCTTGCCAGCCTTGGTCCTATTTGTTTGATGAATTTGACGCAAAGCGACGATGAAAAACCCGTGGCAGCAGGTGGCGTGCTGGACCTGGTGCTGCGGCTGCAAGTCCAGGTGCGTGGTGAGAGCTGCGTATTTGGGGTTGTTGCTTTTGGGCCGGTGAGGAGGGAGGTATGACGGATTATGACCATGAGAGACTATGGGGTTTGTCATTTTTGTTTGTTCTAAACGTTGTGCCTAGGATGATGACCATGATGGAATCAAGGGGGGTTAGAAGATGTTAGAAGTTGGTCAGATCCATTGACACCCACCATTTGGGCTAGAATCCGACAGTAAACGGGGATTTGACATAATATTGAGGATGAGCAATAACATAGAACATCATCCGCACATGTTTTGTGGTTTAGTTGTAGAATGGCTATCCCGGTGAGTTTGGCTTCAATTTGTTCTGACATCAGATGCTCCCAAGTAACTGATCTGCCAGAGGCGATTCACTGGAAATTGATTTCCTGGCGTTGCGCGACATGGGTCCATATATATGTATGACACCAGGCCAATGCCGCGCCAATCTGCATTCTGAACGGGGGGATCAATGTTTGTGCAAACCACCAGCTATGGCAACCCCTTGTTGCACCCCTGCCTTCTCAACCAAATCCACTGCCACCGTACCTCAGGTTCGGTACGACTGGATCCCCTCCACATGCTGTCTCCTTCCTCACCGGTACCGGACGGGTGAACGGAAGGACGGGTCCGTGAGACCGCGTTCGAACCAGTTACCGGCCATTCACCGGACGGCGCAATCTCCATCGGTGAAGAGTGTGAATCATATTAACTCCCCATATGAAAAAGGATGTTTTTTGGGGTGCCATCTACTATCTACTCGTCTATCGGTTTTTTTTCTCAGCTCTGGCAGTGGTGGAGGTGTTTATTGGATCGTTGCCCGTTCTCCGCCGCTCCAAAAGCACCAGCCTGGCCACGGCCGAAGAAAACCCCTAGCTGCGACCGTGTTTCACAAAGGGTTTGCACATGTGAGCTTTGGTCACATGCCTGAGTCGGAAGATCATTTCAGCATTGTTAAAGGTTTCACGAAAGATCCATGTCGGCGATATCACGTCGATCACGAGAGGGATACATTTGGATTAAATGCCAGTGGAACACCAAACCTGCCGTGCACTAGCATGAAATCATAGATTGATGAACACCAAGAGAGAGAGAGAGAGAGAGAGTATGAAATCAACTCCCAACTGGTGGGAGATGCACAGGTGCTGGTAGCTTGGGTCCCATGCAGCTTTCTCACCAGCACGATCCCAGCGACCCAGTCCGCGCGTGGCACCAGTTGCACCACCGGGGTTGCACCACCGGTTTCGGTCGAGAAAGGGCGTGGCATAAGAGTTCGCATCCGGTAGCCAATATAAGTTGTTGTTTTTTTGTTTATATTTGGAATATAGATGTATATAGCCCTAATGTAGGTGATATATATATATACATAATAACTGAAGAGAGAGAGAGAGAGAGAGAAAGCTAAAGAGGTTGCCAGGTCAGTCTGATCGCTTCTCACAGTGGATCGGAGTCTGGTCGCCATGGAGGAAGAGTAGCTCGGTCGCCGTGGGGCAGGACCGAGCGCAGCTCGTGACGAGCGCATGAGATCGGGTGTAGCTGTCCTTCTACTCACAGCTGGTGGATTTCGTGTGTGCCCAAACCCAAGGCGACTCTAAGAGAAAACCGAGATCAGGATGTTCCATGTCGGGGGATTTGGGAACCCAGTGGACACCCCGCTGGGAGCCCTCCACTAGCCACCGAACTGGTCACTTCTATCGTTTCTTCCGTCTCAGCATCCGGACCTTTGCAGTGCCAACAAAGTTAATAAGTATTAGCAATATGACTATGCAGACACAGACATGTCCGTCCACCACTTTGGCAGTTTCCTGTATGGAGTGGAAGGCCAATTGGAAACTTTCTAGACCTCTCCCCTGCTAGTCCCACACCCCCAGTTCAGTGGTTTGTGACTGCCTTTGGAAGGTTTGGTTGCCACTTTGACCCGAAATGAACGGCACATGTTGTAACTTCTGGTGTTTTTCAGGAGCGTAGATGCAGACCGCTTATTTGTACGACCTTTGCAGGTGGCTGGGGGAAGACTTCTAACTCAGTGAGCAATGAAATCTCCCGAAGTCTCCAGCACATGGCTCATCAGCAACAGTTGGGGCATTTGAGTACAGTTGATGACTGGCCGGGCCGGGCCTCCTTCGACAACTCCCCTTCGCTCGAGGTCCGTGCAGGCCTTGCGTGAGCACCTGGAGCGCCAGGGCGCCGAGCTCACGCGCCTGCGCGTGGCGGCCGTGGACGGTTCCTCCCACGCGCGCGAGGACGCGCGCGGGAGGACGGGACGGGACGGACGCTTTGAGCGGTCGGGAACATCGGGTGGACTGGGAATGACACTCTGACGAAGACATCACATGGAAGTGGAGTTCACCCCTTGGTTGGTAGGGGAAAGTCGTTTTTTTCCGGACCATGCCATCCACTTCCATGTGAGTGAGTCAGAGGGCAGTGTGTTCTCTCGGAGTCTTGTGAAGGTTTTTGCAGGTGTTGTTTGAACGTTTGCTATTTTCTATCTGGAGTCTTTGCGCTTTTCTGTTGGATTCTTGCCTGAGGGCACAGCTACTCTTGAGACTCTTGCACCCAGCTGTACAAAACCGATGGGTCATGCCAGTTCAGGAGATTCAAGTTTTAAGCGTGACCCACGTGTTGGTTCAATTCTTTGTGATTCTTTGTGTAGGACCAGCCCTTTGCGAGGTTTTGCTCAGATCAGAAATAAAGCCTGAGTAATGAGCTTCAGCCAAGTCAGCTCAGCAGTTATTCAGATTGATATACTCTTTTCAAGATGTCCTAATTGAGTTGAGTTCTTTCTTTGCAGTGGTAGCCAGGAAGTAACTGAGTAACAAGCACCTTGGGATAGATTATGGTTCTGTTGGAACTGTACTAATTCTGTGTTCTTGAGTTGACAAAACCTGACAGATTTTGTGCATTACATGTTCACTGTCATCATGATACTTCAGACCAGTCATGGTATCCCTGACGTGAGCATGCATTACCACATCCCAGTCGGACCAGTCATTTACAAACACTTGAACGATGCTACAACTCCTACGTACCTAGAATGACATATTATGGTACTAAACGGATCTTGAAACCAATACAAGCTAGTTGTTCCATGGAGCTTCATCCTCGGAGCTTAATCAACCCATTTTATCGTGAACATGCATCCTCATACACGCACTCGTATGTAAATAACCTTCACATATAGATCATTGTTTCGATGGATTGTTTGCGATGCACTCTTGAAATCATTGTATCCCGGTTAGCCTGGGAGGAGCGTGGTGTTTTCGCGGCTTCTGCCATCAGCACGGGGGAGGTGTTGGCGCAGGCGAGAAGACTGTCGAACCTCACTACGTGGCCGCCCCTTGATTGACCTGTTATGTTAGGCTGCTACGGGAACCAACCCCAGAAAGGTGAAGGTGATGTAGAGAGAGAGAGAGAGAGAGATCTGGAGAGATGTTTGGGGAAAGACAGATACATCAAACGTTTCAACCTGTGATCTTCTGCAGGGCCAAAATGTTCGCTTGAAAGAACCTTGTTTGTTTGCAGCTCTTGGGGTCGTGTTATCTTCAGCCTCATTCTGGAGGTGATCTTGGAGGGGGGTGGAAGCGAGCAGATGGCGAACACATCCACTCAGCCACCGTTCTCCAAACAAACCTGAGGTTGCCAAATTGAACACACTTCAGTTGCTGTTGTTTGCTCTTAATTGGTTCCATGCTCTGACATCAGTGAACGTGCATAAACTATCAGACGGTTTGGAGCAACAAACGAACAACTAGCCAGTAAGATTTGTGGCCATTGAGGCCAAATTCATGACATTGGGTTCACACCACAAATTTGGGCTCATTTGCCATGAACCTAAGAGTATAACTTACCATTTCACTGTCCACCCTCCGAGAGCCCATGGCAGGTGCCACAGAGCTGCGTTTGGAGCGCTGCTTCTGCCCGGCAAAGTGCCTATGGCCAGGCTTTTGCAGAGGTCTTTCCAGAGGCGGACGGAAGTGGTGTTTCCCTGTTGACTCTTGATGTGTGAACTGCCTGAACTCTTGATGTGTGAAACATATCCTAAATTGAACAGTCAACAATAGTACTTACCCTACTCTAAATTGTTAAAACATGTTAAAACTCATGGCTCTGGAAGACGATGCTTTTTCAAGAGATGACCTCACTCGGTTCGTTTCAGCGCTTCACCTGGTGCTCAGCGGCACCGATGCGATTGATCGCCTCAGCCTGCAGGGCAAGGATAAGATGGTCTTCCTGCTGGATTTGATGGCTGCCAGGTTAGATGAGAAGCACCCGAGGTGACTCGGACACCGGAGGTGATTGATAGTTGGACTCTATAATTATCTCAAAGTGGTGCTGAACGAGGCCCAGAATTGCCCATGAAGAAAACTCATTGAGGGAATAACACGCATTCCTTTAGAATTGCTGATCTGATCTGTTTTGGTAGCGAAGGGCTTGGCTAGAAGTTTCTGGGGCATGCGAAAAGGACAGGTCACGGTGATGTTGTGGCTAGGGAAGCTTCGGTCCAAAAGTTTGCACATTAGCAGCTCAACCATCCAGCAGCGGTGCCATAGAGTTGGCACAGCAGCTCAATGTTGTATAGTTATTTGTTCTTGCAGCAGTTTCTCCACCTGACCACTGCCATTTTGGGAGGGATTGAGACACAGATCTGGGAGCACCAGGAAGACTCACCTCGTGGGACTGGGTCCACACGTAAGTAAGACCTCTTGCGACCTCTTGACTCTTGTAAGGTCCAAGCTGCGGAAGGTCCAAGCTGTTGGAGCTGATAGACTGGTAGATGTGTTTCAACATGCTTTCAGATTTGTCTTCACATTCCGCAGAACCCTGCACATTCCGGATCAAAAAAGGAGTGTTGGACCACTGAATTCTACCTGAACGATCGCTTTTGGAGGGCCAACGAGACGTGCACCGGTCCACCGCTGCGCGCCGTGCACGCCGTGCTCGGATGTCGTTCAGGCACGCCTATGCCTCGGCGCTGCCCAAGCAGCCACCCACACCAATGGCCTGGCCGGAGAACTTGCGCCACGTGGACGTGGAGGTGGACGTGGTGGTGGACCTACCGGGTGGGGGGGAAGAAAGACTGGAATGCACGTAGGCATAGGTGAGGGATGCTGAGGGGATGAAGGCAGCAAGTTTGTGGGGGACGTAACCATGACCGCGTCAGCATGCAAGATCTATTACAGTATGTATTAATCTTTTGTTGCCATACTGAGCCTGGGAGGGAGTGTGTTCCTGTTTTGAGACATGGTGCCTGTCCGACTTTACTTGGAAAAGCATCCTGCTTGGCAGACACGAAGACTACCCGTTTCGCTCCCCGAGTCCACCGACTGTGGGCTTAACAGGTCGGAAGTATGCTGAGAAACGCTGGTCGTTTCGCCACGGTGAGAATGGTCGTTTCTTCGTTTGGGACAGATACCACGCCACGGTCCAAGCGGTCGCCTTCTGGTGGACCGATGGTCCAGCGAGTCCTTGCGACGGTCGCGAGGTCTGAACGCGGGTTACCCCAATGGTCCTGCTCTGCAGCGGTACCCGGGGTGGGAAATAGCCCTTTACAGTACAAAGGTATGAACAAACTAACTGGGGAGGTCTTCTTATGGCGTTCCAGGTGCCAATACCCATGGGTCAAAAGCTGGAGGTGTAAAACTCTGGTGGGTTGACCTGCCAGGTAATTAGTTCCTTCCATTCATTTGGATGGGTCAACTAAGTTATCCCAGTTTGCAGTCCAAACGAAAGCAACCTCCGGATCCACGATCACAATCTTCAACTCGATTTATATAGCGACCCCATCCATGAACCAGGATTGATTTCTGAAGCCAGACCCCACAGCCTTATCATAGCTCCGGAAGAAATGGATGCCTATTGCTATTGGAAATAATAGCTAATAGTAAATAATTAAGAACGTGTTGCGTGAAGAAAAGGCTCAGACTGGAGAAGTCTTCCTCATCTCTATTGGGGCATCGATAGATTCACACTACCACTTGGGAAGGACAATTCAGGGGGGTTCAACCTTGTTACCTTGTTACAATAGTCAGTGCATCTGAACTTCATCCGGCATTATCATTTCTCGGGGAGAACGGCTCGACTCAGAGAGGATTTGCGCGGCTTAGGTACCATGCTCTCGGGCACAAATTTGGGTGCCGCTGTGGCAGAGGAGCGTGAGGAGCTCCTTTGGCTCAAAGATCGGGTGCTCCCAGAGAAGGAGAACACCCTCAGGAGCTCATCTCAATAGTTTCCTCCTGTCACAATTTCTTGGGCAGTGCGCAGCAAATTCACACTTACGCTGAAAAAGGTTTGGATTTCGGCCATGCTTGCTCACTTCCTTCACTGTATGGGCCAAGAAAACGTTAATTCAGAGACCTTTTTCATGAAACTGTTCCACTGCACAAGCTTTCGACTCGATCAGTGGGATTTTCACACGATGTTCACTGGTGAATGTATCCAAGATCCTTCATTCGGAGCTATATAGATATGGGGCTACATGCCCTCCTCTCGACTGGAAAAGATCTTCAGATTATTCTCCTTGGGTGCGGTTGGCTTTTGACATCTTTTGACCAAATTCAAAGTCTCCTTCCTCTGGATTGCAGACCAAGACTCATCAGTCAGACACGCGGCAAGAGGCAATTTGTTCCACATTAGCGACTGCGCAGGAGTCAGTAAGCCTTGGTAAGCCTACCTGAGGGTACCGTTTTTCACCACCCTCAGTCTTCCACACGAGGTTGGAGAAGGACTTTGCCTCCGTCATGCCTAAATTGCAAAGTGCACGGCCCGAGCTTTTCAGCCGCTCGCTTTGCACATGTGTGGGGCACTGGAAGACACATCTGTGATGCACAGGAGGGGCCTCAGTAGAAAGTACTAACTGCTCAGAGATCCAGTCTGGAGGCGGCACCTTCCTAGGATCATAGCATATCATAGCTAACCAAATATGTTTTAAGGGCTTCATTTTAGCCTTAGCTCGCTCTTGCAGGGACGACCTCACTACTTTCACCAGAAAGAAAGCATCTAGAGCGCACACTTTGGGATTATCGAACTCGACTGAGCCAACATAGCCCCCACCGATCCCCAGGATAAAGAGAACTCATCCAAACCCTCATCACCTGAGTTTGTTTTTTGGTTTGGGGGGCAACTACAGTTCTGTCTTTTCAGTCAGGCTGCTGAAAAACGGACGTTGGTACTTTTTGAGAAGCTCCGAGTTCTCAGCTTTCAAAAGGTTCTGAAACATGGAAGCAAGAGACGCCTTGATATTCCAACACGTAGTCTACTTGGGATTGCTTGATGCCGGGCCTTGATTGATGGCAATTGATGGCACCTATGGTCAATTCCGCCGGTCGCGACCCGGTCGACCCGGTGTTCGACCCGGTCGACCCGGTCGCGTGGTGAGTCGAACTGCTCGTTTCGCTCGGAAATCGCCCTTTCAAAGGGCGTTCGGTACCTGGACCTCCCATGACCTCCGATCCGAAGCAACGACATGTGGCGAACATGCATTTTCTTTGAGGTCACCACTCTTGAACATGTTTCTTCGGTCCAAAGGTGCCCAAGCTGTCGGTCCGGAGGCTTCACCCATTCGGGTCGAGTTCGAGTTCTTCACGGGGTCGAGTTCTTCCGCCGGAAAAAGGCTGGTATGTACAACAGATAGATTTTGTTGTTTAAGTGCACACCTACAGCCGCCCTCAGCGGTTTTTTTCCAGATGTTACGTAAAAAGCTGCTTTTCTCACATGTTTACGGAAAATTATAGTCGTTTCTGAAAATTACGGTCGTTTGGTTTCAGAGCCATGGTGTTTCATTGCCAAATCTCCACACCTCCACCCAAACATCTCCATAAAGCATCACTTGACTGACTCCAAACCGTTTCTTTTTGCAGCTCATTTCACCCCATAAGCTGCACTGCTTCAACATATGGTACTGGGCATCCACAGGGTGACACGGCAGCTTTAACAGGCAGAGGTATCCAAAACAGCTTTCACAGGTCCAGTCGTCTCACAGCTTTTGCAACTTCACGTAGGATGCCACAGTATATCTTTGGAGTGTTCGGACGTGAATTAATTTGGGTGAAGCTCGACGCGACAAGCGTGAGACATGACCAACAAAGTCTTCACATAAAGCCGTTCCATCAACAATAGGGTTGTAGATTTTTACATCTCCTCCTCTGAGCGCACCAAGGTGCATAGCACGAACAACATGGTGGAAATAGTGAATTTTGGGGACCATGTTGAAATGGAGTTTCTTTTCTGAGAGGCTCCAAGATGCCAGCTTGCTGTATGAAGTCAGAAAAACATATCCTGCTTTGCAGGCTTTCTCAGCTGAGGCTACGGGCATGAACACACCTTCGGAATACAGCACATGCATGCAGTCATGCATCGCCCTCACACCCATCAAAATGAGCGAAAATGGTTTCTCACCACTTTCCTCGTGGAATGTTTCTTCCAGCAAGAACTGTACAAATTTCATAAAGACAACTGAATCGCAGCCTTTGTTCCACCCACCTTGTGTGTATTCTTTTGGACCGTTCCAACCTATCACAGATGTTTTCAGCCCTTTGCAGTCCAAGTGCAGTTTATTGGCCTTGCAAAAGTTGGCCAGCTCTGCATTCATGGCTGCCAAATTGCGTTCAAAAGAACCTTCACTGAAGAGGGGTAGGATCAACACCATAGACGAACCAGCAAAGTCCTTGTACACTCCCATCTGCAAAATATGGAACAAATCCATGCGGAAAAACTGGGGCAAAAACACGTCTTCCTCACAGGGAATGAACTTGAGGATACTTGGGCATTCATCCCACGGAGCCTCATTGTTCTCAAACTCAGTTTTGGACCATGTGGGATCCAATCGCAAATCCTCAAACGGCAATCCAGGTTGTCCCGCATGACACAACCAACAGCAACCAACGAGGCCCTTAGACTTCTCATTGGGCGCCCGCTTGCGAATATTGCCAAATGTTCGGTTTAAGGATGCAGCTTTGGAGATCCAGGGTAAGTCTCCCTTTAACCCGATAGGAATGAACTTGAAGGTCGTCCCATCGCAGTCTATGCCGGTGTTGTACAAATCTGCCCAGAACTTTGACCAATGCTCTAGAAGTCTAGTGACTGGGCTCCAATCATCCTTGTAAACACGCCAGCGAACAACTGCAAAGCAAAAGCGGCTTTCCATGGAGTGGCCAAGGTAATTTGCACCACCTGTAGAAGTGCTGTCAGGTTGCTTTGAAGTACCTCGTCCGAAAACAGGTTCAAATTGGAGAATGAGAAGTTCCTTTTTGCTGTAAGTCCTACCTCCGTCACCGTGCAGGTTGACAGGCACCAAGTGTCTCAAGCATGTCCTGCCATCACGAGCATCTCTAAAGACACTGTGTGATGGATGGAGCTTCTCGAAAGACTGCCAAAAGGATGCCAGCTCAGTTTCACCTCATGTCAGAAGCTGCGCATGGTTTTACTGGATCTGCCCTCCGCTGACCCCAAAACTATATTGAAAAAAACAAATTACTGTAAACTCTTTGCTCATTGATCATCTGTGAGGAACATGTGTCCATCGGCAAACCTGCAACCTTGTCTAGGTGACCAATGTCTCGCATAGCTGTGATCAAGTCAGCTGGGCGGATACACGGAAAGTGTGCAAGTAGATCACCTTCCCCAATCTCAACTTCAGAAATAGTTGTAGGGAGGCTCAACCCGTTTTTCTTCAATACGGAAAAGACCTTCCGCTCTGCATCTCTTTCCCTTCCCCTTGCACAACCATAAAGCACATTGCAAAGTACATCCCTATCTATCTCGGAAGCCACTGCGTCTTGGACCAGCTGCTTCGCAGGAACCTTGACACTGAACTGGTTCCCAAAAAGAGGAGAAAACATATAGCAATAAGAAGAACCTAGGGCGCAGGCCCCCATTCCGTATTTCTTCGCAATCTGCCGGGCCTTCATGGTAAGGTCCTGAATGCCTGGCATGGAAGTAGCGCAATGCAAAAATCACAAAAGTGCTCACCTGAACAGATCGAGTCTCAGGATCACTTGTAAGGAAGATAGGTTGCACCAGACAGAAACAGCCGAAACACGCTACAAGAAGATGCGCGTGAGAAATCACTCTGTTTTTCTTGCAAGTGCCATGGAGCCATGTGCCACACTCCCCACTCCGTGTGTGGACACCTAAGGCTGCAACTTGTCTTTGATGCCTACACCACATCTCGTGGTGAAAATTAACCCCTACTTGCTCTTGCTCTTGGCCTTAGATTTTGCATTTGCGCGGCCTTTGGCCACTTCAGCAGCTTTCTCCACCACTGACCTCCGCCCTTTACCAGCAGAAGATGCAGAAGCCTCAGCCTTTGGCTCAGCTTCATGCTCAGGCTCAGGTGACTTTCTTTTCTGAGGTCTGGATGGTTTGGATGTTTTTGGCTGCTTTACCTTACGCTCACTGGCATCAGCTTCGCGCTTGCACTTCTTGGCCTTCCTGCATCAAGCAATCGATTTTGCCAATACAAGTGAAGATACAGATGGAAACATAGGATAACAGTCCAAACTAGAAGCACCTGTTCTTCTGCTTGAACGACATGGCCAAGACGCACCTAGCCAAGGTTGTAGATCTAAAAAGGAAAAGCTGGAACCTTCGCATTGAAGTTGAACGTTACCCTGTCAGACTTTTAAAATATACGTTTAGGCACGATCGCTTCACGGCAGCATATTCTGCTTCCAATTTCTTGCTGAGCCTCGGATGCGACCCAATCAAAGACAGGATGGTGAAAGGCGACTGAACGGCATGACGCACAATACTGCATACGTTTGGACAAGCAACTCAGCGGAAACTCCATGAACCCTTTGATCTGCTTGATAGCCAGCCAAAATGTCGTACTGGCTATTCAACTCGCTAATCACCTTCTCCATTTTCTTGATCTCCCTGAGCCCGCCAAAACTCGAAAAACTCTAAATCTATATACATTGAACTGTAGCACACATGAATCTGGGGAACTGACAGTGCAATTGAAGGGTCTGATGAGTCCAGCTTTGCTACAAACTTGCTGAGATAATCTTTGGTGGACACACACTCCGCCATGTAGTTCGCCAAGACTTCACCTCCCTAGCACAAAAACGTACGAAAAACACGATCCCACAACATAAATTTGGTGAAAAATCATCTCTCCCAGCCCACCTCCAATCCCAACAAAACCGGCCTTCTGACCCTTTTCCTCCATGCATGTGTTGCCGAGAGCTGCCCGCGCATGAGCTCTGGCCAGGTCAAGATGATCTGGGCCGGGAGCAAGTGCCAGATCATCACAAACACCTTGTGCTGACTTCAGTTCTTTGATACCCTCCCGTCGATGCTGACCGCTTTTACCCATTGTACGAAAATTGCACCAATACACCTTCTCATCGTCATCATACTCATTCGTCCTTGGGGCAAAAAACAGGGGAATCTATAAGGAGTTCTGGGGTGGCCGAGGCACTGGGTAAGTCCTTTCTCCTCTGCCTTTGCGCAAACCTTCCTCGCCTTCTTCCTTAAGTATGCAAACTAGGTTACAAGCACTGATGCCTTCACTGTCACTCCCCTTGTCCTCCCCAAAAATGCAGACAATAGACTCAGAAAATCCCAAACCTCCTTCCGACACAGCCTTCCTCATGTCCGCAAAAGAATAGTAGCCACCTTGGGTTTCTAGATTGGAGTACGTCTCAGACTCCTTGAAGGCATCCAGCTTCTGTTGGAACACGTCCTGCATCCAGCAAAATGCAACATGTGCCTTCAACAAAGTAAACCGCTAACCGTCCTTGTTCCCATCCGACTCAACCATGAGGTCAATCAGCTTATTCCTGGAAGCTCCCTTGGCCATCCATCTCTCGTGAAGATCTGGATCAACCTTCAACTTGCCTGTGCACATCCTCCGAACAACTGCCTCGCAACGAGCACGATTTTTCTTAGCCTCAGCCTCCAAGTCCTTGTCAGCACTGACTTCGCCCGGGAACAAGTTTGTGGGGGTTGGTGCCGAAGTCCTCTTTCGCAAAGACTGGTGTGCACCACCCTCATCAAGTTCAGTGTCTGAAATTTCAAGTGGTGTGCCTGACCCTGGTGGTGTAGGCGTGGAAGTCGATGACCCCGGCATAGCCTGGAAAGCAGTGCGCCAGAACCTTTTTTCAAAGCAACTGGAAGCACACTAAGTCACTACCCACATGCAGCCTTCGGACTTGGTGCCGGTGATGTGCAACAAGAAAAGACAGCAAGTACATCTCCCACATCAATGCCCTCAAAGATTCAAACAGCAGTGCAGACAAATAGACTGCAGCAACAAGAGTTTCTATATGGCACAAAAAAGTGCCAAGGTGCTGCAGCCTGAAGCTTTGAAGCCAAAGCATCCTTTGAAGATGTGGCGGCTTGAGCAGGTCCAGCAGTAGCCACCTCACAAATACAGCAACCGGAAGAACAACACACAATCTTCAAGGTTCATACAGATTCATGCACGGAGGTCCGGCCTCTGGTAGAGCTTCTGCAGGTATCGTTTCATCAACCTGCACGCAATTAACCATGAAACTCAGAGTATGATCCATGAGGTTTTCTGAGGCCTGCGTGTCATCCAATGCATGCTGATCCGTTTCAGCAGGCTTGGAGCCAGGAGGCTGCCCCTGCAAAGAACCACCAGAATGTAATTGATCAAAGAAGGCAATACATATATATATATATGTCATTTTTGCAAAATGCACTTGGGAATTAGAAAGCTAAAGGTATAACCAAAGGCCTTGAAACATTGCCCCTTTGCATCCTTCTCTTGAAGCCGCTGTCGTAGATCCTCATCGCAGTAAGGATACAGCATGCAAGGCGTATGGACATGGCATTCCAGCACATTTGAGCAGTGCACCTGTCCTGCACTGTTTTTTCAAGCCCTTCAATATCATTAGGCAATTCCATCTTCACCCGGCGAGAGCCTCGAACCCCGGCCAGCATGCTCTGACCCGACCAAGCCCGGCTCTTCAGAGTACGAGGAGAACCGGACATGAAAAGATGGATTTCGAACCGTTTCGAACCCTATCCAAGGACAGCTTTGAGCCTGCAAATCCTGAGGGTTTGGGATTACGGAAAATTATGGAAAATTATGGCTTTCCTATGGTTTTCCTACGGTTGTTTATGGTCGTTTTTTCGAGGGACCGTTTTCGAAAAAGCATCCGAACTGCTCGAAATTATGGGCGGTTCTCGACAATTATGGCAAATTATGAAAAATTATGGAAAATTATGGTTGTTTTTCGAGCATTTACGAGCGTTTTTCGAGATATTACGGGCGTCCCAGGTTTGGCACCACGAAAACAGCTTCATTTCAGCAAAAAATGCAGAAAAGGAGTGCACTCACGGAAAGAGGTTGTAAATTATGCTCAAAACCCTCGATGCTGCGACCTGGTACCTAAAGCAGATTACAATGTTCACTTCTGATGAGTCAAACCTGCACAGCAGACGTGTGCAAATCTGTTTCACAGCATACACGGCTTGAGCTTTAGTCAGGCAAGCTCAAAAAGCAAAAGTCCTGTACACCCCTACAGGATTATCCCGTGCACAACTCAAAAGGCATCCCTCATACAAAGCTTTTGTTCACATTATTGCAATTATTGAAAGTAACTGGAGGATCCAGATCATCTACAAGCGCACAGGAAGAAGTGGGCGCCAAGCTGTGGGTATGCAAAGTCCTGTGCACCCACGGAGGTAATGCACAAACTCTACCAGGCCGGCATCCTCGCCCAAATCGGACAAAGATGCTTCAGCAAACATGCGCATTGCTTCACTATCACTGTTCTCCTCTTTGTTGGAGAATTCTTGGTATTGAGCACGAACAAACAACTCAAAGGCCTTTTTCGCAAAGGCTGGTGTGTACATCCTTGGGAACCATAACAAAGAAAGATTCAAATTATATATACGTATATGGATCATATGGATGCCTGTGCTAAACACGAATCTGCAAAAAGTCAACCATTGTTGCATCCAAATGTCCCTGTGGCAGTAAGCCGTGATGTTCCCTGCCACCTCTTTTTGCCTGCTTTGTCTATATATTGGTGAACCGTTTTTTTTACCTCCTGGAAGGACTTCATGTTCAGGCGGCCCTTGATTGAAAATCCGGATATCCACGGCCTATTGGACCAAAGAACCAATCTCTTAGGAGTTGGTGCGTCATAGTGTCCAAGCCACATATAGGTTTTAAAGACCTCAGCGTGGAACAGGCATCAAACGCCTCGACATTTGGCAATCCCGAACTGGTCTTGAAACTGCTCCCCCACCCCCCCAGGGTTTTTTGATTTCAGTCTACTCTTCCAGGGTTGGGGGTTAGGATCTTTCACGTGAAAAAAGTTCAAGAACATATATCATCACCATGTCACACGAACCCGTTCCAAAAGCCAGAGAAATCTTTCTGATCGGAAAATGAGACTAGACCGTGGCTGCTCCAAGACCCAATTGGAATTCAATGCTGATATCAGCAGGCAAATGAACGCACACCTGACAAACAACATGAACCATCAATCTTCAATTGTCAAAATCCCTATACCTTTACTTCAATCCAATAGAGCTTTGGCAGCAAGGACAAAATGGAACCTGCCTGGCAGCCATCAGATTACCTTCTTGCACTGACCTGTACTGCGTCCAGCCCTCTGGCACTACATAGCTCCGGAGGGTCGAGCCCCTGCTCGTAGTGACCCAACTGGAGCAAAGGACTCCAATCCAAGTTAGGCCCTGAATGTCATTGCGAAGGACTGCTGTCAAGAAGGACCTTAATTAAGCCAAAGTTTGTGAAAGGTATTGTCTCAACCACCCAACATTCACCCACCGCTCAAACACAACCAACGCAAATCAACTCAAGATGGCACCCAAACCCAGACGGCTTGTTGATGTCCATTCCGTTACCATACAGCTTGTCCAAACAAGCTGTGTTTTGCCCGCAGCCCTCAAACTGACTGGCCATAACTGCAGATCCGCTGAAGAGCTCCACCATTGACGACGCCTGTTGTACGCCAGAGAAAGGAGTACCCCGCCGCCTCATGCCAGCGGATGTCAACATTCCAGACCAGAAGAAGTATGGACAAGACGAAGATCTTAGCACAAACTTGCCAGGAAAAGGGTTGATAGGATTCTGAAACAAACACCACAGCAATTCAAGTTTGGCTTCGCGGCTTTAGGTGCTCTCAGCCGGAACAGGCTGCACACCAAAGACGCAGGAGTCCAAGACGGCATGACGTCAGGTCCTTTTGTTCACTCCTCTAACTTGACTTGGCAATGCTGCAGCCACACCGATGCACTCTAGCACTCTAATTACTGCCAACAGCTTATATAACACATAATACCTGGAACCGTGTTCGGCCACAAGCTAAAATTGTGCCAGGAACACTTGCAGGCTTCTTCGTCTTGAGGGAAAGCACTTGGCCTGATCGGGAAAATCCCCTTTGACCTCGGAGAACTCGCCGTAGATTCCGACCTGCTGACGAATGCCACTTACACTTGGCCCAAAAAAGGTCAGCAGCAACAGCTGACCTGCCGATAAATGCAAATTGAACTCGGTCAGCTGGAACAAGATAGCTGTAACTCGTTTTTGTCAGAGGTTTGGACTGCTGTGATCTGCACAGAGGCTCACCCTACTCGATACAAAATCATCGAGTCGCTAATCTCAATTGGATCAAAATAAAGCCTTACAGTGGTGTGCCCCAACTTTGGCGCTCAGCTCTGATTCCCCACAGAGCGCGTGGCCAATCACACCAAAGGCCAGCTCATCTCACTTGCCTAGTTGACATCAGTCGCACCGCCTGGAGGACAAAAAAATATCAACAATAAGTTCAATCAAATGCATGGGAGGTTACAAAGGAACTTAAGGAAAATGGAACTTGCATAGTCGACACTCAAGAATTTACTGCAATGGCATGATGGCCTGCTTCCATCGGGGTCTTGATGAATGCCTTTGCTGCCTGCTTCACAATATCCATCACTTCTTCCCCTGTCGGGTCCTCGCTCGCATGCGCAGAGTAGAACTTGTAGCCGAAGGTCCAGAACTCAGCCTGTCATTTGATATTTCCAATATACATCAAAGTTGAAATTGAAACAACACTCGAAATACCAACAATGGCCGAAACATCCCTTCTCTAGCCTCCCACTTTGTTTGCTTACCAGCCGGCATGTGCGGCTTGATGATCTTGGAGAAGTGGTGAGCTGCAGCGTCCCAAAAAAGCCCCATGTTCTCACCTTTAGGTCTGTAGCGCCTAGCAAAAGTGGAGTTCTCCCCTGTTTTGGGTTTCTTCTCCTTCTCTGGGGTCCTCTTGGGTGGTACCTTCTTGCTCGGGGGTGTGACCTCCAGCTCTTCTGCGCCATCAACCTTCCTGCCCCGTTTTGTCCCTGGCCCCTTCCCGTCCTTCTTCTCCTGTTTCTTCTCAACCTTGTTACGACCCTTTCCCACGGCATGCTTCTTCTTATTCTTTTTTTTATGCTTTGCGTCTCCCGTGTTCTTACCCCTTCTCCTTTTGGGTGTAGGCTTCTTCTCCCCGGTTTTGCCTTCTTCTTTTTCTTTCTTTTTGTTGAGGTCTGATTTCAATGATAGCTGCGCTTCCCGCGTCGGAACCTCGGGTTGGGGAACAAAAGGACTGCCAAGCACGCCTGCAACAACAGCGAGACCAACAAATCAGCAAGAACCAACCACAGTAAAAGACAATGTTCAGCCGCAGAACTTCTTTGATGGGGGACAGCCCTGTTTTTGTAGCATCTCCGAAAGCAATGGTTGCATCAGAATCGCTCTTGCCACGGCGTTTGGTTTCCGCAAACGTCTTTGGTCTAGGTCCAATCTGGGAAGGACTACCAGGTGCATCTAGTGCATTCTGCATGATTTGCGTGTCCAAGTGAACTGGCTGAGTCTCGTCATAATCTTTGACAGAGGTGTCAGCTGGATCAGGTTCATCATCACTTGAAAGAACATCAAATGGTCCTAGACAAATGGGTAAAAGCTGGAAGCTGAAGAAGTACACTCCACAATTACAGGTCATCACTTCTTCACGAGACAAACTGAAAAGTCCTTCTGAAGAGGCTTGCCGGGTCAAAGGCTTCAGCCTTGCCCTTTCCTGCGCCATCCTTGGACAACCAAGTGTTGCAAAACCACCTTGGGATGCCCGGAGATTAATATACCTGAATGGGTGAAAAAATGCATGCAAGTGTCAGCCTTTTGGCCTCCAACTTCAGCTCAGCCAAACGAAGCATCTCTTCGAGGGACATGTCACATTCGATGTTGTTGGGGGAGTCCTTTTTGCCTGAAGCGGTTCCTTCTGGGACGGGGTCCACACAAGAATCACCGTGATCAGAACCGCTCTCACTCTCACTTGCGGAACCAATCTGAAAACCACCACCCTCCTCTGGTTCATTGTCAGCCTCCACATCCGAATCAACATGTACCACCTCCTGTAGTTGCTGATGAGCCAGCTTGGCACCCATCGCCTCAGAAAATCAAGATGAAAGAGTCTGTATAGTGAGTATAGTGTTGTTTGTTTGTCTTGGGTTCTGCAGGCACAAAATGTGGCAGCCAAGTTTCATCACAAACCTTCTCGAATGCCTGCTGGTAATCATTGCACAAATCCCGCAACAAAGTATCCTCAAAACAGAAACTCAACAAACATTCCAGAACCAGTAGCACACAGGAGCGGAAACCAAAACACCCACACACACAAAAAAACAGTTTGGCTAAGGCACCCTTGGGGTTTCTGGTCTAGTCCACTTATGCCTGCAGAAGGTCAACATCTTCTTGATCGCCCAGGCATCTTTAAGGGCAACCGACTCCAAGCGGCTTGGGTCAGGGAATCCACAGTTGTCATGAAACTGCAACGTCTCAGAAAGGAGCATGTCAACCGATGGGTTCTTCAAGCACCCATGCTCTGCAATAAGCCTGGTGATAGGCTTCAAGGCTTCAAAGTTATTGTGGACGCATTCAATGCATCCTACAACAACTGGTTCGCCTTCACTTTGCTTGAGGCCTCTAGTGAAAGGCGCCCCTTTCTGCGAGCAAGAGCGGAAAAGTTTGTCTCTGTCCCAGATAACATGAAGCTCTGACACCCATGACAAGTCCCATTCATTCATGGGACCTTTCTCCAAAGCTTCCGTACCCTTGGGTTGCAGCATTTGTGACAAATCCCACACTCTTGGACCAATGGCTTCAGGGCAAAAGGGAATACGTATTTGACAAATGCCTCAAGGCACATCCAAATGAGGACACTGAGGACACTCACTAGCTTGCAAATCAATTTGCATGCTGCAGACTCTTCAGGAAAAAATATCAATTCTCCGGCCTTTGAACGCAGGAGTTGGTATCTTCCCCATTGCTCACTGAAAAAGGAAGGAGCAGCAACCCATGTGCATCCTTGTCTTGAAATTGTTTTGATGTACTTTATCAAAGCGTCTATGTGAAGACTGGGCTATTGAATCATGACTATATATACGGTAATGTACTCTCATTGGCCTCTTGAAAGGAGGGCAGCAGTTGAAAGTGCCACAACTTCCAACATGAAATGGATGCAAATGTAATCGTCCTCTTGGAATCCTGAGACCTCCTCTGGAACCTCCTTTAGAGGCAATTATGGTATTTTACGGCCGTTTTTGAAAATTACGGCCGAGGCTGTTTTTTTAGAAACATCCAAAAAAAAGCCATGCATCTGAGGTGGTAGGCAGAATAAGGGTGTTGCACACAAAGTTCTTCTACGAACTTCTTCTACGAAAGGGTGCCCCAGGTTTCATTTGCACGTGATTGGTCCGCGGAGTCGCTTTTCCGGGCTTCTACCGTTATACCCGGGGAAAAAGGTGGATCCACCGTTAGACCCAGGGTTTCCTCACTCAACATACTCTCAGGCCGTCTATCCAAGTTGGTGATGTGCTTCTCAGATGGACATGGCAGGTCTTTTCACAGACGTGGACAAAGGTGAAGGCTCAGAGGTTTCCACCGGAAACTGAGATTGAGTCAGGCACCACTTGTTTCTCCCATGTGCGCGAGACGTGACGTCACGCGCACACGTGGAGACGTGACGTCGCGCGCACACGTGGAAACCAAGGCAAGGACTTCACCTTTGAGGCCAGTTGGGTTGTGGTTGTGGTTGTGGTTGTTGTTGTGGTTGTGGTTGTGGTTGTTGTTGTTGTTTTCCAATAGCCGGAGCCTTTTGTGTTCTATGTTTATCCTCACTTGCTCTGTGGGGTGTGTTCGGCTCACCGCTTGAGCGTGCTCACCCGTAGGCAGTTCGGCCATCACAGACTCACCCACCCGCTCCTTTGAACTCGGAATGAAGCCATTGCTGGGCCATTCATGCGGATCCTCAGCCGGCTGTGCGATCCTCAGACCCCCGAGATCCCCCAAACGGTCGCAGAAAAACCACCCGAACCCCCCGCGGAGGGTGGCATCGGTCTCATGTCTCATCCGCTCGGCCAGGTCTTCCTTTGGGCGCACGGCATGTGGTTCTCCCGGCGGTATCCCACGGCCCTCGGGGCCATCGACCAGCCGAAGGACTATCGTTCCTGGGAGAGTTGAAGGGCGAGCCATGCTCCACCACGTTCTCGGTGAGCGGTACGTTTTCCGCTGAGGCAGAGGAATAGAACCTTAAAACGGTGTCCTTTGCCTTGCACGAGCAACCTACAAGAATTATATAGGCTGCTCTCGATCTTTGAAGATTCTTCTCCAACAAATGTGAAGAAGAACGAGAGCTGTTACGCAAGCGAAGCCTTTCTAGAGACCTATCCAGCATCAAACTTGGATCAACTTGGATCTGGAGGACCACTCAAGTTCCTTTTTGATAACTTTTGAAATAAAGAAATCCCGTCCACAGAACCAGGTCCCCATAGTGCTCATCATTCAGAGCTGGCTATGTTGGCTTCAGTTCTGTGGGTTCCCCCACCTGGTTCCAACCCCGTGCTGACCAAAGGGACCACAGTCCCACCGACCTGAAATGACCTGAGGCTGGCAGCGTTCCTCCGAGGAGGAGATGGAAGAGGAGTCCGACGGCGAGGGCGTGCTGGTCCCGTCACCAGGCAGTTACAGGGATCCATGTCCTGATGGGGATCCATCTCAACCACCGACATTGGGGTTTGTGCCATTGGTCCTCTCAATCCACTCATATCCACTAATAGTTTTCAGGGCTTGTTCGAGTGCTCGGATTTACTGAAGGCCGGACCCAGAACTGGCGGCCTTCACTAGTCAGCAGCAAATTGGAAGGATGCGGAAAATAGAGAATGATATATCGAGACGATTCGTTTTGTGGAGAAAAGATCAAATATATACACCCGGAAACCCTGATCATGGTGGGTGCTAAAGGCGGCTTTCCATGTTCCGTGCCCCTGCAGAACCTGGTGGAACATCCCATGTGGTGGATTTGTTGGTTGCCTCGCTGAGTGATGTTGTATCCCCGAATCGACGTGGCCTCGGACGTGGCGCGGTGATTGCTCCAAGGTTCATGGATTTCACCAATCACCGCAGCGGCACCAAGATCGCGCCTGGGCAAGTTGTGAGGTTGGCAGGGACCATTTTCTGGGATCTTCTGACGTGCATTCTCTACGAGTCCCAGTCGGCTTTCGGGGCGAAACACATCAATTCGGTCTCTTCTAGCGAGTCTTGTCGCATGCTACGAAAATTCCATTCCAGTGGTAGCTGATCTTGTCCACGATTTGTTCACTTGGTTAGAGGAGGGATCGTTAGAACCCGAGCAAGCGTCGTTAGGCAGGTACTTTCCCATTCAGATTCCTTTCATTGCACCTGCCCTCTCCTTAGATTGAAAGGGGAGTGTTGGACCTACAATGCCAAAAACAAAGATGGAAGTGGACACAACAAAACGACGACAACAACAGCTGTGTCGTCGTCCAAGTGGTGCTCCATGTGCGTCCAACTGTCGTCCTCGTGGGCTCACCGGATCGGTCGCGGAGCGACGAACGAACGAAGCTGTCTCTGTGGGGCGGTTGTTTTCACCAAAGCATTGGTTGATCCATCCCAGTCTGGAAGCATTCTTGTGGTGATGTAAGCAGATGTGTTGTATTGATCAAGTAGAAGGCTCAAGAGGGTGCTTCATGTATTGGTTTCCAGTTGCAGGGCGGTGTTCATAATGTGGCTCTTCCAGCATCTTCAAGGCTGGCATGATCCTGCCTGAGGTGTGGCAGGCGGATGTGGAGAAAGTGAGTTTCATCACCAACGAGGGCGTCCCAGCCGCAGCGGAGGTGTTCAACCACTATGGCGACAAGCGGCTCGGGCGGTGGAAAGTGCTGGGCAGGTGGATGGGAGGTGGAAAGAGTGCTGGGCAGGTGGAACTGTCACAGGGGCGTTCGATCGGAGTGGAACGAACCTTGAAAGAATTGGGTGTTCACTGTTGTGCGGACTTCCTCTCGTCGATCTTTGCAGAGATTCATGATGATTCATGGACCTGTATGGGTTGTGAGTGTTTTGTGGCGTTGAGAATCCACGCTCTCCTGGGAAGGAAACAGCTTCAAAACTGATGTTCCAGCTCCTGACTTGATGTTGATATTTGTTTGTGATTCCAATATATTCCAATATATTCTATATAATTATATCCATTGATAAACAGTTTGCAGTGGAACGTCTCCAAAGGATCAGATAGCATCATTCACCATGCGTTTCAGCCTGGAACCAGCTGCTAGTGACACTGATGCCTGCTCTTTGGATCTCTGGACAGTCCCTACATGTCCCTACCTATGGATTCTCGTGTCCGCGGATGGGCGGAAAGTTACATACATTGGGGTGGTATACATATCGGGGCTGACGGCCGATGGAAGATGATCTAAGTATATGGTCCAGTCCCATCTGATTTGGAAATTCACTGTATTGAACGCAAGCTGCGGCGGTGAACGTTGGTCAAACCACACCTGCATCATGACTCTGAGAGACAGTATAAGCACACCCACAAGATGACGGAAAGCGCTGTAGCGCTTGGAAGTATTACCGAAAGGGAAGGGGGGGGGTGGGGGGGGGGCCAAGCTGATTTGCAGACCGTGCGGGCTTTTTTAGGCATGTTCGAAGGTCCATAAAACACTGTAATTTACAGTAAAAAATTGCTTTGGATGGGTTTGTGTTGAGCTTATTTACCTTCAAAAAGTTGCATTTTACCTGCACGGGAGGCAATTTTTGAGGTTTATCTTGTCATCTCGCATTCGAAGGCTTTGAAGTGCAATGTGCATAAAGCACTGTAAAAACCATGAAAAAATGAGGTCTCATAAGTGTAAGGAAGGTGTTTTCGAGAGCTTATTTTTATCGTTTGTTTGCGTATGAAAGCTTGCTCCTGACGAGCACACCCATGATGTCAATACTGCAGTCTTCCCCAGGGAACATAACCAGCATCACAAAGGTTTGGACAAGTGCAAGAAATGTGTTTGTGAGAGCTTTATTGCTTATGAAAGCTTGCTCCAGTTGGTGGTCAAATTTAGGGCAGGTTTGTGCAAATCTTCGGCGATCTTCAGGCATTCCTGGGGCATATCCTTCTCCATCTTGGCGCGTTTCGCCCAATGTTGAGGCTCTCTTTGAGCCTTCTCGTGGATTTATGTTGGAAGTGATTGGGGCCGTGGGGTCTAGATCAGGGCTATGTTGAAGGCTTTGCTGCTGTTATGTCACTTGTTTTGCAGACATGCTGGTCCACTTGGCTGTTTTTTTTCTTTGCCGATTGACTTGGGCAGGTGGTCTTTTGCGTAGTGCGTGTAAAACACAAAAACACGTGAAAAATGAGGTCCGACAAGTGTAAGAAAGTTGGTTTTG
Organism: Durusdinium trenchii; assembly: GCA_963970005.1. Classification (NCBI taxonomy): domain Eukaryota; class Dinophyceae; order Suessiales; family Symbiodiniaceae; genus Durusdinium; species Durusdinium trenchii. The sequence goes on along the minus strand of CAXAMN010024639.1, from coordinate 634,797 downwards.
ACAGTTTTTTTGTCATTTTTGTTGCTTATGCAAGCTTGCTCCAGCGGGTGGTCAAAATTGGGGCAAGTTTGTGCCAATCTTCGGCGATCCTGGTGCATTCTTGGGGCATATCTTTTTCCATATTGGCGCATTTCACCCAATGTTGGGGCTCTCTTGAGGCTTCTCGTGGAGGTAT
>CAXAMN010024639.1:590470-634612 GCA_963970005.1 Durusdinium trenchii | reverse complement strand
TTCGGCGATCTTGGTGCATTCTTGGGACATATCCTTTTCCATATTGGAGCACTCCAAAGAATGTTGGGGCTCTCTTGAGGCTTCCCGTGGAGGTATGTTGGAAGTGATTGGGGCCGTGTGGTCTTGATCAGGGCTATGTTGAAGGCTTTGCTGCTGTTTTGGTCCACTTGTCTGCAGTTTGACTTGGGTGGGTGGTTTTTTGCGTAGTCCGTGTGAAACACAAACAAAAGAAAAATGCGGTCCGACAAGTGTAAGAAAGGTGGTTTTGAGAGTTTTTTGGTCGTTTTTGTTGCTTACGAAAGCTTGCTCCAATGGGCGGTCAAATTTGGGGCATGTTTGTGAAAATCTTCGGGGATCTTGATGCATTCTTGGGACATATCCTTTTCCATATTAGAGCACTCCATCCAATGTTGGGGCTCTCTTGAGGCTTCTCGTGGAGGTATGTTGGAAGTGATTGGGGCCGTGGGGTTGGACCAGGGCTATGTTGAAGGCTTTGCTGCTGTTATGTTACTTGTTTTGCGGCCATGTTGGTCCGCTTGGCTGCTTTTTCTCTGCCCCGTTTGACTTGGCAGGTGGTCTTTTGCGTACTGTGCGTAAAACACCATAAATCCATGAAACATGAGGTCCGACAAGTGTAAGAAAGGTGGTTTTGACAGTTTTTTGTCGTTTTTGTTGCTTACGAAAGCTAGCCCGAATGGGCAGTCAAATTTGGGGCATGTTTGCGCCAATCTTCGGGGATCTTGGTGCATTCTTAGGGCATATCCTTCTCCATGTTGGCACGTTTCGCCAAATTCTTGAGGCTTCTCGTGGAGGTATGTTGGAAGTGATTGGGGCCGTGGGATCTATGTTGAAGGCTTTGCTGCTGTTATTTTACTTTTTTGCGGCGATGTTCGTCCACTTGGCTGCTTTTTCTCTGCCGTTTGACTTGGGCAGGTAGTCTTTTTGCGTCATGTGTGTATAACATCGTAAAAGCCGGACAGACTTAGGTCCGACAAGTGTATGGTTTCTCTGCCGTTCGACTTGGGCAGGTGGTCTTCTGCGTAGTGTGCGTAAAACACCGTAAAAACCGTGAACAAATTAGGTCCGACTACCCTGCAGCAATAAAATGTTGCTGCTCCGCTTTCCGTGTTTTTCCGACCTGGTTTGCAGCTGCCAATCATTTGGGCAAGAAAACAGGAGATAGGGAATGGATGTTAAAGTTATGTTTAATGCCCCCTCAGGTAGTAAGCCAGAAGCAGAACAGATATAAACCTGGTCAATGATCTATCGTTGGTTGTTGTGAACACCATTGGTGACGGTCATCTCATCACTTGTTTGTTTTGAGGAGCAACGAGGACCTCATGCTGATCCACGGCTTTGCCTTGCTCGACAACCTCTATGACACCTATGGTGCGCCGACGCCAATGGTGCGTGGGATCTGGATTTGAACCCTGCGAACCCCCCACCAGGAAGCCACCTCTTTGAGTTGTTTGCATTCACAGGTGATGTCAGACGGTGTCTCCGAGACCTAGGCTGTGTGCAACACTGTGTTGCACCTCGGGAAAATTTGTGTGTTCAAAGGCTTGCAGCTGGGCATCACTATTGCAATGTTGATTTTCAGAGTTTGGGCTGTCAGATCTATTTCCAATCCTGTACTGGTGTTTTGGGCCAGTCACGACAACATATTGACCTCATGTAATATGAAATCGTTAGTTCAACCAGCGACCAGCCTTTGGACCACGCCAGCCCGGACGCATTTGGAGATGACTCAGAGTGAGTACATCGCCACCTGCTGACCGCGCGGCTGTGCTTCCACCACCCAGGGCACTCCTCAGGTGGTCATCCAGGGCACTCCTCGCTTCAGGCTTGTGGCTCACGGTGAAAGTCTCGGACGAACCCACTGCGAAGCGCCGGCGCAGGCGGCGTTTTCGGCCGGTGGGCACAGTCCACGAAAAGGGGATGCAGGGTCCAGCCATTTGACTCGTAACCCTAAACAAGCCTAAACCCTGAAAAAGTTCATCAGAAAAGGATGGATTCTGTTCCTGAAACCTCTAAGAGGCGCAAGAAGTCTTTGCTGGTGCCAAGTAGGCCAGCTGAAACGCATCAAAAGTTGTTCAAACCGTTCCGGGGCCAGCTGAAACGGTCAAGAAAATCAAGCCAACACAAAAGCCAAAAGCCTCTTGTGATTCCAGGTTCTGAGGGACCACCCAGGAGAGCTTTTGTGTTTGGGTACTAAATCCATCCAAATCCCTCTCCTTCCCTCGAATCTCCAAACCGGTAACTTCCGTGCCAGCGGATGCGTGCATGTGGCATGTGGTCTGCCGAAGCTGGGGTTTTGCGGATTCCAACTACCAAGTCAGACATGTGAATGATGCGAATGATGGATGGTCCTCGATGATGCATGGATGTGATTGTATGTGTATATATAATTTATGGTTATAAATGTATGGTGAACCCATTGTATTGTTTGCTTGAGACCTCTTTATATAATGACACATTCAGTCTTTCTATTTCCAAGGCCAAATCAAACAGGGTTCTTTGCGCCGGATCTGGGGCCATTCAACTTACCAACCAACGGATCGATCTCACCTGATTGGATCGATCCTTTCATGGTGCATGCTCAGCACCCGATCGGGTTGAGAAGAACACCAAATCATATCAAATCGATGGGGAGACGTTGACCCTCCAGCACGTGTTTATCGCTCAGGTCACCAGACCTGTTTGACACCATGTATCGAAAAGAACTCCCTTTCCTAAGGTCCCTTGGCCCCAACCACCACACCTCGCATCGCCCCCCCGCCGTCCGGAGCTTCGCTCGCCGCCCAAGGGCGGTGCGCACGGAGCGCTTGGGGCCTTTTCACTTGCGCCGCAGCGACGCCAGGCGCGGGGGCTTCCGGGTTCCGCGGAACGCAACGCGTGCGCACGGGGTGAGCTGAGTGAGGAGCTGCTGAAGGATGATGGCGGGGTGCTGATGGAATTTAGTATACTGGGTGGTTGAGTTAACTCATGTTATATAACTTGTAATTTCAACATCGCATTAATGAACCCCTCCCCCACCTATGAAAAAAACAATAGTTTTTTCGGGCTAGTGAAAATCCAAACCGCAATATAAAACTTCTCCAGGCCATCTGGCAAAGGGGATAGAGTAGTAGGTAGTAGTGGTGGTGGTGGTGGTAGTAGTAGTAGTAGTCGTAGTAGTAGTAGTAGTAGTAGTAGAAGTAGAAGTGGAAGTAGTCGTAGTGGAAGTAGTCAGTAGTAGTAGTAGTAGTAGTACCCAATAGTAATTAGCAGTAGTGGTAGTAGTCGTAATAGTGGTAGGAGTCGTCGTCGTAGTAGTAATAGTAGTAGTAGTAGTAGCGGTAGTGGTGGTAGTAGTGCTAGTAGTACTAGTAGCTTGGGTTTTAAATATGGAACTCCTTGCTATTGTGGTCAGGTTAGCTTTGGAGCAGAAAACAAACACCTGAAACCAAGACCTCTATTCATTAACCAACTCGCTAGCCTGACCCTTGACTGCAGTGTGGAAGTATGAAGTGTGCCTGCCTTTCAGCTGCGGATCATTTTTCCTTAAGCCACAAAACCAAAAAGCATGATTATTGTAGGTTTGGTTATTATTTGCAGGGGTGGCAGTCTAAAGGGGTGCCCCTTTGAACATATTTTTCAATTTCTTTAATAGGGCTTTATAAAGGGAATAATCTAGCCAACGTGGTTGGAAATCTGATTGTCAAAGATAAAAACACACAACAGGAGAAAAAACAGATCAAACAAAAACAAAGGTCTGAAAGCATTCTGTTGGCGCAATTAAAAGTACAGTAGTATTGCAATTTTCTGGCAGGACAAAATAGCTTCTTTATTGGTGTTAATTAATATTGATAAACAAGTTGTTTAAATCCATTTTGGGGTCTGGATGTTGGCGCAATTAAAAGTAGTATTGCAAATTTCTGGCCGGCAAAAAAATACATGTTATTTTTGATGCGTGGTTTACTAAGGGATCTTAACATTATCATGTTGTAAAGAGTGTGTGCTTTGTATATAGTGGGCCCATGCGGTGTGGTATGTTGGAGGTTTGGTTGCTTCATGGATGTGTTTTGTAGTCCGTGTTTGTGTGCTGACCAAAGCTGTACGCAGGGCGCCCATGTTGTCTCAAGATCTTTGATGTGATTTCTTGCCAATGAGGCGACTTGTTTCCTAATAATGTGTGTGGTTGTGCCCATGCCGTAATGTGCCTAGTAGCTGTGTTGGCAATGTATTCCTAAAGATTGGGAACATGTCTTAAAAAAACTGCTATGCATGTAACAACCTGAGTAACGACTCTTTGTGATGAGTGTGCTAGCTCAAAATTAGCCAAGTATATTCATCATGATGTTAAGCGGTTGAAGCTACTGAGCATGCCTGGCCTGCAGTATGCGAAAGGCGAAAGGAACTCCACAGAAAGCTGGGCTGCATGTCTGCCTGCAACCTAGCCATCATCCACTGGGCCCTGGTAATAGAATAGACCCAAACAGCTTTCCTGTGCTGTGTCAACTCTGTGCTGCTTCTCCGATGGATCCACCGAGCTGGGCTTCGTGGATCGATCTGAGTGGCGGCTGTGCTCACCCCTCGCAGGTGGAAGGAGTTCCCCAGTGAGTTGTGGCAGGCTGAGCACTCCGGTGGCCGAAGGAGAAGGTTCAGCACATCGGTGGCCAAGTCTTTAAACACATGGTTAGATTCGGTTAGATGGCTATATGCAATCAAAGCTATCTGAGATCAAACATCCTGGTGGTGGCTGGTAGATGTTTCTCAAAGAACAAGACGGAATGGTGTAGTTGTAGGAGGAGGTTTCCGCATGAACTTCCAAGACAGACCGTGAGGTCAGGAAACAACACGGACGTTGGAGGAGATCGAGACCAAAAACGCTCCGCTGATCTGACACGGACGAGACGGGATGACCGCCACGCGCGAAGAGAGGGTGACCCCTCCGGCCTTACATAGACCAAGATGCGCATCTGGAACTCACCTGGAAAGTGGAAAAGCCAGCTGTTTGGTGCTCGGAACATGGATGAACATGGTCTTCGAAGGATCTTTCACCACTTCCATGCACTGTGAGTTCCACGAAGTGCAAGAACATGACAAACAGGAGTGGGTTTGGGCTCAGGGTTCATGTTCCCTCCTGTGGGTCCTGTTGTGGGTGCTCGCTTTCAAGGCGCTCTCGGCGGGTTCGGCCGGCAATGAGCATTTGAGGCGTGGCAAGGGGGGGCGAAGCCCAGGTCGAACATATTTGTCAGAGGTATACCCGGTATAGCCATATCATATAACTGTATTGTACTTGGACAAAAGAACAGTCGTGCAGGGATGCATTTCAGTTTGCTGGCGTGTAGGCTGCAAGTGACCACTTCAGACTGAAAGCTTTGGCGTTCTACGTCCCAAACATCATTTGGGACCCATGAACCTTTGACCCAAGTGCAATCACCAGCTGGTAGCTGCTTTGGGAACCCTTTTTGGGCCTGTTGTGCCTCATTTAGTAGGCCCCGCTTCCTCAAAACTGGCTCTTGGCAAGCACTCATTGATTTTTTGGGAATTGAACCGTAGTCTTGCAGCGGTGAATTTAAACATATTATATTTAAACATTCTGACGCTTCCTCAAACCTCTAAAGGTTTGGAAGGTCGCCCCCCGAAACTTGCACCAACTCAATTAGCGCTGGACCGGATCTGCAAAAAAAATGAAAAGGTGCAGGTACGGTCAGGTACAGTGGTTTCAGAGTTTGATCGCACTGGCACCCCAAGATGTCTTTCAGATGGGGTCCATATAAACCTTCTTTTGGGATTGTGCCATCTACAGTACTCTCATTCGACTATAATGTTGTGTTATTATGTTATGTTTTTTTTGTTTGTGTGTGTGTTTTCTTCTTTAACCTTCAGTTTCGATGTATGACATGTGTGCCTTATATGCTGGGCACTCCGGTGTATACGCCTACTAAATATATGATGTCTATACACTGTACACCTGACTGTTTTGTTATACCTTCCTGGCATCCAGATTATTCAACACTTCCCTAAACGGGTGTGTAAAATGCTCCCTGCAGTCTCCAAGTATCAGACCATAAAGATGGTTTCCAAAAAGACACAAGGTCAGAAAAGTTAAAAAAGAAACACAAGTGTTTTGGGTAGTAGGAAAACATGTCATAGATAGGATCACTCTGGAGCACAATCCCCGTCAGTCTCCACCTTGACCCTGGCCCTCAGATCCCTGAGCCAGCTCCTACGAGAGCGGCTCGAGGAGCGGCGCGGAGAAAGGTTTCGGAGGTTGAAGAACTGAAGGGATTTGAAGTTGAATGAAGATCCGAAGAATGGGTTGAACCTTCACATCTTGAAAGATCTGCACGTTCTTTTGAAGGGATTGGAGGTCGAACCTTCCACGGGATTTAGAAGTTGAACCCATGGAAGAATGGGCAGGATGGAGTTGAACCCTTGAAGAACAAGTCAAATTTGGGCTTGACCCCTTGAATTTGGATGCACAGCGTGGATCTGAAAGAGCATGAACAAAACAAAACCACGCCAGAAAATTTAGTGGAAGACATCATAAATGTTTTTTGGGCTCAGTCTATACTCTCAACCGACTGCATGCAAGAGAACACCAATCAAATCGTTTCCTCCCCACCGCTCCGCCGAGATCGGCCGCTTTCCCACGTCGTCGTCGCTCCGTCGGGCGCGGGGGTCGCCGTCGGAGACCTCTCCGTCGGCGCGCTGCCGCCAGGACTTCCAAGCCACGCAGACAAGGGACCGACACTTCGCGGCTGGAGGTGCTGCGGAGGCAGGCGATGTGGACGTGCGCATCAGGCGAGGTGGGTGGAAGAGTTGTGGACCGGGAGGGCGAAGGTGTGGGTTTGGTTCAATGTGTAGTAGGACACGGTGAAGGGTAGAGGGGGGTTCCGGGTTTTGTTGACAAAGCACAGTTCAGACCGAGAGCAAGAAGAGAAGCACTTGAGGCATTTGTCTTTAAGAGTTGCTTTGATCAAATCCATCAAATCCATTCATTGGGATTTGAACAGTGGCACTGACATTTGTTTTACAGTGTTTGAACCTATATAATTCATGACCCCAACTGCTTTTGCTAGCACTAGCCCCAGAAGCAAGGTGAAAAGCTCACATGGGTCTGAGTTTGAGTGGTATTTTATACGTGTTCAAAACAATGTAGCCCCACGGACTGGGTCTGTTTTGTTCCAGAACCGGATGCATCCCGGTCTCGATCTCCCCAAAAAATCATTTGGTCTCCTTTTACGACATCAGGAACACGTTGGGACTCTATGGGGTCTTTGGTTGACACTACTTGCAGAAACTGCTGCATCATTTTGAGCCCGCCCAGCTGGGCCGATCCTCATGTTCTCCAGGTACATTGCGCGCTACCGCGATGGACAGCGGCAGGTGCTGCAGGATTGTACCAAGGCGTTGGAGGAGCATTTCTCCGTCCCCTTGCGAGACGGGCTCTTGCAGCGGGTGGTTGTGATGTTGCCAATATTGAGGTCAATCTCCTTCTGTGTTGTTCTCACTCATTCCTGGGCATCAAATCCAAGATATCGTAGAGAGCACAGTCTGTGGGTCCAAGGCCGGCAACGCCTTAGGGTCCAGGGATCTACTATCCGAGTCATTAGAAGTGGATGGCACCAAACTCCAGAGGCTGCAGACAGAAGATTGCAGCGTTGGCTTTGTACTCAGCATTATCTAACATACCATCTACTGTATATGCCACAGCAAGATAGCTCCTCATGCATCTTTTTTGTATGCTGGTTGCTGTGTTCAGTACTGCAGTGGGCTAGGTCCAGCTAAGTTTTCTTTGGCAGCAGATGTGGTGCCGCGACATGTGTGGCACACTAACTCCCGCTTCTGTGTATTGAAAGGAGTCACTGGAAATCAACTAATCCTAAAGAGATGGATAGGTAGTTCTGTATGTTTGTATATCTTACGTATTTCACAAAACCTCCCTAAAGCAGGTAATGGTCTTGCATTGCTTTGTGTTAGGAGATGCTGGCGAAGGTGTCGCAAGAGGCGGGTTCAGTGGCTAGACCTGCTAAGCGTGCAGGTGGCCCCCTGCTCTTGATCTCAGGTAAGGTTGATGGTGTCAAAAATAACTGGTGTCAGCCTAGCATGCCTCCGCCGGTGTTTTTGATGTTTTTTGGTGATGTTTTTCATCGGTCATGGTGCTTGCCAGTGGAAGGGGAACGCGGAAAAGACCCTTGAATGCGGGTGGGACTAGATTGCCCCCCAGAAAGACCTGGCAAAGGTAGTGGTACCCAAGGGCTCAAACGTTGTGCCCAGTAGCGAAGCATAGACAACCAAACCCATATTTGGAGGTGTCCTATCCCAAGAAAACATGGAGCATGGGTCCAGCATGGGTCGATACGTGTTAATGGGGTGAAATAAAACACCAACCTGTTCAATCTCTTGGACCCCACCCAGGGCCCTTTTTGAACGATTTCGACCACGAGGCCGGACCCGCATCACCAGGGGTTGACGTTTTCCGCGTCATCAGGCGGCGCCAGCAGAAGCGGCGCCGGTTTCAGCGCTGCCCGAGTAGGGAAAAAGCGGCGAATCAGAGCTGTGGCTGGAGATGGTGAGATGGGTGAGGCAAAATGGTGGGGAAGAAGGGATTTTGAGGGGAGAGGTATTTGAGAAATGTTGGGAATCTATGGAAACTGTGATTGAAGAGTGTTTGAACAGAAGCGGATATTAATTTGTGTAGAGGGTTTGCTGGGAAGTCCGTGTTGAGATGCTTTTTGTTGCCACTCTGGCGTTTGAGATTCCACTCTCTTCGAGGCGCCACCCGGAAAAAAGGATGCTTTGTTTCTTGAAGTGATGGTTTGATGGACACTGGTTGGGAGCAAACCTTCATCATTGATCCAACCGTGCCGTCCCAGATCTCCAAGCCGCACGCCATTATAGATTCAAATTGATATCCCAAAGTAAACATCAGGGGTCTTCCATAAAACAGTCATCAACACGTATTGTTGCCATGTCCGAGTGGAGGCTCTATCGCTCCACACAACCAGAGGCCATCATCGAAACCGTTCCTTCCGGGGTCTTCAGTCCAACAGCTGCGCAGCGCTGCGCACCCTTTGCGCACCCGGTGCCAGAACCTAAAGCAGTGAAAGCACCGGTACAACCACCTGGGACGACACAGGAGCTGCGGATCAGACAGAACCGGGGTGGACTGGGTGGTCTTGCTGGTCACGGTTGGCGGTCAAGATGGTGTACACTCGGGCGTTCAAGCATTTTCTGGGTGCTACAGTAGAGGTCAAGATAGTAAGATGTAATAAGAGGATCCCCAAAGAGAGTCCAAAGATGCAATGCTTCAGTATTCCTGGAGAAATCAGGACTGCACCAGAACATCAGTAGCACTCGTTTCCACCGTTTCGAAGACTCAGGGACGTCCTGCACTGTACACATCACCCAACTTCCGCCTTTGCGGGGCGCCGTATGCACACTCTTCCAGTACCCAAGTCGAGCCCTCTGGAGGGTGAAGATGGAGGAAGAGGGCAGAATCGACGGTTCCTTCGATGTACAGCTTTATCCGAGAGATGACTCGACGCACATTTCGCTTATGAAGTTCAGGGTGAATAAGAAGTTCGATGCAGAGAAACGTGCCTATTGCTAGCCTCGATCGACCCCCCCCTTCAGAGTCGCCTGGTGGATGGGTTCAGTGACATCGACTGGTGGATGGGGCAAGTTTAGGGACTTTGAAGGGGGTAACTTAGGGAATCAAGCTGAATTCCACTCCGATTCGCGACACGCGGGACAAACGACTGCACCCTGTTTGGTCTTCGGAACATGGTCAACCCACCTGGATGTTCCCATCCCATTCACGGCAAACCCATGTGACGGTGGCTGCGTCAGAGTGTTCGTCAGGCAGCTGTTCGGTTGGCTCCGAATTCGTGGAGTGCTCCTCGTTCGGGGCGTAAGCGTAAGCGCATCATGGCGGTGAGTGAGAGAGGGGATGAAAACGCCAACTCGAGCTCAGAGCTCCAAAAACGATGTCCAAACTGGAGATCGTAAATGGCACTTGAATAGGTGAGTGGTTGTGAACTGCTAGTTTTTTTGTTTTTCCATGTTGTTCCACAGGGTCCAGTGATCTTGATGTCACGAATTTTGGGACCCCAAAATGCCGCAGTTCTTCTTATTGATCGCCCAGGTCAACTTCACTGCCCAACATGGGCCGTGTCAAGCTCGCTCGCTCGTGTCGCGCTCGTCCGTCCCGGGGGTCGCAGACAGAGACCGGAGCCAGCCGAGCGAGTGGCCGCCAGGAGCAGCCGAAGCTTCTGAACCATCAGTGGCTTGGTCATGGATGGAGCGGATGGAGGGTGATTGACGTGGGGAAGTGTGGTGCATGGAACTGGAGGAACTGGACACAGTTTTTTTTTCGATGGTCGATTGGCCAGTAGGAGTCATCGGGTGGTTGACTGCGTGATTTTGAGTGAAATGTTTCTTGAGGTGTGACAGTGTGCCACGCTAGTAGTAACAAGTGCCTTACTAGTAGTAACAAGTGCCTTACTAGTAGTAACAAGAAGCTACTAGGAACAAGTGCCACGCTAGTAGTAACATATGTGTGAATGACTTGGGCCGGTCCACATCGCAGAAGTGAATAGTCACACACCACCAAGTATAGACGTTGACGTTTGAACACGAGAATCCAAGAAGAGGTTTGGAAGACGATCAAGTCTCCCTTGCTGGAGTCTGTTGGATGCCTTGTATATACGTTATAGGTTGTAACCCAAGAGGTTCCTAGCTTCATTCTGGAGTCTTGCTAGTTGTTCGCCAGTTCTTTCAGATGGCACCAAGCCGAACTCGTACGTACCGCCCCTGCAGGGGTCCAACAACTTCCTTGGTCGACGTCACTCGCCCGCGCTCGTTTGGTGAAAAAAACGTCAGGCCAGACCCAGTGGGCGCTTTGTTGAAGCAGCCAGATGCCTATGAAGAGCAACAAGCCAAGCAACAGGCCCGACACTGTCGATGCTGGGCGATGCGGGCGCCGTGGGGATCGGACTCCACCGTCCCGGGCCCCCGTGGATGTCACTGGAGGGCATGCTGGGCGTCCCGAGGGACCCGTAGACATCCGTATAGAGCCGTATACCCAATATAGGCCAGTCAACTCCATAGAACTCAAGCCAATTGAGTCCACAGGTTTCTCACTCCCACTCTGCCATGTGAATTTTTATGTCACATCATATCACTGCTTGTTCCATTCGCAGTCCATTCGCAGTCCATCGTGGTAACTGTCAAGCCCATCGTCCAACCCCTCACCAAGCCCGGCAAGTCAGTTCAGCTTCTGCATGCTCCGACAATTCCCATGGTCCGTTGGAGAGAATGATATGGATCATCCTGGATAGGCGTATTTTAGGACCACACTCACGTCATGGTTCGTCGACCAATCCACCAACAGCATCGGCCAAAAGTGATCCAGCCACGGTGCTGGATCTTTTTGGAGACCTTGTTTTCCAAATATAATGTCAAGTGCCTTCAAGAACCCAATCTTGTTTTAACCGGATGTCGCGGAGTTTTCTGAGCAGAAACATGGAGTAAACAGTGAGCTAAAAGGGTCTTTTCCAGAAGGTCCGTGAGTGCGGTTCCTCCACGCTTTTGGGAGCATCCCGCCGCACCGCCACACCGCGCTCCGTCGCATTCTCCCAAAAGTTGTGGCTTTACACTTAGCTTGCATACCCAAGGGATCATATCCAAAATGTCTCAGGGTCCAACGTGTTCGATCATGTTTCTCAGGGTTCACTTAGTTAACTTTCGGGAATTTGCTTGGAACTTTGTCAGCCTGTGAATGGCATATTCATACTCATTCTGCGTCGTTGTTCAAATATTACGTGGCACTGCTGCTTTAGAACCTTGTGCCTTGAAGTAAAAGCACAACCAAGATCCAACTCCACGCTCCATGCATGGTCTTGAGCAAATCCTTGAATGGACCAATCTGATCAACCCCTTGCTTGCAGTTGCATGTTGAATTGGTATCACTTCACATAAAAACCCAGGAGCACCTGCAAAAACGCTTGCAGATGAATGCCAGCTGCACCCCAGCCTTTTCGTGCTTGGGGTTTCCGCCTGGGTACCTACCCCCTTGATCCGGAGCTACTCCCGAGTACGTGCCTCCGCCATGGCGCTCTTTGCCCCACTGGCACCGCAGCAGCAGAGCATGGAGTTCACCCCGGGCTTTGTGACTTGGATCAACGGATCATCCGCAGACCCGCAGATCTTCTTTTTCTCTGAGAAATAGGTTTGACTCATCGGACCCATCATACCTACCCTGGCATCTTCATGCTGTGTATCCTCTTCCACCCATATTGTGGGAAGGTTCTGATGATGCTCAAAAGGTACGGTGGATGGAGAGTTCCATCAACGATTTGGTTCATTTTTTGCACCCCGCTATACTCATCAGGAAAATATGGGAAGAAGGATCAGTTGGCTAGGGCTTTCTCTATTCTGACAGCACCCTGAAAGCCTTGCTGGCTCAAACATCGGCTACTCGTACCCAACCCACTGGAATTGATGGACACATGAAGAGATTCTCAAGAACTCAGCAACCATACTTTTTGCACTGCTGCAGCTGCATCACAAAACTGTTATTGGGCTTCCAAGGCTTCCTTTCTTGACCCCTGAACAGGAGCAACCGCTGGCTCCCAGGGTAGTTCTTTGATGGCAATCCGGCAATCCATTTTGAGGCTCTCCTGCAGCAAGTGGAGGAGTTGCAGGCTTTGCCGCTGGTTCTTCAGAGCAATGGAGGAAGCACGTGGCTGTGTTTGGTCAGGTTCTTTCCACTTCTGAACGTCTGGGAGTTCGACTCGACTCAGTAAGTTTGATCTTTTCTTGCCAGCTCAAAATACGTTGAAACATGTTTCCAGGCTCAGAATAGTATTGAAATCGTTCCTTTTGATTGAGAACATTCCTACGCTTTTCAATAAGGCAATATTATTGCTTTGCATCCAAAGTTAATGAGGACTGCTAAAAAAAAAGACTTGAGGATCCAAGTCGTCGATGTGCAGTTTCTCCAATGACCTGGTTTTCCGGATCAGGTGATGTTTGATTGCCCTGTTGTAAAATCCCCAAATGTCCGGGGAATCTCTTACTTGTTCCATGCATTTTCTGGGATATTTGCTCAACTCCCAGAAACGCACAGATCACAGATCGCCACAACGCACAGAACGCCAGGTGAAGGAGCGCGTGAGTTGGCTCCAAGAAGTCACCACCTTCCTGGGCGCGGAGATCGAAACCCGGAGCGGGGGGGGGCGGTTGGCAGTGTTCGGTGTGTTCGTGGGCGGTGTTCGTGGACGGTGCTTGGAGGACAGAGAAGTCACATGTGTTGAAGACCTGATTTTGGGAGTTTGGGCCATAGAATGCTGGCAGATGAGAGATGAGCTACCGTTATCTATCTATGAATTTGGGGACCTACCATAATTAGTGAGGACATGTGAGGACCAAAAGTAGAGAACAGGGATTCCTTAGGCAAAGAACCACGTATGAACATTGGCACAGACACAGAAATCAACAAGGTCGGGGACATGTCGAGTGAACCTGTTCTGATGCGTGTGGAAACTTCAGCCACAGTGACAGAATTGGCGTGGAACGTGATTCATTGCAACAACCCTCTTGGCATCTCTTAGCCATCACTTGAAAGAGTTTGCCAGCAATCCTTCCATTCTTGTCGGCGGTATTCTGGTTGGTTGTGTTGAAAACATTCCTTATCCGGCACAGTTGTCAGCTGAAAGCGCTGAGAAGCACTTGTTCACTCGGGGTTGGGCAAATCAGGCAGACGGCAAAGAGGTCAGGTCTCTAGTGAGTGTACCAGTCCTGCTACACCGATTCGAGAAATGCTATGCGATGCCACATCGATGTGGCGAAGCAGCAGGTCGACCATTCAACTCCCCCTGCCGGTCGACCGAAGTAGCAGATCTTCACGTTGCCATTCAACCAACTCCCCCACACCACAAGCAGTTTTCTGCAGGAACAGATATTCGGTCCAAGACCGGATTGGCAATCAGCTCTTCTATGCCATTGAGAGGAGTACCCGTCTTCGGCGGAAAACCGTCTCCGGCGGTTCAGCCGAACTCGTGGGGGCGGAAGCGGACGTGGACGAGACGAATGGCGGATCCACCGTTCACATCGACGAGACGGAGAGTTAACACATGTTAACACCGGAGGCCCATGGAGCGATCAATCAGTTGAGCCCAAGACAAAGTCATGAGAAATCTATGACAGTTCAAAGAACACTTCCGAATAAAGCCTCTTGTTTGGACATATGGCCACTGCATTTGGTATACAGTATCCATTCGGCGAGACAGAGAGTCACCTGAACCCATGTGTGTTGACTTACAGAGCCGCCTTAAAAACAGAGCCGCCTTCAAAAGATGAGGAAGAACCAAGTACAGTGGGTTCTGTTGGAGTTCTTGTGTTATGGGCGAGTCCTGTTTGTGGCACCGACCAATGTGAGTCACATCGACCCCTTGTTCTTCGGCCTGTTCAGCGAGTCTCGCACCAGGACGGACTGCTGCCGCCGGCAGTTGCAGAGGACGTGCTTGCATGAGTGTGCTTGGGTGGAATGAACTTCAACTCCAAGTGATATCAAGTGGATCAGTGAAACACCCACCAGCTTGCAAGAGGATTTTAGCCATGTTAGCTTGAAACCCATCGGTGGCTTCACCGGAGTGCGCACTGGACGTCTCCGTTTGATCAGCACTGGACCGGACCACCGAGGTACGCGTCAGGCGCCGATGAATCGACACGACCCAGACGGGACTGACATGACACGGCCATTCACCCCAGGTCAACCACCCCAACTGATGTAAATATGCCAGTCCCATGGATGGTGGATACTTCACAGATCAATGTGCCCCACAAATGTGTAACTGCAGCGTCTGCAGCAATGTGTCATGTCATTTCATCCGGCTCCTTGGTCTTCAACAAAAAGAAGCCTCCAGGCCCCTCCAAACACCCAGCGGGAGAACATGGCAGTTTCAGCCCGGATATGTCAGTGAGATGCGTGAGATGTCTACGGCGTATTTCCTGCGCCCAGCCAAAGCAGCCTAGCGGCTCGCGGGGCGGACCTCGCGGACCTCGCGGACCTGCGCAACGCACGCGCAACGCGAAACGCGACCCAGGTGCCAGTTGGGAAGTGGATGTTTTACACACTCCTCCTGGACAGTATATGCAGAGGCCGTTTTGACGAACTCGCCTGTCGCGTTGCCGTGACCGTTGATTGAGCCATCATGTCACATGGCGATAAACGTGTTGCTAGCATGTCTTGCAGTGGCAAACCACTCAGAGTGACAGATGAACATCCAATTAATAGACTCACAAAGATATAGTTCTAATGTTATATAAGTTATATAATATATATAACTAACTGATCTTTGTGATGTTGACCTACACTGACTTTTGTCCTTCTCAATCCTGACTCTGTTGGGTGATCAAATCATGTCTAGTATCAAACACTGGTTCTTTGGTTTTGGCATCCGGCTGTTCATCCGTTCCCCTCGATGAAGAAAACGCCACTTGAACGACATCGAGCGTGGTGTTTTCAGTACATCTAATCTACTGTAGTGCATCCAAGGTATCCAATGCATCACAGCGGCTTCAAGCCTTGGGACAAACTCCTTTGACATCAAACTCGTTGGTCCCTCAGACGTCGGGTCAAACAGGTCGCACATCACCGTTCAACAGGCCGCTCTGGACCTACCAGCAACCCAACCGAATGTTCCACTCTTGGATCAATGGAGATTCTTCCGGAGACCCAGGGGAGGGGAGGGGAGGGGACCCACAGTTTTTCAGCTCCAGGATCCCAGACACTCCAGTCGACTAGCATCGGCCCCATAGGCTGGCTGCCCCTGGCCTGACCTCCAGGAAAACCAAGTCGAAAAAAACGGTCAACCACCATTGTCTTGATTGGCAGGCAGTTCCGGCAGTTCCGGACGTGTTTGGAAACCATCAAAACCAGGGACGTCCCTGTTGAGTCCTCACTCGTCCCGGATGAGCCGGACCGTGGGTCCGGTCCGACCGTCCAACGGTCGGCCGGCCGCAGCTTCTTGTCGATGCGGCGGCCGATGCAGTGTGTGTGCTGCTGCTTGTGCCGACCCACGGCAGAGGCGCCTGGGCCGCATGACATCGGCCAGAGAAGAGTTCGGATTGATTGAAGTAGGAGGGTTACAGGTTGTTGAAGCAAGATTCGTTGAAGTTTTGTTGTTCTCTTCCAAAAGGGCATGAGATCCACTGTTCGTTGTTTGTGGAAGAGTATTCTTCTGCCGCAAACCACCCGGACTAGACTATTTAGATCATTTTAGATCTATTCAGATCCATTTACTGTAGTAGGAAATGTGGACTTCAAACCCATGTTTTGTTTAAACTACCGAGACTTATCTCCATGAAGGATTGCAATTGCATGTTTGTTTGGAATCTGTCCTCACCATTCAACTAGCAGGTCATTCTGCTTTGAAAAGGAACAAGGTAAAGTTCCAGTTCAACAAGTAAAGCACGCACGCGCACACACACACATTGTTTAAAGTCAAACCAAATTCCATCTAACTCCTGTGATTGGTCAAGGAGAATGTTGACCAAACACGGACTGAGTAACGGACTGTGATGAATCCCTCCAGTGAAACACTTGCTTCTTCTACCCCAGCCAAGTTGCTGGAGGGGCCCCAGAACACCACCCGAGTCACTCGCATTGAAAAGAGATGTTGGATGTCTTCCTAATTTTGTTGCCCTCATGGGGTCTGTGGCTTGAAGTGGGTGAACCCATTCGGTTTTGCGATTTCTTGGCGAAATCTCAATGTTCACAATTAGTTCGGCCGAAAGGAATTGAACTGAAAGTTGGAGTATTGGGACTAGCATGTATATGTCTACATTGACTATACATTGACCCCCTTTTCTAATCGGATTTCACATCGGCCAGATGGCAGTCTCATTGGGCCGTCTGGAGTGTTTCGGTTCGGATCTCGATCGTTGGAACCCGCCCCCGGGTGTCTCGCCGACGACGGAACCCGCCGCAGGTCTTTGACGACCTGACGAAGCAGAAGATCGGCGGCTGAGCAAATCGCATCGGGGTGCCCGGGCATGGCCCTAGGAGTCCAAGACTGTTTTGAGAAAGCGAAACGAAAGCTCTAGATGAACCCCGAAAAAAAGAATTTGTGTATTTTCATATTGTCTCTGGATTTCAAGAAATATTGCTCCAATCTATCTAGGTGTTGCTTTTTCTCCTGGTGGGAGTGCGAATATCCACAATCACCACAGAGAAAGGGACTACGTACTCAAAGATGTTTTGTGCAGCTGGTTCACTTGTTTTCCTTTGCAGCCAGTCACTCGTGCAGCCCACTATCCCTACTCCGCCTGTGGGACAAGCCAGTGAAATCGCAGATCATTTAACAGCAGCACGGAGCACAGGTACAGTGACCACAGCCTCAGCGACGGCCGGAACTGTTTTGAGAGCATCGTCCATGCATAGAATCTAGAATAGTTACATACATTCACCCCGTTTACAACCCTTAACCAACACCACCCAAAGGGAGGTTTATTTATAGGTGCAATACATCAATTTGTTAGTAAAACTATTCCATATTTGGGGTTGGACATTTGCGTGGGACTCTCGTGTTGTTGCAACGCTCGACATGCACGGGGGTTCATTCCGCCTGCTTGGCAGGAAAACTGCTTTTAGGAACATTCAGCATTCACAGTGAGGGGCATCCTCAGGTGCTAGATGAACTCCTGGAAGCTGGGTAGGCCTCGCAGACTACTTCTGGATTGGGTGGTTATATACAGGCTGTATGGCAAACTGGTGTAGGTTTTGACCTTTCTCACTACCAAACAATAACAGTACATGAGTGAGTCATTCCCCGCAAATCCACATACCTTTTCAGGCTTTGTTTGGCCTTAAAAAGGGGCCGCTGGATGTGTCCTTCCATCTACGAACCGAGGTTCATTCCGGGACCCTTGGCGCTGCTGCAACTACAACTTCCAACTGCGCGATGCCTACGACAGCGCGGTGTTTCGGCGGAAGATGCCACACAAAGATGCGGAAGCTGAGCAAGTCAGACATGCGAAAAAGACAAGCATCGAGTTTTGCACGATCCCCCCACCATTTTTTTGTATGTGGAAAGAGCCATTTCATTATTTGTCCTTAGTCATGTTTTTTCTTGTGTCGTGCGGCATTCGACTTCAACGATTCCCCGAAAGGACAAACATGTGTTGTTTGACGAAGAAGGAAGGATTCATGCAGTGTGTTCAGCAGTTCTATCAAACAGAAGTCCTTGAACAATTATTGTATGTTTAACATTTTGTAGATATGGAACTGTGGTGAAGTCAGAACACTAGATGCACCCGGTGGGATTAACATGGAACTTGTGAATGGACCTTTGGAAGACTAGCTTCCTCCACACACTAGTGTTTTTTCAGGTTCCATCTTAAACTTTCAGGGTGTATTTATGTTTGCTTGCACAAACTTGCACATGTTCAAGATTCTTTTTCAGATTGTTCCATTGTTCATATTCATTTACAGCTGAACAGCTGTTTTTTGGTCAATGTTGGGACTTTGCAAACAGCGTTCTGAATTATCTGAATTGTTGCAGCAAGAAACACAACAACATGTTTGTGTCTTATGTTTTGCAGTTTGTGGTGTCACTATTCACTACTGTCACTTCGAAGACCCTTTGTTGGCTTTTTGCCAGGGAAAATGGACATATGCCTGGACCATCCAATGGGCGTCCAGTGGAGATTTGTAAGCAGTACAGGGTAGTCCATTCAACACCCAGACACGATGGTCCTGACAAAACCTTTACAGTTTTATGCATGTTGAGTACATGATACCCTCAACCTTACATGAGCGACGGACAAAATTATTGGTTGACTTATTTAGTCACGGCTTGACCCTAAACCTATGTTGAGGGCTTCGTTTCTGTGGAAAACGATATGGTCCCCACCAAAAACGATAATTTCGTTAAGACGTACTGTAGTGGGTACAAAGACGTTTGTGGTTACAATATGTTATTGCATTTGCGTGTTTATTTGTGCATATTTGAACTAAACCGATGGGCACAACTTTTCTTTCACCAATGATAACCCTAGACAACTTCCCAAACGATAATCCAAACGATAAGCAAACGATAACCTAAATGTCACGCCAGTCACTCCGTAGACCTACTTCTCCACATTACTAGTGACTAGTGTTTGTTCATGGGCCCAGCTACTAGGTCCCCGCTTATGTGTTGTGATCCTTGCACAGCCCAGTGCCACAAGAACCCAAGTACATAAATCAAGCGCTGTGCCATTCCTGTGCAGAAAGCACTGCAAGCCTCTAAGACTCTAATCTGAGGTTGTGAGTTATATGTTGTGTTTTAGTCTATGTGCCGGTATGCTATGCTAACTGCGGTTTGGAGAAACATTGGAGAACGATATGGACCCCACCAAAAAACGATAATCATGTCAAATGGTATTTGGCTACACAAGTAACTTTGTCCGCTGCTCACATGATACCCTCAACCTTACATGATACCCTCAACCTTACATGATACCCTCAATACATGGTTCATGATTGTTGGCTGATCGACCAAATGGCCCAGCCGCTCCAACCCGACCAGGTCTTGGAAGTCCATGGCGGCTGCTGCCAGCCGGCGGTGTGGCCTCTGGGAATGGAACGGATGTCCTTTGCGGTTTTGTTCCATGTGGGGTTGCGTGTTCAATGACCTAGGCAAGTGCAAACATGGAAAGTTTAAATGAAAGTTATGTCTTTTTCCATGTTCCATGTGGGCTTTGGATCTCGGTTTTGGTGTCCGACGCTTGGGAGGTTGCTTGTGACAGAGGAATGGATTGGACGGACGGAGGTACGGATAGATGGACGGGTTTGTTGGGAGGCTACTGAGGTTACGCGACGAGCCACCGGTGACTGAGCAAAAACCAAGTTTGGGAGGTTCATGGCTTGAAGCGACCTGCCAAAAAAACCGACAGACGAAGCTACCTGTCGGAAAAGTTGATAACCTTTAAACCTTTCTTAGGGCCCTAGGAATAGTTTCCCCTCTAAACCAGAACAGGGTGGATAAAAAGGTTACAGTAACCCAATATTTTCCAGGGAAACGGCATCTGCAGTCACGAGCATGTCTGTTCCCGGGATGCGTGACATACTCCTCTTTCAGGAGCATGTCTCTGGGTCAGCCACTCCAGACATCTTTGGATGCTGCAGTGTTGAACCGTTGGACCTTTCAAAGGCCAGCGAGCGATTGATCGAAAGCTGGAGCCCCAACATCTAGCTTTACCCAACGGTGAGGACTTGGATTTGTGACGTCCTCCGATGGCACCGAATTAGGTTGAATTCACATGGATTCCCATCATCCCTGTGGTCTTTTGTACAGTTTCCTTCATACATACCACACTCCCAGACACCTGGGTGGTTTCCCGCGCCCCACCCCAGACAGAGTCCGCGGGTCGTATCGTTGGTAGGTCAACATGGGAGACCCTGGTGCCATGACCCACAGCAACGATCACATGAGCTCCAAACGTCCAAAGCCGGATTTTCGCAACACTGATCATAGCAGCACCTTCAAAGGGGTCAGCAAGCCCCCTACACTGCTTAGGGATCTCCATTGGAAACCCCTTGATTGAAGGTACAGGTATAGTCGGTATAGTCTTTGTCTTTACAGCTCATGTACTTGTCCTGCAACTCCAACCAAGTCAGCAATCCAAGAAAGAGATATCGGTCCTTCTGTTCGGCTGGCTTTGGACATGATCAGGTCAGCGACAGCGGAGATGGAGCTACGGCTACGGCCACACCAGGGTAGGTTGACCATGTCAGGTAGTCTATTCTGTTCATTCTTGTTGGTCAACCAGGCTGTTCCGGTGCCATGACCAATGTCGCCCCTCAAACACCACCTTCAACCCCCCGATGCCCTTCACCCAGCCAACCTGACCAGCCCGGCGCCATGTTTCAGGTGTTCCCTGCCGTGCGGCCCCTGTTCGGAGCTCCACTTCGACGTGTTGGATGCACGCACAGGCGCGGATGAGAGATCGCTGCGATCGCTGCCCAATCAACATTGACGGTACAGAGCTGCGATGTTGAGAGGAGAAAGGGAGAGCAGGGAGAGCAAGGATGCTCACAGGATACTCCACAGCTTGCCGATGGCAACTTTGAACCCAGTTCTGGGGTCTCTCTTGCATGTTTTTGCTTCGCCACTGCCTTCATTGACGGAAAACACGGTTTTTTGTTTTTTTCTACCGAGGCCACCGAGTGGCCACCATTCGGAAAGTGGTGCCGGGCATCGCATCTGGGATGAATCAGGGAAGGGATCTATGCTGCATACCTGAACCCTCCAAAAGTACCCTCGAAAATGGGACATGACCCCAACCAAAAGAGGTACTTGTATCCATTGTCCAAGGTATATACTTGGAGACTCCAGGTATAGTATTGATGCAAATTCAGATCACCTATGAGCCATTTGAGTGGGTGTTGGCACATGTTGGCACCTTGGAGCTACTACAGTTGATCTTGTTGGGGGTAGCTTCTCGGGGAAGAAATCAAACAGTGGATGACGCAAGGGAGCGAGTTTCCGTGAACGATCACTGACCAGCCTGGCGCACTGTCAACCCAGTGGTCGCAGGGGACGGTCAAAATCAGCCAATCCGCTGGTTTTCGGGCCAATCTGTCTTCTGTTTTGGGAACGGCACGTGCGGCAAGTGATGGTCTAAGAATAATAAGCTATTGGTGATCCCCCTACTTGCAGGAGTCCAGCATATTCCTGCAAACGCTGGCTCGGGTGCTTATTTGGAAGAGAGGTGGGTGCCATTCTTCGTGCCTTCCAAATGATTGACATTTTATGATGCTGTGACACTCCAACTGCTCGAAGGGCTGCTTGTTTGATTCTTTTTCGGAGAGTCAATGTAAGGGCTGAATACAGTAAATCCATTCTTCGCATGCGCCATTTCCAGTGGAACCCATGCGAAGAAAGAGCGCCCACACAGAAAGTGCACCTTTGAATGGGACACGGAGTCGGACATTCTGATTGACA
Organism: Durusdinium trenchii; assembly: GCA_963970005.1. Classification (NCBI taxonomy): domain Eukaryota; class Dinophyceae; order Suessiales; family Symbiodiniaceae; genus Durusdinium; species Durusdinium trenchii. The sequence continues at coordinate 612,626 of CAXAMN010024639.1, read as the reverse complement.
CACACACATTCTGATTGACAACAGAGGTCGGCCACACACACTATCACATACCGTTTCATATCCGCTGAGATGACGTACTTCTTTGCCTCGGATGTGGATAACTACCACATCCACTACGAACAGGTGCAGGACTGGAGATCGTCAGTCTCTGAAACTCTTCAGGTTAGAGAGATGTTTCTTTAAGCCCTAAGCCTCGTGTAGGGGGGCTTGAAGAATCCTTGGCAGTTGAGTCAGGATTGTTTTACTTGAAACTTTTAACTTACCTCACTTAAAGATACTTAAAGACCTTCAGAAAGTATAGATTTTAAAGCGTTCACCAAGTTTGTTTAGACATGTGTCGATTATCTGCAGAATTGTCCCCACTGGTGCCCCCCCAATTGGCTGTAGCTTTCTGGTGCACCTTGACAAATTAAATTTGCATGAATGGTCCCAACATGAAAGCTTTTCGGCGTGAAAGCTTGGTTGGACAGAGAAGTCGTAGGCACACTACCTGGCGTTTGATGATAACTGTTTGCCCGGCACCGCTGCTAATGCTTCTCGTTTATAAGCATGTGAAGCAAGAGTCGGTCGGAGGTCGCCGGGCTTCTTCGCGATTGACTGGTCAATAAGAGCAGATCTATTCAAGTTCGGAGATGCTATCAATCTCCAACGAGGTTTCACTGCGCCATCTGGTACTGCCCCTTGCCCGGCAGCGTGGTAAGATAACAATCGATGGCCCGTCCCGAAGCATCCATCATGAAGGTCTATTTCCCAGTCTACCTCCGGATTTATCTAAGACCATTCGACGGTTCCACCAGGTGAATTCGCAAATCTCTTGGCTCTTGAAGTTTCTTCCGCACAGGATCCTGCGTGGAAGGCGCTCCTGCTCTCCTTCACCATTTACATGGACTTCTTGCATCTTTTCAGCACGGGCTTCAAGTGGCGGAGTAGGACGGCTTCAATTGTTTTCGGGATGGGTGCCGGGCGGGTTTGGGTTTTCAGTGGAAGAAGTGAACAAACATGTTTAAGTTTGGATCACTTTCTGCTTGGGGTTGTGATGGCAGAGGTACTGATCAACAGGTTCTTGTTCATTGAGAGTCTTTCATGTGGTGCACATTGGGTTAGCCTGACGTGTTTTCTGGAATACGCAACCGTGTTCGATCCAATGTCATGTATTTAGGCACCTATAGCTTTGTTTAACAATTCTGCCACCAAAGCCCATTGAGTTCTTCACGATTCTGTCTCGAAAGTTTGGGCGAAGCTTTCGCGCGAGCGAAGAGGCGTTGCTGTGAACGCCCACTTGGAAGAAGCCTACCCACATGGTGCTAGGGAATGACTCGAAGACAAGGGACTTGCTGTAGCCTATCTCAGTCCCAACCACATACAGGAACATCAGGAATACTCATACACAGTCATGAATGTGAGTTGGAACACAGACTGTTGGTTAGAAGGGGTTGATCCCTTGCCACGAATTTTAAACCTCATCGCGGCGGTTCCAGCCTTCCCCTGACTCACGAACGCCTTCATGACTCGCTGTGTGGCAAGTTCCCAGCGAGAGGATCTGAACGTGCTATCCCCCCGGAAAAACGTGCAAACGATGCGAACCCATGATGTGCAAAGGGGGCTTTTGCGGCTCCGATGTGCAAACCAGCACCATCAAAGGGGTCACCAATGGAAGCCCCTATACCACTAAGGGACCTCCAGACAGGACACCCCTTGAAGGTCCAGGAAGGTAATTTTGTTTGATCGGTGAGGAGAGGCCGTTCCAACAGAACATCTGACAAACCATGGATTCTCTCCTCAGGCCGGGTAAACCCATGGCTGTCCGGTGGTAGGGGCAAGCAGTATACTGATCCTATATGTTGGTAGCACCTTTCCTTTGTTTGGGGAAAAGATGGGACATTGGAGTTTGGGTGTCAGCCTTTGGACCAGTCTCACGCCGCAGGACTACACGAGACGGTGGATCAGAATCCAGAATCGTCAGCTTCAATGTTGGGATGGAAGGTTCATTTGCAGTTCAAGCAGAATTAAACCAAACCCTTGCCGGCCCGTGCCCCTTGTCTTACTGGTGCGGCTCGTCAAGAATAAATGGACTGACAGACTCCGAAATCCGATGCCGAACAGATCTGAACAGGATCCAGCCACCCTCATTGCTTTCATCGCACCAGCCGCCCCCACGGTGCCCCGCCAAGGGTTGCGCCCCCGCGACCGGCGGCACGCCGTGCCGACACGAGTCATGAGGTTCTTCAACGACCCGAACCCCAAGGCCGAGGAGGACGCCTTGGGTGTTGTGGAGGCCGTGGCTGCTGAGGAGATGGGTTGTGGCTCGGATAGGAGCGAGAGTTGGGGTTGTTGAGTCTGCGGCGTTGTATGGTGGGAGATGGTAGAGCCGTAGGGCTGGTGTGGTTGTGGTTGTGGTTGTAGGGGGACCATGGCGAATTCCATGTGGCTTGGGTGAGTTTGAGTGGGCAGGTACGAGAGTGAGGATGGTGAAGTGTTGCATGAGAATAGCTTATATAGCAGGGTCTTGAAAGATATTGAAAGGTAGTGAAAGGGAGGGCGAGAATAGCCACGGGTACTTGACTTGCATGGCTCACACCTGGTTGAATTCTGCGGATCTCACACCATTCTTGGCAGTTCCAAGAAGCCTTACCTAACAACAACTCACAGTGGCTCACGTCCCAAGAAGCAGATAGTCGATCCTGTTGTCAAATCTTTACACCCACACGCCGGTGGTCATGCAACGCGTTTTTATACTAGTAGAACAACGACATGAAACCATTTCACCCACTAGGACAAAGCTCTGGAGGGATGTACTTCGGATCTCGAATGCACTGATCAAATAGGGACGGTGTCGGATTTGGACCCATACCCTCTCTTCTCAGGTGGTCGGGGAGCTGGATGTAGTTTAGAGGGTCCCAGCAGAAGGCGATCCCAGCAGAAGGGTCCCTGTTCTTTGGGGTTGGACACCCGTCGACCCCAGGCAGTCGCCGTCATCGTCGAATTCGGGAAGTGGTCACGGCGATCCAAGCGACCCCGCAGTGGCAGTGTCCAAGAGCTATAGACCTCAGAGGATGCGATGTGAAACCTCAGAGTGCTATAGACCGTAGAGGGTGAGAGTCAAGTCTCGTGGATGTGAGTCCTGTGGATTCGAAATCCGTCCGAAATCCCAGGTTTTGGCGGCAACAATTGCTGCTGTTGCTGTTGCTGATGCGGCACTGACAGGGTAGGGAACAGAGATGACAAGGTCTCAAGCTTGCCCTCTGCCATCGCCGATGGAGGTAGATCTTTCAGACTCACACAAATTGACCAGATGCATTCCCCAGACCATCCACAGGACTGGCCTATCGACCGGACTGGTCGACCGGACTGGATGGCACCCCGAAAGGATGACCGGCAGTGGCAGGGGAGTGACCTTTTCGGTCCACTTCTACAGCATTGTTTGTTGGCAAGTCGATCCAAGACGAGGGGTGAGAAAGGGGTTCCCCAACATGTGGGAACTGAAAAAAGCAAGAAAGGAGACACCCAACCAATGAGTTGACTTGTCTATTTTCCTTCTTCCAGGGGTCGAACTGGGAGGTCTCCCCCCTTGCAATACAGTCATGTCGGATTTGAAGAGGCTTGAAGAGTCGTAGCAGACTCGCTTGGGATGGTTCATGGAGGATCTTAGGTTGAGATTACTTGGAGGGTAAACCTGTCAGTGACATTCTCTGGCGTTTGAACCGAGAGCACCGGATGCAGCACATGAATGTGATCTGCAGAAAGCTTTGTAGATATCCCAGTGACCCTCTCTCATGCATAACCTCTTTGAGATCCATCAGGAAGGGACAGTCTGGTGTCACGTCAGAATGCATAGCATTGCATAGCCATATACTCTTTGGGACGGACCAACGGACCGTCCAGGAAGACCGGGGGAAACACGTCCTACTGCGGGCACGCTGCACGTTCAAAACGGGTGCCGTGGGTAAAACCAGCAACAGCAGCAGTGTTCAATAACCTAGGCAAGTGCAAACTGGACATGATTGTTGTTCATTTATACTGTATTATATACAATACAATATACCTTTACATGTTTTGAGATGGAAAGGCCTTGATTAACCATCATCCACTACGACTGGTAATAGTTGATCACAATGTTTTGAGATGGCAGGGCCTGCAACCGAATGGGATATACCCAGGGTATGTACAATACCCTTCATCGTTTGAAGTACGTATTTGTATCAAATTTCGCGAGCAAAGGGGGCATCCCCGTTCCAACCATATTGAAAAAAAATATAACATTAAATCAAGAACAGGGATATGGTGGGTGTTGGTGTGGATTTCGACGTCCGGAGGCTGCGCATATTGTTTGAGTGGCGTGCTGGAGTTGGAAGTTCACCCCAAGATGTGGGACAAACAGCAAACAGCAAAACAATTAAAACAACATACATGCATACAGCATACATGCCTTACATGCACAGAACATCACAGAACACTCGTCAGTGACAAGTGATGCAGTGCGGTGTAAAGTGTAAACAAGTCAAATCAAAGAAACTAAGTCCTAAGTGGAACCAAGTGGAATCAACTGGAACTACGTGGAACCAAGTGGAACTCTGTGGAACCCAGCGGAACTAAGTGGAACCAAGTGGAACTAAGTGAATCTGTGTTTTCCCTTCACTTTGTCAAACAAACAATTGAACACAGTGGAACCAAGTGTGGAACCAAGTGGAACTAAGTGGAAACCTTATCTATGTAGCCCACATAGCAGTGGAAACCATGTGCATTGCTTTCAGTTAGTTGTGGTTTCCACTGCTATGTGGGCTACATAAATATGGTTTCCGCTTAGTTCCACTTGGTTCCACTTAGTTCCACTTGGTTCCACTTCGTTCCACTTGGTTCCACTTGGTTCCACTTAGTTCCACTTGGTTCCACATAGTTCCGCTTGGTTCCACTTAGTTCCATTTGGTTCCACTTCGTTCCACTTGGTTCCACCAGGTTATCCCACCTGGCCACAACTATACGTCTGGTGGTATGTTCACCCCACGACGTCCGGATACGTCCGGATACTTCGAAGTTTATAGTGTAACTTTCGCACTGCCGGAGGCTGCGCATGGATTGTTTTCTCCCTGTGTTTGATGTGGTGTTGCAAACATCTTTGGTCCTGGGTCTCTCAAAGCCTCAGATTGAAATTCGACAAAGTTTTGGCACCTATGACGTTCAAAATATGTTACCATGATAAGATACAGAAATATATCAGAACAAAACGCACTGTACCCACAGTTCAATCAAACATATGTATGCATGCAAGCTGCGGTGGTTAAAATAACAAACAGGCCCTGGGAACCAGGACCTCGTGAAATTTGATACGTATTTGGGAATAATTGGATTATAACTGACTGTGCATATCAATGAACCATCAACATGATGGTCCCACCTACTGCGGTTGAATATTGACATAGCTCCTATATAAAGCTGTGCATTTTCTAGATGCTGTTTGCTACGCCAACACGGTTCGGTTGTTCCATTGACCCCAGGTCTAGGTTTGATCCTTTTTGGGATGGATGTGCATTTCAACAGGGAGTCCCCAACCAATGGTTTTGTTCTAATTCTCTTCTCTGTTTAGGGGGTCTTTGGCAGGTCTCGCTACTTTAATACAAGCCCACTGGTGAATTCGGCTTGCCTGGGATGGTTTGGTCGTACTTTTCAACTGTTCTCTTTTCTCCTCTCGTAGCTGGATCTCAAAGGATCAAAGGCGGTAACCAGCCCTTCTATTCTAAAAGACGTTTTCCACCAATCGGTCTGTAGTATTGGCTTAAGAAAAGTGTTCATGTGTGAATCAGAATCAAGTGCATGGAGATACTTTTTGCTTTCGCACATGTTTTTCAAGCACATTCTGTGGAAGAAGCGGTCACTCATGTCAGATTGCTTCCGGTGTTCTGCTGGACTCAGTAGGGCCTCTTCTGCTGGTCATTGATCCTGAGAGGTCAACGGACATCACAGAAGCCGGTACCCAGATCTATTCCAGGGTGGACCCTGACGGCTGACCAGGTTGATGCTAACCGCCCATCCCGGCCAGTCGAAGATAGGTGACCGACAAGGGTAGAAGGCTGTAAATTTGGCTTCTTCTCTTAGCACAGGCTTTTAACAGTAACATCTTTTAATGTTCATACAATTGAGGTGAGTGTGCAGCAACTGCTGTAGTCTAATCCTTTCCCCGGCCCCTTGTTTCGTCCATGGTCATTCAGCAGAGTCCAAATTCTAACCGCGATCCAATCAGCTGTCCCGGGGTCACTGGACCTTCAATTCCATGGATATTGGACCTCTTCGAATTCAATCCGGACTTGGTCGGATCAATGGAGTGGAGTCTTCTTCTTCTCGCTCTCACTTGGGAAACGCTCTCCCCAGAGTGTCGTGTCGACCTGGTCACTGGAAAATCAAACAGTTTCGTCGATGGCGGGTGCTGATTTATAAAATATATTATACAGGTGCGGATTGGTGTCGATCATTTCTCCTTATGATTCGATGTACTTCAGTTTAAGAAGGCCGGTGGGCTACTCACTACTGGATCACAGCAAATGATCAGCAGAACAGATGCGGAAGGTGACGTGCAGTGTTTCAGGGGTTGCAGGTCATTTGATGGGGTTTGACGCTGCTTGACCAGTTCCAGTGACTGGAACAATCCATGCAGCACATCGGTGAAATTGAACTTATATACCTGGTTCTTCCAAGTGACCAAACTTGGTCCGTTGGTTTGAGGCCACTTAGGCCTTTAAAAGGTCACTGAACTCCAGAAAGGTACATCATCGTTGTTACATTGTTAGATGAGCGAGTTGTTCTTGAGCATCGAGTGAATTCTTGGGAACTAGTTGGCGACAGAGAGGTAACTTAAAGGATCTAAAGGGCTATGGCATGAGATGAATATAGATTTTGTTGATTACTTGGTTGGTTCCCCCATATTGTCATTACTACATGATGTCGTACCCTAAGCTTTGCACGCGCTCCTTAGACTTGTTTGTGAACAGCACGGCAGTGAAAAAAGGGGCCGTACGGCTAGTGAGAAGGGCCCAGTGGCGGCGCAGGAACCTGTCTTCATCATGTGTGGTAGTAGTTGATCTACGGGACCCGGGAGTCTTCAAGATGGGACCGTGTGGACTGGAGATCCCCTGGACATCCACTGGAGATCCATGAGTATTGTAGGGTTCTCCAGCTCTTTGAGCCTTTGCAAAGCAAAAAAATGCCATGTTGCATGGGGTAGAATCCGGTATGATCCCGGTAGATTTCTGTTGTCTCATCAATTGACTTGAGGATCAGGATTACTCATTTGATTACGTTAGTTGCATCAGTTTGCACCAAGTGTTCGGAACGCGGCAAGAAAGCTCTTCGGGAAGTCGCATGGGTGTTCATTGGGCACCATGCGGTTTGAGAGTTTTTGAGGACACACAACACGCACATGGTCTAGCTATTCCATTGGTTTGCGATGCTGTGCACTTGGGCAACCTGTTCTCCACAGATAGTGAGAGCTATTGGGAGAGCTATTAGGGTTCTTACTTCAAGCATAGGAAGAGGTGACTGTGTGTGTGCTAAACACTTTTCCAGTCACGTCATGTGACTAAAGTTGATGACACTAGCGAAGCCAATGGGAGAGTTGTTCGTTTTGCAGCTGCTACGCCCTGGAAGAGACCCACACGGAACCTAAAACCATTGGTTTGTGGAGGAAGCTAGTCTACCAAATCCAAAGGTCCATTTTCAGGTTCCATGTGTGTGGCAGTTGGTTGGAGCGGTCTCATCTTAGTTTCTGGAACCTGTTCTGAGGAAAGAATGCGGGACAAACAAACTGGAAAGCTGGGACACTGGCACCTCTCTCAACATACGGCTTTCGAGGTCCTTGGAGCAGTTCTGGGTCCCTTGGTCTATGAATGGTATATGAGGTTACCCAGATCATCCATGTATATATAGAATATCCGGCATTGACCCCTGGTCAACCACCCTAATAGGCAACATATGGAGTGTTTGGGGTATATCGTCATGTTCTCAACTACTGAAATGGTACTCCACAAATGCCGATGCAGACGGGAGTGGAAGGAAAGGCTTCTTTTTGCGAGACAGCGAGGCTTTGGATCTTGCATGTCTATCTTTGTGGGAACCAGATCAGGGTCTTTAATTGGTGCGATTCCTAGCTTGGGGTCTCCTATTGTTCAGAACATACCAACATTGGTGTGAGTATGTTTGTTTTGCTCTACTCGTGTCAGGGTCTCCTGTTTCACCCGCACCAGGCAGCGTTGAATATGACCGAGTATGACTGGTCTGAGCAGGCGGGTCATACGTGTGCAACGACCATAGGTGAAACAGCGTGTCGAGGTGGTTGGGGAGCACGAAAAGTGTTTAGGTAAGAGTTTGTTTCGCGAAGATGAAAGGTCTGGAAGCCTATCTAGAAATCAACCTCCTCAGCACGGATCTCCGACATGTTTGGACTACTAAGTATGTGAGAGACAACTCAGCATAGTTTTATGGACACCGAACGTGACAAATTCTGAGATGTTTACAGTTGAAGAGAGAGAGAGAGAGAGTGAGAGAGAGAGAGAGAGAGTGAGAGAGACTTTCTAGCTGCAAAGCATGCACCGGCCAATACCAGTTTTGTGCAGAATCATCCCAGGAACCCCCCTCGATTCGCTAAGTAGCAGATAGATGTAGATACACAGTTGATACAGGCTTTGCTAAGAATAGTCTTTGACTTTTGAGCCATGACTTCCGCGGTTGTACAGTTGGATCAAAATCGCAAGATCATGGAAGTACTGTTTGGCAAAACATGGCAACTCTCCTGTATGGAACGTCATCACACCCTCCCATTTTGGGACCACCAGTGACCATTTTCCTGCCAGGTGCGTGGGCAAGTGACCACCACTGGAGTGCAGCGGAACGTGCCATGCTGAGCTTCCAAGTGGTTTTTGCGGTTTCCTTTGTGGAGCTGTTGCTCTAGGACCATCCTGGGGACCGGCAGCGCAACACCGTCATAATTTACCTGCCGGAAGACCACATCAAAACCTGCAGTCCAGTGCCCTTCATATTCCATAAAGGAGGGAAGTGTGAGAGGTAGCCCAGAGGTTCAAGTCATCAGACTGCACGGTAGCCCACAGTCCGTGCGGCTCCTTGGGCCTAGATGCTGTCAACAGTGACACCAGACCTTTCACATGGGCAAACGCCAAACATCAGAACAAGGTCTTTTGGTTCTTCACAATGGCCAAAGACCTTCCGTGGTCCAAAGACCTCTTTGGTGGCAGTAGAAACATGTGGAAACTGAGCTCTGGAAACCGGCAAAAACCCCTGAAGAGTGGCCGTGTCGAGTGAAAACGGCCATCGAACGGAGATGTTGAGCGCCCAGGCTCTGCCTGAGGGCTGGATTTCGCAGTCGGCCGGAGGAGCAGTTGATGGCTGGGAGAGGGATGAGAACTGAGGATGAGGCAAACTGAGGATGAAGGGATCAATCAAAAGGATCTTTTGATTCAGAAGAATCAGAAGACACGTGCCACAAAGTAGGGTCCAAAGTTCCAGAGTTGGTGGTTCGAATTCCAAAGTAAGTTGGTGGCTCAGCTCGGAAAATTGCAGGTGCATATTATATCCACGCAACTGGCTGTGGAGCCTGTGTCGGAATTATATGATTCTAGAGTTTGGATGTAGACATACGGCCACAGCATGTAGGGCGCGCCTGTGCAACACAAAAGACACGATTGGCTGATGCGTTCTTTTGCTTTCTACCGTTCAACACTATTTGGATCTACTGGGGAATCTCTACCCTAGTATATATATATATGTATACTAATTTGTATGTTTAACGTTTATACGGCAATTGTTTAAACCACCGCCCAGAAGACTAATGGCCGTGTGTCGAAAGAGGTCTACGACATATCCGCGAAAGAGGTGTGTCAATGTGTGTCATGGTGCATTTGCCCTTGTAACTGGGTGAATCCTCTTTCTATACAACCCTTCTGATAACTACACTGGATAAATCCTCTTTCTATACAATCCTTTGTTCCTCTTTCCCAGTGAAGAATCGTTGTCATTTCTATTTTGTCCCCGCTTCCTTCAAATCCATCGATCAATCTTTCGATCGCTCAAACGGCCCGGGCCACAACCCAGCAGCCCAAACGCTGAGGATTCGCGTAGGTAAACCCAGGAGTTCAATTTCTGTTCAAAATGATGTATGAGTTGGGTTTGTCCTATCACCTGTAACAGTCAGTAAACAATTATCACTAATTCAGAGAAAGGCCTTTACTAACCATCCTCATCCACTGTTACTCGTAATGAAATAGACCCAATTTATGAGTCATACCTTCATCCAGACGTGATGAGCAGGTTTCTAGGCTTGACTGATGAAAGATCTCAAAAAATCGATCAAGGCCTTGGACGTTTGACACAAAGGCCAAGACAACTCCACTCGGAACATCTCGGAAGAACAAAACTGGATCTGAGACCTACTCTTACCCGCGTCGTTGACCTGGCCTGCTCTAGTGCAGGTCATTTACACTGTGCCCAGAGAATTCCAGAAAATCATTATCAGATAATCCATCATCATCCTACTGTCCCATTTTTCAAAAACCGCTTGGACGTCAGGAGGGCAGCTGTACTATGTAAACCTCCTGGATGGCAAGTCCAGCTGGGAAAGGCCAGGTCACTGTGACCCCGCAGGTCACATCTCATTCGTCCAGCTAGCTGGGAATCCTGAAATCCGAGTCCAGATTTCCCAGTGGTTTCGACCGAAAGCCCGTTTATTTGTTTCCGTTTCGACCACCGAAAGCACAGACGTGTTTTTTTGGTTTTTTGGGGTTCCAAGGTTGGGTCGACCCAAGAGGCGTGCTGTTTTGCTTGGCGGCTTGGCGGCTTTGAAAGGTGAATGAAGCCTTAGTTAATGCTCTAAGTACCCTAAAAGAGGTCCTAAGAGGAAGAGATCATCACGAGTGAATATATATATATATAGGTGATACAAGTCCTCCATCCTCTTAGATATGTGGGAATGAAAAAGGCAATATAGATTGTGAGTTTACTAGTTTGACGCAAACATATTATACATGCATATTCATACACATGCATAATCATGTTGTTGTTTGTGCCTATTAGTATTATATTAGTGATCAATCCTTGCCAAAGCAACCCCCTTATATAAGATTGTTTAATATCTGTAAGAAATCGTAAGACCAAAGAAACTAATTGGGTGTTGTCTTTTTGTTGCTGGCTCTTCGAGCCAGTTATTGTTTGGTTTAAACTTTGTTTGAACCACTATTCTTCTTATTCAAAAAGGTCGCTGGTGAATTTGGTCAAGCTGGGACCTATTGCAGAGGACTTTGGCCAAGTACTTGTCAGTATTCACACAATCATCAAACATCCCAATTCTGCTATATAGCATTGGAAGTCGTCTCTATCTACTCAGAACCTCTTATCGGAACGACCGGGACCTCACGGTCTTCGGCCGGAGCAAACAACTCCTGGACCTCGGGCGTGCACGGCTGCCACCGTCTCCCTCAGCTGACATGAATAGCCCCCCCAGTGGTACTTGTTTTGCAGCTGGCCTAGCATGCTAGTTACCACCCTACCAGTCACCAGAGGAAAAACCATCCTTCAGTCATTCACTTTGAGTTCTCTAGGTGTCCACCTCAGGTCCCTGAAGCAAATCATCAGGCCAACCAACCGACCAACCAACCAACCCTGATCCTTTAGCTGTTCACTGCAGAGCAGCAAACCCAAACACTGAAATACCCTGTTCATTGCCACCGGTCGACAGAATCGCGAGGCCCACGCAACCTGCTGTGAAGGTCTTGTCCATGCAGGACGCAGAACTTTCAGCGCCACCTAGCACCAAGCGCTTGGAGTTCGCTTGGAGGTCGCTTGGTTCATGGATGTTGGTCTAATGGCTCCAACGTTCTTAGACAAGGAGCCCTTCCACACCTGCGCCTCATGACGGTGGCCCAGGGCCATGTCGTTGTCCGGCCCCCGCGGGGCGGATGCCGAGCTGGAGTGGAAGTTGGACGGAGGTCTTTTCGGATGTTTTTTTCTGATTTCAAAGAACGCGGGTACATGAAAAGTTGCCTGAAGGAATCAGTTGCTTAGGCGGCAGTTCCTTCACACCCAACGATCCCTGACGAAAGCTCGGTCTTGGCATTGAGGAACCTCAGAGAAAAGTCACGACAAAGTTTGGACTCCGCGGCTTGAATGCAGACGGACCCCAACATGGGTTCCGTCACCATGCAGATGTTTGGCAACTACTTAACTTGTTTGATCCTGTTTTTGTTTTGTAAATCCAGTGGTGTGCACGAATCGGGGGTCTCCTGCATTGTGGGAGAGTCCGGTGCTTCTCACGGATTCTTCACCACCGCCATGGCCTGGTTTGACATCCAATACCCAGACACTTCATGTGATTGCAAATAGTTGCCGATCAGTTGGGGTGCTTGAAAAGGGGTGCCAATACCAGCACCCTGCAGCCTCCAAGAGGGTCGGGGTTGTTGGGCATGAAGACAATGCAGGCATGTGTTGACCATCAGACAGGTCGGGTTTGGGATAGATAGACCCACCAATAGATAGGAGTTCGTAGATCCCCACCTGTATGGGACACCTGGGACACCATGCCACGGTCATCTATTTTGGGAACAGGTCAAGTGTTCTGGTCCTGTCGACCCCTTCGCCACGGTCTTAGAGGAGCTGCGCGAGCTCCTGGGCCCAGCCTCGGATGGCGTGGCGCTGCGGAGGCAGCTTGAGGTGCGATGGATGGTGGGCTGAGTGGGTTCTTGAACTGAAAGAGATCCTTTTTGTATGTGGTTTAATGGTGCATTGCAAAAAAACAGTAGGACAAAACCAGGCAAAACCTATATACAAGCTACAGGTCGAGCAGGTTGTGCTACGATTGGTATGATGTATCATGTATTATTGTATTCTTATTGCAATGTGCAATTCTTGGAAAGCTGGACCAGTTGGCACTTTGGGTTATGGCCTGGTAAAAAAAAAGATTGTCTGACGGAACCCACTCGGGCCGGAACGGAGGGCCAAAAGGTATCAAGTTGGGTGGTTGATTCATGTTCATCCTTGTTTTTGGCTCAACAAGGGGGTGGTTTTCCCCTGTAATATGCTCCCGGACAGCCAATTCCAGTCATACACAGGGTCACAGCTGCCGGGTGTTCATAATGTAAGAAAAAGCGCATAAAGCATGCCCTCAAAGGTGTGCCATTTCTTGGAGATCAACGAAGATTAACGCCATGGCAGGTTTTTTTTTCGGCCCCCAAATACCTGTAGATGGAAAAGTAGATCCCTACTAAAAATGTATTGGAAACCGTTTCTGATCTATTTGGGGATCACTGTATATTAAATGGCCAAACGTGTGCAGGGCCCAGGAACATGTTTGGAGATCAAGGAACGGTAAGAGACATGACATACGTGGTGAAATGCAGGGCCTGGGTGTTTTCGGCAGGTCGAGCGCCGAATGAGTCTTCCCTTTGCGTATAAACCTGGTTTTTGATGTGTTATATACATTGTGTACCCTCTTTGATCTAGACAGTTCCCTTTGGGAGTTTACGAGTTTCTATCCTGTCCCTCTCTCTCTCTCTCTCCATGGAAGTCCACTGTTGAGTTCATGAATGATGGTATAATAATGATATAGAGGTTGGCCTTGCTTTGTCGAAGTACCAGTTGAAACGATGAATGGCTTTCGGCTCTGCGCTTGTGGCCCAGCCGCCGAGCCGGCATCGCTCGACTTACCAGGCGCTCCACTTGATCTGAACACATCAAAGTGGAGATGCCATGAGATATCCACTTGACCAGGACGGAAATGACTCATGTCATGTAGAGCTCAACTTGCTCAAGCTCTCATTCCATTGTTCAGCTTTGATCAAGCGAGGAGAGAGAAGGAGACCCCGGGAAGCCCGAGGTCCGGGTTTTCGGTGCCTCAACAAACATCGCCCAGCTACTTCATGGGATTTGAAGGAAGATGAAGGAAGCACCCCTATGAAGATCAACATTTAGGGCCACTTTCCTCCGGGTCCGGCCGATGGCGCCGATTCTGGCACCTGCCGTGCCGCGACGCCGGGAGCTGTCACTTGGAGAGGTGAGAACGTGTGGAGCTGGGACATTTAGGAAACGTTCGTGAACATATGTGAAATATACATAAATAAACTTGAGATGACTTGAGTATAGACGTTGTAATGATTTTGTTCAGCATAGAAGTCGTTGGAGCGGGGCATAGACAGAATATCAAATGAGACACTTGCTTTTCAGACCCAAGCCAAGCTCGATATTTGTGCTAACGAGCAGCACCTCAGAAAGACGTTTGGTTTGTTTTGCAGTGAGCCACTGAGTTGAAGCAATACATGAGCGAGCTTCGGTTCTTTGGGTGTGTTTCACAAAGGTGCATGATGAAAAAGGAATTAAACACTGAAACACCAATGCTTTGAAGGAATAAATGTTTGTTTCATGTTCTGTTTCAATGAATGAATGAGCACCCCTTTTGATAGAATGAATGAAACAAAGACTACAGGGGTTGAGTGTCACTGACCCTTCAGTGTTGAAGAACCTGAACGCTTCCGTCCAAGATTCGGTGCCTGTTTTTGGTTGAGAGACTCTTCCGAAGTCAGGCAGGACTCTTCCGTTAAGACCCCCAGCACCAGAGCCTTCAGGTCACAGTACCAGAGCCACTGCACCAGAGCCTTCAGAGCTTTCTGCTTTGTTTGGCAAAGAATTCATAGTCTACTTCGGGCCAGAGAAGAATCAAAGGTTTTCTTCGACGACGCAGAGTCAAGCATCAGGTACAATCCAACAATGCAAAGGTTTGGCTAGAGAGCAGCACTTTTCAGAAGCTCCAAGAGCACCAACAAATAACAAGATGCATAGTACGCAGTACTAGTGTTCGGTAGGATGTTACAGAGGTTCGAAGAAAGTTTGGTGACTAGAAGACCGAGAGCCGTTGATTTGCATTCCCTGCATTCGGTGCATAGTTCAAAATGGTAAATCGCAGGTTGCATCACTGTTGAAAAGCGAGTCAAGGCAGTGGGCGAGCTCGCCGAACGACGGAGAAGGTCACAGGAAATCGGTCAAGCGCTCTCGCTCCAAAGGGCCGCTCGCTAAGAATGGCCAATGCACTCTTGTCAGAATGCCCTTAGGCAAAGGCACATCGACGTTGCCGACCCAAACTGCGTGCCAAATCCGGAAAAACAGCCAGGGAGCCCAGCACCTTTTGAGGGGGTGATTGGATTCGCCCCAACAGTTGGCGTAACTTGGTGCGGAGACATTACTAGCAGTTCAGAAGTTCTGAGGAGGGCACGCCTGGAGGCCTTGGTCAAAACGTCACAGAGCAAGGCCGCAAGGCGGTCTTTTTGCTTTGCCTTCGAGCTACCGAAGTCAAGTTCACCAACCGTTTTCCTCACAGGTCTACTGGCGGACTTGAAGGACATGGTTGCTAACTGGCATTTTCTATGGTTTGTCAAGGAGACCGGTTTATGTGAACCTGTCTGTTGCGTGGACGTGAAATTCCTGGGAAGTGCGCGAAGCTGTTGAAGACCATGTATGGCAGACAAGACGCTTCTTCAGTGTGGCAGGAGATATACAAAGAGTTCTTGGAAGAGCGTGGCGTCATGGATAAAGACAAGAAGAAAAGCTCAAGAATAGTCCTTCTCACATTCTTACATCCACCATTTCCATGGCAGCTTCTGTCCAGTCCTACGTGGGTACCTGGGAAGCCGGGGTGGCGTTTCATAGTGACTCTCGCCAAGGACAGCAAAACCAAACAGGAAATAAGGATGCTCGCGCGGAAGGAGGCGAGGGTTGTGGGGCCCAAGTGGTCCGTACTTGGCTTGCGCCGAAGATGATAACTGCACCAGTCAAGACAAGAACTTACACGCACTGACTCCAGTTCCAGAATCACCAAATAGATTCCACCAAAATCACACGCACTGATCATTAGTTGACTCTCGCACCAACTAGTCATCAACAATGACAATGACTCTCAAAACCACGAATTTCCACACCGAGTTGGAAACTAAAACCTCCAGCAAACTTTTACCTGGACGCCGCATTCGGATTGTTCTTGGGTTCTGCCGCTATGCCTCTCTGAGCGGTTTTTTAGGTCCACAGATCATTGGGATGGGTTGGCCCTCTCCGACTCACTGGAAGTAGACATCCCCTTCTTCGGTATTCAGAACATGGTCTTCCTCTTGGGGCCCTTCGGGGCCTAATTACCCCAAGCTGAAATCATGTCTCGGCGATCCGCCGCGGAGCTCCCTAAGGCATCCCAAGCCCATCTTCGATGAGCCCTCGCTGCGCAGCTTCCTGACGGGCCATGGAGCCAAAACGGCCGCCCGGCACACGCGAGGGAGAGAGGGAGACGAGCCTTAGCGGGTGATGTTGGGTTCTGTGCCGCCACTTTCATAATCCTCAATCTTCCATTTTACACCGGGAATCTCCAACAGGTTTTTTTTGGGGATGTTTAACAGGTGCTTTCTGAGCACCTGTCACCAGGAAAGTTCTGTTGGAGGGTGTTGGTGGGAGCAGCAAGTTTGCAGGGATCATTTTTCCATCTATATTGGGGGACTCAAAAGCATCCAGGAACCCGCCGGACGTGTCCCACGTGTTTGTCATGTTGTTTCCTGAAACCGTGGTACATGGTACAATATGGTACACAATTTGTGTGAGCCAATGTCGACATGTTAAGCATGTCTTGCGATTCTTTTCCCGGATCACCTCAGCTTTAGGTGCTGGCCCTGTAGCAAACTTCCGGTTCGAATGCTTAGTGATATTTTGTCAGCGCTTGGCCCCGTAGTTGGTCTTTGTCACTCGACACCTCGATTAGCTGAACTCATCCTGCTCTTTTTGGTGGCCTTCATTCTGGGATTTTGCTGTGGGGGGCATCATTGTGGGCCTTTTGATTTCAGCTCGGTGTCGGGTGGCCACCGCCCGATTGATCTACTTTCTGATTGAGGGCGCAGACCAAGACTTGAGGCCAAGACCAGAAAGGCCGACAGGAAGCCCTGACCGCTTGCAGCGGTATCGTGCGTGAAGGACGGCTCCGCTCCTTGGGTGGAGAAACCTGCTTGACAGCATTCCGAGCACACTACGGCGTTGGTGGTGGCTGCTAGCTGACCTGTTTGGCACTTTCTTTCTCACTGTAGGCTGGGAGGTTGGGTGCCAGAACCTAGCGCAAGAAAGCACGCTGCCGTTCAACTACCTGGCTTTTCGGCCTCCGCCAGGTCTTGAGGACCCCCCCTGTTTGAGTCAGCAGTTGTTCCTTTTCAAAGACCATGCCGATTGCCGAAAGAGGCATTTTGAACCTGCGTGTGATAAATGGGAATGGTCAGCCAGTAGACACCTTGATGCTGAAGTGGCCTGCAGTGGGCAACGAATGGCACCTTGCCCTTCCAGTTCGAGTTTGCGCTACTGGGCTGATTCTAGCTTTGCCGAAGGGTGCTCTGACGGACGAAGACTTAGAAGCAGGACATGCAGCAGATCCAGATGCCTTGGTGGGTCCCAGTCACGAAGTCAGAGTGAGCTTGACCGAGACTCCAGATGTCGAAGTGGATGTCGTGTTGGTAGAATTCGCAATGGCCATCAGACTCCAGCTCGAAAACAGGACAGCTCGAAGCCGGAGAGTGGTGAACGCGTTCACCGAACAGACCCGGGACCTTCAAATGCCCAACATTGCCGAGCTGGACGAACACATGGTGGCTTGGCTCGAGACAGGGGCGCTGCGCACAGACGACTTTCAGACGGCAGTGGAAGGACCGCTCGAGGCAGAAGATCGGGACAGTCGGTTGCTTCAGGAGATCTCAAAGCTACAGACTATGATGGACCGCCGCTTGAGGCTCATGGAGAACCAAATCCACGACCTTCAAGACCGGCAACCCCGACCTGCAGACAATCCGCCAAAGCCCAAAACTCAGCAGCAGCCAGGAGGCGCCTTGCCGCAAAAGAGCGGCGTGCGAGAAGAGGAAATCTCCGAAGCTGTGGAGGCAGCAAGCCGCTACCTCAAGCCAAGGCCAAAAGCAATGCCCGACCAGCCGGGAAGAACATTGGAGACTTTTGTAGATACCCCTCAGTTAGAAGAAGTCGACGCGGCCTCGGTAGACGACCTTATGAAACTCTCCATGCTCAAGCTGATGAAGGACCTACAGCAGAAACAGACCAAAACCAAGTCGAAGAAGAAGCTGCCAGGACTCACCTTTTGGGAAGATTCGGAGTCCAGTCAGGACGAAAGTGTAGGCTGGAGCTCAAGCAGCAAAGGAGGACGAGGTATCGAAGCAGTAGAGAAGGTGAAGCATGCCATGAAGGGCCATCCCGAGGCCTATCAGGAAAGGATGGAGCAACGCATGTTGAAAGCTTGCGATGCTACCGAAATGACCCCCTCCATCCCTCTGCAGTTCGTGAAGGGAAGCCCCGTGGGGAAATCGCGAACTGCGGGGTACTGTCTCCAGGGATTCGCCGAAGTTCACCGTTTGCTCCTAGAAAGCAAACCCAAGCAGGCACGTTTGCATGTGCTCAGGATGATGGCAGCTCTAGAGCAGTTCCTGATCGACGAAAGTTGGGTGGTGGCCAGCCGATTGACTTGTACCGAGGAGCCTCCATGGGGTCATTGGGCGACTCAGGACGTGGGCGCCATCAGGCGTCAACTGGTGTACAATCGACTGTCCGAAAGCACATGGGTGGCGGCAGTGATCAACCAGTTGAAGGAAGAAGAATGGCTGACAAAGAAGCGGACGGGGCTCAATGCCAACGGCAAGGGCAAGGACAAAGACAAGGACAACGCCACCTGAGAGCCCACAGATTTTTGAACTGGGTTTGCCCGCATGTAATTAAAGAGTCCAACCCACCTGCTGAGTTTCGTACCCCTTTTGATTGGTTGCGTAACTTAGTGAGTGATCTTTTGAATTCGGATCTGACTGTGTCTTGCTATGTGCGAAGCACTTTGAAGCCTTCGCAGGAATCCAAACCGGACAGCAAAGGAGCTGACCTATATCCGTGTCCTCCTCCTTACCCTTGGGCTATTACCAAAACTGGTTCCCCAAGGAGGTCCGCTCGTAGGGTGCAGCGATGGAAAGTTCGTAGGGCGGTTGAGATTTGGGTCAACTTGTTGGTTTGTGGTTTGTCGCAACAGGCGATTGGATGTGCTGTTGCACCCGAGCGTGGGAGGTCTGGGGCCCCTTTAAACAACTCACAACTAGCAATGGTAGAGTTTTTGAAGGGTCTTGCATGTTCTGTTGTCCGCCTGGGCCTGGAATCCAGTGGCGGCTCACGCTTGCCCGCAGCTAGGAACCGATTGGAGCAGTTGCGAGAGCAATTAAGTAGTCTAATTAAGTTGCCGTATGCATGTTCTTCTAGGGCCTTCGTCGAAAAGAAAGACCCCTCTTTTGCTGCGACAAAAGCTTTGCCAGTCATTGCGGAACGTTTGAGTTTGCCCAGTGAAGTGCGAGACTTTGACCCAACCCCATTTTTAACTCCTCTGTTTCGAAAAATCTACGAAGAGCCCGGCGCCTTTTTGAAAGCGCCCCAAGACATGCCGGAACCGGTGAAGATTAAGGGCACTGCCACTCGACAAGAGCTCCTCAAAGTGTGTCAACGATGGGACCGACTCAACCGCCTTTTTGTTTGCAAGAGTTCTGATGTGGATGAGTCTGATAGGTGTGAATTGTTTGCCGTGGCTAAAGATGAAGAGAAGGACCGGCAAATCTTGCATAGAAAAAGGCGGAACCAAAGAGAACAGCATTTTGTTGGGGCTTCTAGGGACCTGCCTCACGGCGTGCTTTTGTGCCAACTCCCCATGGAAAGGACTCATGTGTTAGTGTGTTCTGTTGATGATGTTAAGGACTTTTACCATGCTTACACTGCTTCGGAGGCTAGGGCCAAAAGTTCACCGGTAGGTCCCCCGTTTTGGTACAGAGAGGTGGCCCATTTGAAGGCGTGTCAAGATGCTCTCAATGAAGGGCGAATCAAGCCAGGTGACAAGCTGGTGTGTTGCTTTAAAGGGTTAGGTATGGGAGACCACGCTGCTGTTGACATTGCCCAGGAAAGTCATGTGAATGTGTTAAGAACTTTTGGGGGAATGCAGGATAGTGAAACTCTTTCCTACCGTAAACCATTGCCTTTAAGCACTACTGGCTTCTATGAGGGAGTGATGATCGATGATCACTTGGGAGTTCAGCTCTTGCCTCGCTTGTCTTCTCGAAAGCGCGCTCTCGCGCAACCTGGAAGAGACGAAGCGGCCTTTGCATCAGCTGAGGAGGCTTACGCCAAGGTTGGATTAGAAGCCCACCCCAAGAAACGACGGAGACGAGTTCTACATGCGCAGGTTTGGGGAGCTGAAATTGAAGGTGAGAAGGGTCTTGTTGGCCCTAACAGAGGACGACTTTTTCAACTGGCAAAGTTTTCGGCCGAACTAGCAAAGCCGGGAGGGGTAGATTTGAAAATCGTCGAGGCTGTGACGGGGTTATGGGCCCATTGCGCTCAGTACAGGCGACCCATGTTCAGCTTCATGCACGCAATTTACCATCAGCAGGGACCTTCTACAGGGGAAACAGTGTTTAGACTCTCCAGAGAAGCCCGTAATGAACTGATGGTTTTGGCTTTGCTTGCCCCCCTTATGTTTGAACGATTTGACTGTGTTGCCTGATCCTTTTGTTTATTGTGTTGATGCTTCGCCTTCCGGGGCGGGTTGTTGTCGGGTTAGGGTTGGTGAAAACGTTTCTAGACAGTTGTGGAGGAGGGGGGGGACAAACAGGGCTACCGTATGCCGCTTCTCAGCCGACTTGGAGCCAGTTTGAAAGGTTCAGGTTGGAACGAGGATGCCGTATATGATTTTTTGACAGAGACAGAAGATGACCGCGAAGCTTGCGGTTCTTTGCCCAAATTCAATCATGTCCGAGATTGGACGGGGTCTTTTTTACAGAAGGCTTTTGCTGCGGATTGGAGCCCTGGTTGGCCCACGCACTTGGAAGAGTCCCCGTTCGATTTTTTGGAACTATATTCTGGCTGCGCTCAGATGAGTAAATCATGGGCTAGACACGGGTTTCGAACGTTGCCCCCTCTTGAGCTTAAGCAGGGATGGGATCTTAAGGACGCCGGACTTTTTTTGGGGGATTTTGGGGTTGGTTCGTTGTGGGAAAGTGAAGTTTATTTGGTGGTCCCCTCCTTGTACTACGTTTTCATTAGCGCGGTGTCCTAAAGTCCGATCCCTGCGTATTCCTTGGGGATTTGACCTGTTGGATTTGGTGACCATGTTGGGAAATCTGCATGCTGCCCAAAGCTTACTTATTGCTATGGTGCAGTTAGCGGTTGGGCACTTTTTTCGCAGGTGAACAGCCGGGTTTCGGATTTATGAGGGCCCTTGAACCGTGGACTTTTCTGAAACTTTTGGGCGTTCCGGAAATCCTGTTTGATTGGTGTAGGTATGGGCAACCTTTTCGGAAAACGACGCGTTTATTCAGTAATTTCCCGCATTTTGACCGTCTAGGCAAACGTTGTCATCATGTTAGCAGGCATGTTCCGTTGAAGGGAGCCACTACTACCCAAGCTGGGGCCTACTCTAAAACCTTTTGTGATGCTGTTGCCAGACATTGTTGTTCGTTTTGGCCTCCTTTTGAACAAAAGGCCCCGGAACAGCAAAACATCAGGGGAGACAGGAATGGACTTAGGCAAGGTCGTAAGCAGAAATTTGCATCTCCTTTGTGGGCGGTGCAGTTGTCGGAGTCTATGCCTTGGAAGCCTTTCATGCAGTACCAATTCAAACATGTGTCCCATATCAACTTGCAAGAAACGAAAGCGAGACGTTCTCTTTTTAAACGCCTTAAACGTGATCAGCGCGTTGTTCTTTTTCAAGACTCCCGAGTCAATTTAGGATCGCTGGCTAAAGGACGCAGTCCTTCCTCAAGTCTGAATCTTTTGATGCGGCAAGAAGCCCCTTATCTTCTTGGAAAAAACTTGTATGTGGCAGCGCTCCTTCAAAATGTTGGAGATCTACGTGCAGGAGCTTGGAGCTGCTCAGGTTTGGATTCGTTTTGACCCTCAAACAAGGCGAGGGGTTTTGTTTTTGGGTGATTGTTTTCTTCGTGTGTTGCATGCTTGTCGGCCTGTAGGACCGCCGTAGTGTTGTAGGACCCGATGCCCGCCCCCCCCGGAATGGGCACGATGGGGAGGAACCTTTGTTTTTTAAATCCGCTGGTTCCCGTCGTCGAAAATAGAC
>CAXAMN010024639.1:555963-590460 GCA_963970005.1 Durusdinium trenchii | reverse complement strand
GCACAGCGGCTCACATTGTCAAAGCTGCAAGAGAATGGGACAAGAATATCGAATCTTTGTCTACTTGGGAGTTTGGGTTGTGATGTATTTTGTATCCTGTTCACTCACTTCTCACCAACTGGTGCGGGAAAAAAAATCTAGGCGATCTGAGGCACATGTCTTGACTTTCTGCGAATCAATGGGAAAAGAACATCTACCAGGGCCCCAAGAGGGCTTTGTATCCGGGTTTCAAGACGTGATGTTCTTCGTGTCCATGTGTTCATTCACCACCCCGACCGGGAGGTACGGTAGGTTTGTGACGCCTGCAAGAGACAATTCTCTTTTGACCATTCCATCTGAGGTTCACATGGGCCGAATTTGGAGGCTGCTTGGTTGGAGTTCAGACCGCCGAAAGCGTTTGAGATCCCTTGAAAAGCAGCTGGGGCTTCATAAATCTTGGGAATGAGGGCCGGTGCCCCTTTAAGCCATCAGAGGCCCGTTTCAGTGATCTTCAAGGGTTCTTTGAATTGGATTGCTAGTGAAACAATAATGTTGAATATTAATGAGTTTCAGCCCATCTTGCCATGTGGCCCATGCCAATGTTGGAAGCTTTTCCGTTTGGAACACTTCACCTGATCTACAAACGAACATCTACAGTCCACAGGTGGATCCCACGATAGACAGCAAACACCCCAGAGGTGGCCGCTGCTACAGTCCCGCACGCGGCACTTCCATGGCAAGAGAGTCTGTCGTTCGGTGCTCCTGCTGGCCGAAGGATGCCGACCGGTGAACATTCCAGGTCGGACCTTCAACATGTCCATTCAGGGTTGGTTTTTCATGACCATGGACAACGGACCATACCTGCTGGCGGCTGGTCATGTCATACTGTCATACTGTTTGACAGATTTTGAGAGTGGTTGTAGGACTCGGATCGGTTGTCCTGACCTTTGCCTGACCTTTGCTCGGGTCTGTCATACAGTTTTTGAATGTTTTCGAGAGATTTTGAGAACTCCAACCACAGTATGACAATATCTGGTAGACAGTATCATTGGAACAGCATGACAAACCAAACAACAGCTACGGGTCATGTCATAGCTCACAGTATGTGTTGTCATTCTTTGAGACAAATATGAACAAGCCGTCTTCCCTGGGAGCCTGAGGCATCTGATGCATGTTTTTTAAGCAAGATCCTTCATCCACTCAGTCGACCCAACTCAACAGAGATCCTCTTTTGACCCCGAAGTTGGTGCCTGTTTTCTTTCGACGCTCCACCCCCACCCTAAGGCACGTTTGCACGCAGCTGCGCTGTGGCGTTCCGCCCACGGCCATCGAGCTGCAGGAGGTGCCTGGATTACCGCAGGCGGCCCGCGCGTCCCGGCCTGGGCGGTCATGATCTCATTGGACTGGGAGCGTTTGAAAGTCCAGTGGAGTCCGACTTGTATATGAGAGTCAGTGGAGTCCGACTTGTATATGAGAGTCGCCCAAAAAAAACACATAACGGGAAAAGGTATTAACCACACCCCCAATATAAATCGGCACAATCAAATTGAAATTCTATGGTGGTTGGAGTGAGCGTTTGCAAGCGATCTTGCTTTGATAAGCGGTTTGTTCAACCGGGGGTGAACTCCACGAGTTCCTTTTCCTCTTCCAGATATTCCTTTAAACATCTTGGTGTTCCTCACTCACAGATATCGCCAAGCCAAGCAATACAAAAAGGTCAATATATATCGCGCCCCAGTTGCAGACCTCGTCGCAAGGCACGGCCGAGGTCGACTTGGGTTTCAGACCTCAAGTTGAAGTTTCATGAATGTGGGAACTCTCCAAAAAAGCCATGGTCATTATGCGTGTTCTCAAAGGAATGAGTTCATGACTCAAACTGTAGCTGTCCTTAACAGTTCCTCTTCTTTTTTTTTTTTCGGAGAGGACATAGAATCGATATCAGCATCGATCCACCAGCTTCCCAAAATCACACCACCAGGGTTTGGGCCCCGCGCTTGCGGCCAACTTTGCAGCGCCTTGGCGAACGAAGACATTCAGAGACGGACGGTCATCATACGCAAGGTGATTCTGTTTGTATGTCCTTGGGGTGTTGTATATGGCACCATAGAAGACCAATTTTCGAGGCCCAGGTGATTTCCTGTACAAGTTTGGTGTGTAACCAGGGAAGACAGATCTTTTGGCTACAGTGCTACAGACCTGCCTTTTTCGTAGACATCAACCAACATCCCCCCCTTTGTCCATGGACCATGCACCCATCTATTTGACACATGGCTCTATTCTTAGTCCACTTGGTCTTCAGGTGCACTGTGGCATTTCAAACATCCATCTCACGTCACGGAAAAGGAAGAACCGACCGTGTGTTGTCCCATGGCGCAGTGCTACCACTTTAGCCTTAGACCTTGGAAGCACAAAGATACTAAAAGTATCCAACAGATTCCAAGAGTAGAGACAGCAAATGGGGACGCCCCACCACCATGGATGGATGTCATTGTTTCATCAGGTTTCTTTTTGAAAGCTGCCGACCTTGCCAATTATCAATTCATACACACTAGTCCCAAGCGACACGCTCTTGGCGCAAGTAAGAGGAAAGAGGATTTTTAGAACAGATGAACAACCAGTATATTGCGATGCATGGTTGTCTATAGGATTCCGATTCCAAGATGCACCACCAGATCCACCAGCGCGGTGCCGCGCCTTAGGTCTTGACCTCCACGCTCTTGCAAACGCACGTCTCGGACGGGCGGAGCGGCGGAGCGGATGGCGGTCATGTGATGTCAGGCAGCTGCAGTGCAGGTTCCGGTTCTTGGAAGGAATATGACTCAAAAAAAGTGGCGTATTGCCAAACAGGTGGTGTATTTGTCCTCCCCAGCAGGTCAAACACATGACTCAACCAAGTTGTTGCTTTCTAGTGAAGCTCCAGCTACGAGGATCTCTACTACACAAGCAGGGCTTCCTGTTTGGAAAGAGAAGCCCACGCAACTGCACATTGGGCTTGCCAATCCAAGACATGGAATTCAAGAAAGCCGCAGAACACCCCGCTCCAGTAAAAAAACTTGGCAAACGGGGGTTGCGTTTTGACCGCGCATGTTAGCTCATGTCTTTTCCTATTGGGCTATTCAATGAGTTGATTGCAAGACACATTTGATCCAATTCTTACACTCCCGAAAACTAACATGGAAGTGGAAAACCACCTGTTTGTAGTGGAAAATGGTCTTCCAAGGGGCCATTCTCCACTTCCATGTTAGTTCCAGGGAGTGTATTTACTTTTGCAGTGGAAGTGGGCCAACAGGTGCGACGCTACCAATCGCTCAGTTCTTTTCCAACCACTTCCCTACCATTCGAGTTCTTTCCCTGCCACAGGAGCTGGACGGAACAATGAAGCTTCTGATTCAGCTCCAGGAGAGTGTGAGTTTCAAGTTGGGGGGGATGACACATTGCGGGAGACTGGTGTCAGGGATTTTGTCACGTGTCATTTGCTTGACAAGAATCACCAGCGAGAGTGTACAGACGGATGAATGCCACCGCTGCTACCACCGGAGTTTGCCATAACAGATGCTGACTGGTGCGACTCGGAGGGAATAAGGGAATGAGCCCCCCAATAGAGATTCTATTGGATCCATTCCCTACTAAGCACCAGTCAGGATGGGATGGATGCTTCTCTCCCAGTGTCCAGATCCTCCGCAAGGTGGACGAACCAACGCCTCCGATTCGAATTGCGGAGTTCGGTCCGATCGTCCGATCTGGGGTTCATGACGTCATGAGGGGGTACAGTATACGACTGGGTAGAGGTGAGTTTGGGGATGATGAACTCATCAAAGGTCTCTTTGAATTTGTGAGGCGAAAGCGAAAGGTGGAGATCCGTGGAAGAAGCTGGTGGACACCCGGTGCAGCAATGGGATTGAGTCTAAGACCGGGTTCGGAATGGGGAGAGGCCTCCCCATTCCAATACGCAAGCAGATCGCTGGCGATCGGACATTTTGGCCACCTGAAGGAGAACATGTCCAATCCTGGCAGGGCGGGTTCTGCTGACGAGCTAGTCTGAGCCAGTGGCCTTGAGAAACTGGTGCAACCAGTGGTGGACGCCGAAGGCACGACTTGTGACTACCCAGAGGTTGCTGAGGCTACTCAGAGGTTGCTGTCATGGAATTGGAAGCGCGCGTTGAGACCGAGAGCTTTTTTCCCCTTCAAGCGACTGGGGCAGGCTACCTCCTGCGACTGGGGCTCACCTGCAGGTATGCTGACTCCTCGCTCGCATGCAGACGACCCGTTGCCAGGGCAGAGCAGGGTGCCCTTCAGAACTTGCGACCGGCCCCGTTGTGGTGTGACCGGTGTTTTTACGCTCAACATGGCCCGGAGAACATGTTGCTGTACAGGAAAAAGAATGACAGGTTCGGATGTAGAGCTGTGCAGCATTTGGTGGTACGAGGACTAGGACACTTTGTTGTTTTTGCATGGTGCCTCGTGGGCAGTCGGCCAGAAGCTTGACGTGAGTCCTGGATAGGGTCGTGTAAGAATACTTTGTGTGTGCATTGCTAATTATATTTATGATACTGTATAATATGTTGATCTAAACAAGCTCTAGCTCCAAGGGTAAATTGAATTCAATGTACATCAACAGGGTTTTTGTTATGTTGGAATGAACTATATAATTACTGCGGTATGGATACAACAAGCTCTCCTATGGGCAGTGGTTCGACTTTAATTCCCTTTAGTGCAAGATGATGTTCCTGGTACATTACTGTGAGAAGAACAGCACGCACACACACATACCTAAAGAAGCAGGTTTGTCATCCTCTTCTGAACCTTTTTGTGCCGCGAGGATGGGAGTGAGGTGGAGGCAGTGGTCATCCATCACACTGGAGAGGCTGGATCTTCCACTTGGGCCTGGGCAGGAGTTCTGGGACGCGGCTGGCTTGCAGACTGGGCCAGTCCAGGGTGGAGACTCACCAGTCCAGGTCTGAGGCTGGTCATATATACGCCAAAACATCACATCAATAGGACGAGGGAAGAAGGATGAAAAGCGTTGCTTGCGTCCTGACACATTTTTTGTTCAGCCTTCACAAGTCCTATCTCAATCTATAGACCTGTTGGGTCATGTTTGTAGTAAACCGGACGATAACATAATTTGCACAACACCTATGTCACTTCAGAACCTAAAGCCTAAGTCATGCCATCTCATGCCTAGTACGTAGTATTTTACACCAAAGAATTGACTCAGCTGTGGTAACAACTCTTCCAATCCCACGAGGTCCCAGTCCCACGCTCCGGACGGTGGGGCCGAAGGCCGAAGATCCTGGACAGCGCCAGGCCGACCGCTGCGGTGCCCCAGATGCAGACGCCGGCGCCACCGGGCATCCCGGGCCGTTTCGTTCGGAGACCGACCACCGCGTTCGGAGCCGTCCGACGAAGGTCCGCGGACGGAGCGGTAGGTTGAGAAATTGTCAGATCTTGTCACCAGGTTGATGAGTCTAGCTTGCCCCATCCTGAGTATACTGCGGGTAGGACATCAACCGCCGTTGGTACATCAACCACCTGCAGTCTAGCTTGCAGAGGTCTGTGGTCCCCGATGCGTTCGAGGTCTGGCCGTCCGGACGTGACGTGACCGGGACCTCGGCGGCGAGTCATCGATGGCCGAAGCGCATCGGTGAGTCACCCGACCGTCGTTGGGACCGAAAAGGGGTCATGACCCTTTTTGAGGAAAAACAGGTATACGGTACCCAGACGCTCCATGTATGCCATATATGCCTACATTGACCCCTCAAACCACCCCAATGTAGGCATATATGGCATACATGGAGCGTCTGGGGTATACTTGAGACTCCAGGATATCAGTTCCACGTTTCCGCGACTTCCGCCCGCTACAGAACGACACCGGAACGGCGCTTCGCCCAAAGCGGCGCGGCGAATGGCGTTACACCTCAGGTGAACGGGACACCCTGTGCGTTTCGTCCCAAGTGGGCTGCCGCTTGAAGTGCCGCTTCTGCGCCACAGGCCTACTGCGGTTCTGCGCGGAACTGGGTGATCCGAGTGAGCAGCTTTGCGTCACCACAAGGAGTAGCCAGAGGCCCATGAGATGATGAGGTGTACATCTTCCAATCGACTAAGGGGGCATGGGCAAGTCGATCGCACTCGCTTGCAAGACACCCTCTCGCTTGCGCACGGGAATTCCCTCGCATCCGGGTTCTTCTCTCTCCACGTCCACGGACCGCGGTCCGTGAACCCGCAAACCCGCGAGTGGCACTGCGGACCGCGGAGGCACCATGGGCTTGTTGGGCAACCTTTGGGCGGGCGAAATCCAAGAGCAGCTGGTCCATGCACGGATGCGCAAGGCGCCGAGTTCGGATCCGCCGGGGTTCGAAAGCACCAGTGTTCCGAGTGACTCCGGTGCGGCCTGTTTGGGCAGCTCCAAGCGAGCCAACCTCCATTTGATGGTGATGCTTCCAACATTCCGAAGACCTCAGGTGGTGGGGGTTCTACTAAGCGATGAATTGAGGAACTGGATCCCTGGACTTTCAAGATTATCCGGGAAATTCGCACAAAACCACTGGTCAGCTGTGGTTATCCTAACAACAAGGAGCCCTAGGCCACCGTGGTTCTTTCTCAATAAGTGAGGCAAATCGAAAGCGGTTACTCTCCGTCTCACGTTCGATATTCATATATCGAATGCCATTGCCAGGTAATCGTGAACGTGAATGGGAGTTGAACCTGTTTCTCCGAAGTGCAGGTAGCACTTCAGCTATAGATGCTCATCACAATCCTCCAGCCTCCAACGCCCCGGAAATGTTTGATATGTGACAGTGTTCCATCTAGAGCCTGCTAGAGACAATCAGCAACATGGTGGGGCCACAAGAGCAAGCACCTCGGACAGGACATGCTCAATCCTGTTCCCCAAGCTACATGATGGTGTAAAAAATACCCTGAGTTTCCAACACTTTATCAATGAGTTGGATGTTTAAGTTTGATGAAAGCTCCCTAGGACCTACAAGAATCTTCAAAGAAAGCCGACGAGCGGCTCACAAAACAGCTGTTCATCACCTGTACCTCATTCGCATTTATACAGCAATTCAGACCTACCTTGAGTTTGGAGTTTGGGTCGTTGTTCTTCTGGCAATACCCCACTTGGGTACCATAAACGGGTTGTTCTTCTTCTGGCCGCCTGCCACCGGCCTGCCACGGGTCTTTGGCCTTTCAGGGCCATGCGGACTCGGTCTGCAACGTGGTCTTCATGGGCATGGGTCCCTCGGAGATCTCAGTGATCTTCGGCAGTTCCAGACGTCCGGTGGAAGAAACCGACTGTCCGACTATCCCATACATAGGTACCCCAGGTTAGGGAGCTAAAGGTCTGTTAGGTCTGAGACTCAGAGGCTTTTGTTTCTCTCGACATCGGAGGCCTTTCCGAAGGACACCGGACTTCACCGGGATGGACTTCGACGATGGTTTTCGGTTGGACTGTCGAACATCCGTGACAACCAAGTGTTTCTCACACTTGACAGTGGTGCTATATATTCTATAGATCGGTGCATATCAATATCCATTCAACCATGGTGTAGCTTCCTCGTGTTAGTGGTGGAGTTGCTTACACTTGCTTGCCCACCAGAGAGAGAGAGAGAGAGAGAGAATGTTTGATGTATTGGTATGATTGGTCATATGTTGCAATTCTTTTCGGAAGCTGGCTGGCTATACCATGGTCTCTTACCAGCCTTTTGGTGGAACTTCCATACTTCCCAAAGACCTCGACCTCGCCGTGCCACGCGACATGGGACACCGACACCGACACCCACGGTCCGGAGCATCGGCAGAACCCAGGCGATTGGTGCGAGGAAGGAGATCGATTTTTCGAAGACATCCAAACCCCCAGCAGTTCCATGGAGTTGGGTGCTATCCATGTGCTATCAGTTGGGTGTCCCCCCATCATGTGCTATTTGGTGCCTGGATGGGACGAGCCATATCACTGAACTCCATGTCTTGTGACTCGCGGTGCTTTGGTACACTTCAGTCCTCCTCCCAGCAACCCACCAGTTGCGACAGTCTGCCTGGCGCCTCGCGGCGCCTGGCGCTTCCGCGGCGAGGCGAACCGCTGGAGAACTACGAGGCCGTGAGCTCTGCGGTGAAGGGCTTCGTGGATCCAATGCGCTTCGGCCTGGCGCCCAGCAGCCTGTGCCTCGGTGGCGAATCAGAACCAAAACGAAAACACCTCCTTGGGCTGGGTGTGCTGTTTGGAGATCCCGGATAGCAGGGCGCTGGGTAGTTCGGACACCCCAGGTCCTGGCATGTTTTCGTTGTGCACTGGAGGTGCTTTTGCTCAATGGAGCACAACGAAGCTATACCGTCCTGACCATATTTGTTGGTTTTCCAGTATATACTGAGTTTACTGGTCCCATGTGACACCCAATTAGCACTGGGAGAACCGATGAGTCATACCTGCGAGCTTCTATATCTTGACATAGTAAAACCCTAGGGATCGATCTTCCTTCTCAGAAGGTACCAAGCCTACATAAATAGTCTCAAGTACCTTGGATCTCTATATAGGGTAAGCAATTGCTTTCTGTCGGGGAGACCCTGAAGAGTGTCAAGGTGGCACGCAGTGGCACGCAGGGATGTATGGACCAGACCTGATGTTCCTGAATGAGGACTGTGAATCTTTCTGGGTGATGGTCAAACAGTTACCCTCTCACCGCATACTAGTTGACCCACCTGCTTGTTTTTGCTTCTTGAGCCAGCTGGAAACCAGAGCCTGAGCAGCTTGGCATAGCTTGGCGAGTCCTTGGTTGGACCCGCATCCTCTGCAGAGAGAGTTTGGGAAAACCAACGGTTGAAACACATGTGAAAGTCAATGAGCTAAAAAACTCCGACGAACATGTCACGTGGGAACTAGAAGCAGCATTTGGTTTGGTCTTCGAAGTCGGATCATCCGAGTCACGGGGCCGTCGAGGAGATGAGCTCATCATGACCCCCTGCTCATCACTATGTCGACAGGTCAGCGAACACTGAAGACTGACAATCTGATTGATGGATGTGAACCAAGCGAACCAAGGACCGTGTCCACAGTGGGGAGCTCGCCACAAAACATGCAGCGCTTATTGGAGGCCGACGCTGACGGTGTGAGGGCGTGGCGACCGGAACTCACCGTGGTCGCAGGGTCCGACAGGGCGAACTCGGCCAACGTAACAAACGCATTTGGAGAGGTTTTGAGTCCGCCCCGGCATGCTAAATCCTTTGCTCCATGCTCGTTGGATTGGACATTCAAGTGGTAGAATGGTGAAAGCAATTGGATGCGGTTCGGGGTCATGGAATTGTCAGGAACTTGCTGTAAAATCACCAACAGGGTCTTCAAGTAGTTGGGAAATCTCAGAAAGAGAATACTAGGCCATACTAGGCCTGAGGTCAAGCAACTTCTAACTTCCAGACCTCGCCAACACCGATTGCTGATGAGTCGAATATATTTACCCTCCTTCAACAAAAAATCGTTTTTCACATGCTTGACCTGGTATTTTGTAGCTTTTGTAGTGTAAAATCCCGTAAACAAACAACATGCTTCTTTGGGTTCAGCCAGGGTAGAGAGTTCTGATTCTATGTGCTCTAGAACTCATAATATCTCATAATATATAATATATATAATATAGTACTTTCGAATACTAAATGTAGAACACGTTTGCAAAGGAGCTCCCCTGATTCTTGCTTGCTTGGTTGTTCTGTCCAGCCACGGTGATTCTCAGGAGCTCCCGAAGATTCGACTTGCGGCGGCTTGGCGGGAAGCGCCTACATAGCGGATCAGAATCAACAGCTCAATAGCTTGTTTGACACAGAAGACCATCATCGTCCTTTTCGTCGAGACGCGCGTGGCTCGTGGCTCGAGCGTCTCGCTATTGCGCTCTTCTTACGCGCTCAACCAGGTGAGCCTCCATGCGCCCAACCAAACCTTGAGAGAAGAGCTGGTGCCTGCGGCCAAGGTGAGGGGGGTTTGATCTCATGTACGTTGAGAGGAAAAGAATACAGATCAATCCGCGCCTAACTCTGAATGCTGTTCATCCATGAAGTTGGTTCAAAGACATGTCACGTCAATCAGTTGGTGTGCAGTTGGGTTGTTTGGTGGTTATTGGCGGGCTTCAATTAGATAGGAACAAGCTATCCCAGACCAGCTTGATGCCAAATCAACCTTCTTTTTTGAGATTGTTTACAAACTTCAGGCTATTCCGATCGACAAGCTCTTGGCCATAGTGGACGATTATGCGAAGAGGGGAGCCGCTGGGATTGGAAGTTGGATGATATTTGAGAACCACGTCCAAGGGCATGTCAAAACTGCTTGTGGATCGATATAATTAGGTGTTCGTGTGGGATCAGGTTACAACAGCCCGCAACACTTCCATGCAACTCATAGAGCAGCTATATTTGCCTTGCGTAGCTTGATCTCGTGGTCTTAGAAGCTCAGTTACATACTGCATGGGTACCCTGAGTTCAACAGAAGCCATGGCCCAATCCGTCAAGGTTCAGGTCGCGTCCAGATGCCCCTACTATCGCCGACCGTCGCAGACGCGGAGCCGAGCAATTTGTTGCGTTCAAGGAGGGCAAGCGCTTGCGGACCGTGATGATGTCCTACGTGCTGTTAAAGGTGCGGGGTTCCCGGCTTGGACTAGACAAAAACAGTTGTGTGTTTGGGGGGAAGAAAGAGAGTGGGGGTAGGACAGTGGGGTCGGCTACTTGCTATAGGACAGGGGGATGAGAAAAAGAAGCCGGTTGTGGAGTGTTAGTCGCCTAGATATTGCTAGAAAGAAGAGTGAATAGTGAGCGTTCAATTTGCCCATGGCATCCCGTGACTTTAGGGTTCACATGACACACTGCATCAGGATCTTTATAGCTGTTTTAACTTTTAACATAAAGGTTTAAAAGCCCATTTGGCTGCCGTAGCAGGATCATCCAGGTATCAAGAGACAAATCCAGAATCTGACACTTACTTTAGCAGTGTTTCCTTGCCCGTTTGATCAATTGTTTGTCACTTCCAGACTGCATCCCTTCCATTGTGCCCGGTGTTTGTACCCAGGACCTGGTCTTTAGTAGGGCATGTTCTCCTCAGCCAGACCGGTGAAAACAGGATCAAGTTCCCATCTTTCAGTAGGGTGTGGTCCGGGGGTAGCCCAATTACCATCCCCCCATCTTTCATATAGGGACATGGAATACAAATACATGCTTAAGGCTTTGGAGTAAAAGCTTCACATCCATCCCACAACCCGCGGGAGCTGTCCATCCACTCCACCGGCTCCGCGCCAGGACGTCAACGACTCGGTGCTGCACGCGCGGGAGCT
Organism: Durusdinium trenchii; assembly: GCA_963970005.1. Lineage (NCBI taxonomy): Eukaryota > Dinophyceae > Suessiales > Symbiodiniaceae > Durusdinium > Durusdinium trenchii. The sequence goes on along the minus strand of CAXAMN010024639.1, from coordinate 579,181 downwards.
GTCGGAGCTCTTGGCCAACAAGCCGGTCATTGCCCCTTCGCTCTGAACAACCACGGCGTGTGTGACCGTGTGTGTGTGTGTGTTTGTTTGGGACGCGGCATCAACACCAACGACCACGACCACGACCACGACCACGACCACGACCAGATGCATCTCACTTAACCCAGACGCTCCATGTATGCCATATATATATGCCTCCATGTATGCTATATATATATATATATGCTATTATATGCTTCAATGTAATGTAGGCATATACGGCATACATGGAGAGTCTGGGTAACGTGAATCAGCAGACTCAATAGAGTTTGGATTGAATGGTTTGCAAGCCATTGACCGTAGACTTTCCAGCAGTTGGCTTATTGTCATTCAGCGGGTGTCATTTTGTTTGAACAGATTGTAGGTGCTTAGAAAAGCAGCTCCACGTATTCAGATTCTCTTGAGAATGTGCAACACAAAAAAAAAGGGATTCAGGACTTATGGCGATTCTATATGCACATTGAGAACGTTAAGTCTCCGAATCGCCTCGAGTTGATCCTCCGAGTTCGCTGTGAGATCTTTCTTTGTTGGATCAAAGGGGGAAGACGCTGAAGACGGGAAGACGCTGCTGCATCAGGCTGCATAAACAAAGTGGTTCGAACTTGGATCACAACAGAAATCGCCCTGTCACCCGCCAGTAACTTCTCAAAGCTCAACAACAAAGACAAAACATGACAAAGAAAATACACAATCTGGAAAAAAAGAAGGAGTTCCGTGAAGTTGGACCACGCCATACCTAACCCCTCAGTCATCCAAGTTCGTGTGTTAGGCCATGCGCTTGTTGGGGCCTCTCGACCGACCTCCAAGGTGAACCTCATTCCCTACAATCCCTTCGAAGGCCGAGTTACTTCGCGCGCACGCGCGCGCAGGCAGCTTTTGCGTTCTTTTTCCGGGGAGGGAGGGGATCTTCCAACTGTGTAAAGATGTTTGCCTTTTTGGCTGGATTCAGAGATGAAAAAGCAGACATTTTGCAGTTGAAAGATCCAGGTACAAAAAGTCCATTGGTCATTCTCCTTTGTGGCAAGAAGCTGTGCTTGACTGAAGTCTTCACCAAACCGGCCCGGCATTCACATCAGCCGCAGTGGTGTGGGTCAAGCACATCAATTCAAAATCAACTACCTGAAAACCCCGGATGACCCGAGTTAACCCCGGATGACCCGAGTTTCACTCCTAAATTTGTTTGAAAGGAAAAAGAACCAACAAAACCTCACCGGCTTGGTGTCCTGTGATGTAAGCTACGTTTGGAGTTTAGCCCTAATATGGCGGCATGGTACAGAAACCCGGAAACCCAACGGTACGTCCTTCTGCTCGAGGCAACGTCTACGGCTACGAGGAACCCTCTCCACAGACTGTGGATCGGTTCTTGCAGGTCCTGGCCGAACACAACATCAGGCGATGATCGGCGTCGACGCCAAACTCGACTTCGGGCGCCCGCCCATCGATCCGCGCACAAGACTCGAAGGATCCGGGCACAAAGTGGGAAGAGTTCCTAATAGGAGAATTACAGTAGACAGTATAGTATGTTTGTTGTTGCTGGATATAGCTGCATACAGAAGATTCAGAAGTTAGTTCCTGTCTTATAGGGAATTTGGATACATGGGACTGCCTGAGAAGTCTTTCTTAGAGGAAGAACCTACATAAAAGCACCGCACAATGTTGGTTGCCCAAACTCTTGGCACGTCGCTACATGCAGTTGATATTGGAATTCCTGACCCTCTCCTAAATCGGAGCATTCTTGGGACCTCTTATTCTGTTGTTCCAGGTGTTTGACCAGCACATCGCAGAAACAGCCCAACAGCTTGTGGTTTGTGCTTCAAGGTTTTGTGGCGTGTTGACCACATCGTAAAGCTTCTACATCGCCACCGAGTTCACGGATGGTGTTCTTTTTCCCACCGTCATATCTGTCCCTGGGCTCCAGTGAACTGATACCAGACACATGGAGCCAGCACCTTGACACATGGAGCCAGCACATGGACCTGAACAGACATCGAACCTGGACCCTTCATGACCTGGTCGTGAACACGACACTCCAACAGACCATTCGTGGAGTTCTTCCCCTGTTCATCCCCTGCTTTTGATTCGGCAACGGCCTTGTTTTCCCACGAGGTCATGCCATCCACATACCCAGTCCGACCGAATCGGAGTAAGTCCTGAATCTTGAAAGCGGCGTCAAGATGCGTCAACGGGATCGGGGAAAATGGAGGGAGGGAGGTTTGACCAAAAGAAACAGAGATATTCCATCCATTGCCTACACAGATGTTAGTAATTTATGGAATAGTAGATGGTGTTTTGTACTTAGTCCTATATTCCGAACGCAGAAGAACTGGAAGTCCGCCGGTTATGCCGCCGCTCAGGGTCTTCGAGCGGCGGCATCATGGCCGGGACATCGCAGCGGCCACTGGGGCGAACCTGGTGGCGTGGAAAAGGGCTGAAGATGTTTGCAGAGGTTGTGTCATTGAACAATACATGTGCGGTGGCGGATATTGGAGATAGAGGCTAGAGGATGTTGTGTCATTTCGATGTCACACCAAGGCCTGCGGCCAGCTGGCCAAAATCAGCCTGGGGCCACAGGGATGAGGGTCCTGAGGTCCTGAATGGTGAAAGAGGGGTTGAACCTGGCGTGGAATGAATCTGCAACATCCCTTCGTTCGACTCACAGAATGGAGAACCCAGAAATCAGACATGGTTAGAATGGGAAAAAAAAACACATCCCTGAATCTTTGTGGAATCTACAGTTGAACAGCGGGATTCAATGTTCTTTTCCATGTGCGAAACGGGCTTTTTGCCAAGCTGAGAGCGCCTCGTTCTTGAAATTATCAGTCAGGTGGAAGAGGGGTGAGACACTGAAAAACAGGAGGTAGGAAGCACATGGAAGTTGCCCTGCTGCCGGGGAATGGGGGTGGTTTGCACTGCCTAGCAGCAGAGTCTTCAAAAGCTTTGGAAAGCCCTAGAGATCCGCGTGCATCTTCGGTTTTCCCGGTCAAGCTGGACACGACCCTGGGATCTACGAGGGCAGGTTCAGTCCGTTTTGAAACGGGCAGTTTGATGACTGGATATTCCTGAAAAGAACTTCCTAACCAACCTGCCACAACTACTATAGCATATATACTATAGCGTAGTAGTGATTGCTTAGAGGACATTTCAGCATAGGGGCTTGCAGCAGGTTTCTCACATTGGACTGTGAGAAGGATTCAAAGTGGGAGGCCTGAAAGGTCCAGTGGCTATGCCATCAGGCAAAGCAAGCCCTTCACATGCTGACATTGAGAACTGTGGCGTGGCACTGAACAAGGCCGGGCATTGGGAGCTCAAGCAGCATCAAGTTTGATCTCTGAGGAAGATGCACATAATATGTAACATATATATTTTTTAAAAATATGTATATATGTATAAGACTATGTATATATATATATATAAGACTATCAGACTATATAACTATATATAGATTGTGCAATACATACGTACATTTACATGACCATTTCCAGGGCCTTCCCTGTCATGCCTCTCTTTGTTTGTCGACACCAGCAGGGGTTGCGCACCCCCCGTAGAATTGCTCTGCAAGGAATACGCCAACCTCTCGCAGTCTATCTTGGAATCTTGGGCATAAGACGCCCACGTCATCTATAGTTACCATCCCTATAGTTACCATCCCCCTACCTGTGTGTGTGTGCGTATTTCCTCACCCAAAGACACTGAAGTAGATGTCGTCCCAAAGACCGGCCGACGGCTGTCAATCCACCCACTGGAAGGTGAGGTCCAGGATAACCAAAGCGGTCCCCGCTTGCATCGCCAGCACCTACATCTGCAGGTGTACTGGGAACCAAGTCTCCAGGTGTTTCTGGAATAAAACGACACGAAGCAAACAGCTTATACAACAGTTTTGGTCCTTCGAAGCTTTGGGGCTCGCTACTTGTAGCAAACCCAGGCTCGCTAGCAAACCCCAGTCGTCAACTCTGAGGTGGATGGCATTGACGATTGGAGATCAGCTCAGAATCCATTCAAAATTAAGGCAAACATCAACGTCAACTATGGACTATCGGTCCCAAACTTGTCGAATGGACCAGGCGAAGAACAACAGAGGGGTTCCCAAATGTTCCAGTTTTCAGGATGAACAACGCCTGTCCTCCATCGTTGTCGCTTCCCCAAAACTGCCGTTTTTCCACATAATATATTGAAGGGTTTCACGGTTTGACTTTGACCATCGTTTTGGAGGACCGTGGTCATAGGTTTTGACTCTCTCTAGATTATATGGCTGTGAGTCAGAACCTTTTCCACCACACCCTGGTAGGTTGACATCCCCTGCAAAAATCTGTGGAATCTATGCATGTTCAGGTGTCCACCAGCGTCCCCCAGTTTTGACCCACTGCCGTATGGTTCCAGTTGCTTGGCTGAGGTCCATATATGATCATTTTTCACAGTTCCTTGATTGGATTCGATAGTTCCATCGCTTGGACTTCGGTAGAGCTGGTAGGTGGTCAGCACCTGAACGTTCAGATGCAGGTGCGTTCGCGTTCGCATGTTCAGTCCTGATTCAGGAGCTGGTTCGGAGGAAGTCTTCACGGCTTCGGGAGACTTCCAACTGGCAGCCACTGGGATGGACAGCGCCGCACAAGTCGGTTCGATCTCCGAACACGACCCGGAGGAGTCCTGGCCCAGGTCATTCCCAGGTCATTCCAGGTTTTTGCACGAAGGATCTAGGTTATATGTCGAAAGGTTCGTATGCTCGGAAACACAGATAGATAGAGATAGATAGATAGAGATAGATAGATAGATAGATAGATAGAGATAGATAGCTAGATAGAGATAGATAGAGATAGAGATAGAGATAGAGATAGAGATAGATAGATAGATAGATATAGATAGATAGATAGATAGATAGAGATCAACCCGGATGCAGCATGCAGCTCCGAATCAGCCCCAAACAATTGCGCATGCTGGCTCAAGGGGACCAGGGTGGTTTTGGTCCATGTTGGGACCACACCTGGCTTCCCAAACCACCACAGCAGCTTCATGGTGTGTCCCCAGTCCCAGCCACTTCTGTAAAGTTTATGAAGCAACCCATGTTGGAACAACCAGAACTGTTTCTGCTTGGGACGCGTTTGGGCGACCCAGTTCCCATTTCTCCGCGGTGACCGGCGTGATCAACACACCCGGCGAGCGCGAACCGAGGCCTTGGTTGGTGTTGGGCGCTTTCAGTGTGCTCGTAGTGAGTGCTGCAGTTTACCACCGTGGGCGGTCTGCCAGGTGAGAGTTGGTTCCATGAATTGCTGGAAAGCATCAGGTGCTAAGAGACACATGTTGTTCAACTCCTATATGTTTAAAACATGATTTAGGTGTTTAATTAGTCTAGGTGCCAAGAGACATAGCCTCCCTCAACTACCAATGGACAGGGATGGTCTTTGTGATGGGCAAGTTTTTCCAAATAACATGTTTTCAGGGAGTCTTTCAATTTGGATGTTTCATGCTTTACGCCCTGGTAAAGGAAGATCGTCTTCCAAAGGTCCATGTTCAGGTTGCATGTGGGTCTCTTCCCGAGAGATCCCAGGTGCAGGTGTCTAAGACGTGTGAGTTGTGCATGAGTGAGCCTGCTCGAGAGAACCTTTGTTTCCTCAGCTTTTCGGGAGGGAAGATGGACATCGTCTTCGACGTCCGAAGCCTCAAAGTGACTCGACGACCGTGAAAACAACCCTGAACTCCCTGACCTCTTTGGTGGCCTCGAATTCGGTCTTCCAAACGAACAAAACGGACCATCCCATCCCATCCACTTCGACACTTCTTCGCAACAAGGAGTTCCAGGCACTGCAGGTCCTAGGAGTCCGTTTTTGGGGCGTTGCTTGTCCGGGCCACCGGTGATGCGACTCGTTCCGGCGTTCCTCCTCGTGGACGCGGTCCGCGACGGTTCGCGGCGTTTTCACGCGTCTTTGGGTCCTCAACGGGCACCGGTCGTGCCATCCACGGGACCAGTTGGGTTGAGACATGTTGAGAGCAAACATCACAATTTGAGTTTGGGACTTCTGGGACTTCCTGACCAGAGGTGCAGCTGGGACTGACACCCTAAGGTGTCTAAGGTGAGTTTCTTTTAATGTCGCAGGAAGATATTCTAGTCTGGAAAGTTCATCGAAGCAGAGCGCTCTTCTGTGTTCCCCTCAGTTCTTCCTTTCTTTTTCATCTCTCATCGGTTCAACTCCACTGACTCCACAGAAATCTTTTGCCCCGAACGTGTAGAGTCTAGAGATGCCCCATCAGTGCTTGGCGCAAGAAATGCCCCAAGCGCCGAACATCTACCTGGACTTTGCCTGAAGAGGTTGGGAGAGATGTAATCACCGTAGTTCATTGCCTCATGAGGGTTCTCAATCGAGTTGAAAGATCCCGGGCATTGCGTCACTCACCTGGACGGCTTGTCCTTGGCGAAGCCAGGCCTCCGCGTTTGGCGGGTGGCAGTGTACAGCAGCCCGCGAGAGAGAAAAGGGTGGATGCCGTTTTGGAGCCGCTTTTGCCAGACGCTGCATGGGTTCAAGAAAGGGCACACTGACCAAACAAATCGTCTCAGTGGCATCGTAGCAAGCCAGCTGTCGGGGCATCAGCATGCTCATGATCCTACTGCCCAACGGCGCACTGCTTGAAGACCATGTTTTCTCCTGATTAAATTCTGCTTGAATGCAATTGCTCTGGATCAATGAGTTCTTTTTGGATCATGCTCACGCCAAGAGCCTATAAGAAACCACTCCCCAGTCTCAATGAAGGCTGGGATCCCTGTTGGTTTCTTGTTCTTCGTAGGCAGACCAGACCATCATTTGGTGTTTCCTGTGCAGGCGTAGAACGTGGAAACCAAAACCACCTTACTCCATATAAGCGGGAAGCTCTAGCGTTTGTGCGTCTAGGGTGCGTACAAACCCTAGACGCACAAACGCTGGAGCTTCCCGCTGCGAGCTGTTGGTATGTTTCGAAGCTCCAATTTGGGTGCATTTGGAACTCCTGGAAGTGAGCCAACAGAGTTACAGGTCATTTGCCAGTTTCGATGTGTTAAACACGACTATATAATTAGAAGCATTTAGAAGCTCAATGAGTGAACATCGAAATGAGTGAACATCGAAATGAACATCAATTATATAGTGCATGATATATGATATATAATTAGAAGCTCAATGAGTGAATGTCATCGGTCCCCGAATCCCTTTGTCCTCCGGCCGCGCATCGCCAGGAGATGCTCCGGCCGCGCATCGCAGAGAGGCACCCGTTGACGGGAGCAGCGCAGTTGAGATGGAGTGTCCCAGTGGGTATGCTTACAGAAAAGACTATCCCTTGCTGATCCTTGCTGTATGTTTTGTTTTTAATGTCTATTGTTGTTTTAAAATACCGAGCCTCAGTACACCGTATACTAGTATTAAGCTACATAGTATCGTGTTTAGAGGCTGTTTCGCCCTCAGGGCTCCCATTTTTTCGACTGGCATGTGCCTTTCTGTGAGTGGCCAGTCGATGGCATTGTCCTAGGATTTCACTGAGAGTTTGGGAATTGCTTTCTGAGGCTGGCGGCCATGGAAGATGTGCAGGCGGCTGGCCAGGTGGGCGCCGCGGGTTTGGCGTGCCAGCTGCCTGAAGGTAGCTGTGCACAGAAAACCCTCACTCATCATTTGTCAGATTGTTTGGGTATTGGCCCAAAGAAAAAGACCCAAACCGGCAAGTTCTTGGGCCTTAGCTTTTGAGCCAGTTCAATGAATGAATGTATACCAGCTTCTCGGATTCATGGGGATAGGAGGGCGTTCATCCGCCTTCTTTTAGAAGACCTAGTTGGGAGTTGGGAGCTTGAAACCATATGTAGTTAATATAATATATATATATATATGTGTTCTTTTATGTTCCTGGCTGGAAGTGGACTCAGGGTGCATGCTCTTTGGGGTCTTGCTTGGGTAAAGACTTATTTCATTTCAGGCGAGCCATCAGGCCGCGTTGCCCTTTGCTCTTTCCCAATTTGTGGTGCCATGTCCGTCCGCAAGACGGCCGCTCACATCAGCTCATGGAGGTCAATGTGCGACCCCATGGCCCATGCCATGCAGAGTTGGTCTCCCTCTAACCCCATTCACCAACTTGGCACCACTCCCCATGGCCTCTCGAGTAAACAATGCAGTTGGCACCCAGTGGTTGCCGTCCGGTGAAATGAATTTTGATGAATGGCGCGTGTTTCTTGTCCTAGGGTGTATAAGTGCGTTACTTTCATTCTTAGCGTGTTGGCCAGTGAGAAGATTGCCCGTGTTGGAATTCCCAATGACTGATGGCTTGGCCGCAGAATGGGACCCCACATCAGGGAATGCCCTGATTGAGAATCATGTACTACCGATTGAATTTGCAATATCTCTTCTGGGTATGCGAAGTTCGGCGCAGTTCCGGTGTATGTCATTTGTAAAGCAAGACATTCACACACATTCAAGAATTTCATTCAAAAAGCCCACATTTGAGGAAGGACATATTGATGAGCTGGAAATAAGGCTGACAGAGAATGCGTGGAGGCAAGACTAATGAGGAAAGCCTTGAGGACGGAGATCACATCTTAATGGTCCTTGTCTTTGCCAGATGCAATCGCGACGCAACCTCTTGCGGTTTGACACTCGATGGCGGGCTTCTGGAGCTAGACACACCAGAAGATAGATTTGATGGCAATACAGGCCAACCTATTTGCCCCGGAGATCTTTGCAAGATTTGAGGTCAAGAAGTGGCCAATACTGCTGGTGAAAATGGCTCAAAGGAGCCCCATGGTTGGCTGTTGTGGGCTGTTGCAAAGCGCGGACGCGTGGAGCCAACCATCCCCTCAGAAGCAGGGAACACCTCCAGGAGTTCCATCTAAGTATGTGGATCACCTGATCACAAGCTACCTACTCTCCATACTATTCCTGATTTCTCAATATACCCATTTGCCATGTTAGATATAGAGTTCTTATGTGTCTAATGTCTCTTATTCTCAAACCGTGTCTCAAAAACAGACACAACGAGATCCAAGGTGCAACCACACAATGTCCAGAGATCCGTTGGTTGCTGCGCCATCACGGCCCACCCCGAAGGATCGCCATGCTTCTCCTCTCCGCGCCGCAGGATCGCCGCCTTCAAGCCGAAGCGCACCACATGGCAGGGGCACCCGGAGTGTCAACCCGTCTCGGACGGGATCGGATCGAAGGATCGGTCCATCCGTTCGATCGACACATGTCGCCGTGGAGATGTTTTCCGATGGTCGCATGCACCAACGGGTCGGTGTTCCGGCGCGACGGGTGTAAAGCATCAAAAGATATCAAAAGCATTCATTCAACACGTGCCTTGCCATCAGAGCCGCCGTTTTCGCCCTGAATCAGAAGATAATACTGTAGTCGAACGTTTCGTTGCCTTTTTTTTCATTCGTTGCGTCGCACGAAACGATGTACAAGAGCACACGTGACGTAACGTCTCTTTCATGTCTCGGGTGTGGATTATGTTTGTGTTTGTACCCATGTGTACAATTATATACCCCACTCCACCCCCCCCCCCCCCCCCCCCCTCCTGTTGGCGACGAGGATTGTGTGCAGGTCTGCAATGGTTTTGAACGTTGGCATACCCCACCCGGGCTAATGGTGATGAGGTGCAGGTCTGCAAGTAGTTTTGAACGTTAGAACATGTTAGCACACTCCACCCCACCCACCCCAGCCTGCTGATGGTGATGACAATGGTGATGAGGATCGTGTAGGTCTAACGTCAGCATACCCCACCCCACCCCACCCATGATACTGGTGATGCTGCTTTTTGTCACAAGTGATGGGCAAAAAAGTTGTGATCATTGTCGTTGCCAGTGATCGGCAAGCTGTTGCAAGTGAATGGTGGACCACAGGAGACAGTCAATTGGCAGAGGACGTTTGCAACATGGAAGCAACTGGCTTGCAGATGTTTACAGCAGCTGTTGAATCCCTTCATGCAAGACTAAGAAAATCCAAAATAGTTCGATCATGTTTTTATGCGTTCGTCTCAAAAACGATGATTCTATCTCGGGTGTGTTTGCCCGGGTAACTCTCTTGGTAAACAATTGCGATGTTTGTTGAGAAAGGCCTTTACTAAGCATCATAATGGGTCATGCCCATATGGATGTGCATTAGAATAGGGAGACCTCCCAGTTCGACCCATTGGAAGAAGACAAATAGTGTCTCCCTATTAAAAATACACACCCGTATCTATCGATTCCTGCAGAGGACCTTATCTCTTCTCCATACCTAGGCTCCTGCACCTGAAGAGGACCGACGGCTTGGGTCGAGACAAGTCCTGCTTGTTCAAGGTCTATCATGATACCCCAGTATGGAATAAATGAGGTTTTCCCTCATCTCAGAATGTTTAACACTATCATCCGCTGGCACTTGCAAAAGGAGATTTTGATCATCTTTGTGTTTGCAGGTGGCACTTAAAAAACACACACACCCATTTGTGCTGGATCTTGTACTAGTTTTCTGACACGCACAGCTGCAGATTCACCGATTGTTTTAGGCCTCTTCACCGCGATGGTAGCCACATGTAGCCACAAAAGTGCTATGCACTGACCATGGGTGTGGAATTGTCATATATGACACTGGTGAATTAGCTACTCAGCAGGCACAGATCTGATGTGATCAAAAAGAAAATCTAAGGAAGGAGAAGAAGAACTGGTGGGTTCAGCATTTTTTTTGATTTTGTATGATGTCACTTGCCTGGAAGGAAGCCCGAACAACCAGAAACAATTGATTTAGCTGTTTCTTCCAGATTCCAGTATAAGGCAGCAGTAAAGTCCCTTTGCATACAAGATCATACAAATTGCTTCGGAGTAAGATACATCCATCGTGTTTCTGATTGTTCGTTCGTACATCCGGTGAACACTCGGATGTACTCAACCCACAGGAGGCTGCAGAGGCACCTGAGACCTTGCGCCAGGCTGGGAGGGATGTTGAGCATGCGTCGAAGCCGTTCGTTGGGTCGAACTGCGCACGCCAGTAGGTGGTGACCTGGGGGTTGAGAGATTGAAGAGACCAATCATGTGAATAGAATAATGGATGCACTCTTTACGACTCTTCCATTTGTCATACGTAGTTTATATTTACCATATGTGCTACCAGAAACTAGACTCCTAGAATCTCCTAGACTAGAATTCCATCGCCTGAAATGTACAGTTTTCACAGCAGATGGCATGAGTCGCACAAGAGTTGTTTCATGTTAGTTCATACCGTGGTCGAACATGAGTTAGTGCCATCTACTTTAACACTAGTTGCCTCAGGGAAGGTTCGGGCTCTTCATGTGACCACCCATACTGACCATACTGGTAGCTAAGACTAAGACGACTCGCATGTGTACTTTGAACCACCCTGGCCCAGTGTGTTTTGGTCGTTCCTTCTTCCAGGGGGTCGAATTGGTCTCCCTATTGCAATACACACCTTTCTCTTACCTTGTCCAAGTGCTCTTAGTTCTGCCCTAGCCCTTTACCGTCTTGGCTCGCACGGTGTCGCACGGTGGCTCGCAGGCGGCCCTCGTGCAAGTGGAACCCCCACCCGAAGGACGGAGCTCGCGTTGAGGGCTTTGCCGAAAGGAGCTCAGTCGTTGGGTGCCCGTGGAACTGTACCGGACCAAAGGATTGCTCTTGATGCGGGGAACCAGAAAATCCACATGATAGTCCCTGGTATTCGCCCGGAAAAGGACAAACCAACGGAACAAGATCAAACACATGTACAATGTACACTGCTGTACACCTAACATCTTCACACGAACATGCAGCAAACCATGTTTGCCAAACCGCCGCAAACATGTGGGGCCCCCGGATGTGTTCAACGATCCTGCGAAACCCTGGGATTTGGAAGAACAGGTCCTGCGGTCGTTGTGTCGTCTTAGCGGATCCTTCGCCTGTGTTCACCGTTTTCACCGGCCAGGGGACTTCCAGCATTCCTTATCAGCTGGAGATGGGCCTGGCGACCTGGGCAGTAGTTGACTGGAGGGGTGGGATGGTTGAACGTGTTCGGGAGGGTGGCAGCGAAAAAGAAGTTGGACGATCGAACAACGCAACTTTTGTGTTATTTTAGATGTGTCCAACAAGAGTTCCTTTTGGGTGGGACCTTCCAAATTTGGGAGGGTCACATCGGTCACGCACATGCACCTGTCACAGTGTTTCGTTGGACAGTCGTTGCTGGGCACCCAAGGCAGTCGGTCCTTGGACCGAAACGCTGCGCTGGCTGAACTGAAGCCGAAGCGAAAAGAACGTCGCAACCCGAGGATGGCAACCAGAGCGGGGCAAGGCCTTGTTCTACTACAGAATGAAGACCTGACCACACCGAAGCTTGGAAGGAAGCTCCTTTTTGGTCTGGAAAAGCACAAGGAAGCATGGGCATGGCGCAGCAAGGATGGAAGGTGCCCTATGTTAGGGTCCTGATTGGCATCTATGCCACAAAGTATTTCCGCTTCAGAAAGCCTATGGATCGTCGCCTTCTTTGCGAAAATGGTGGGATAGCGTTCTGCCTGGCATGGCACTCCTGGCACCCCCAGGCTCCCCAGACTCCCCGACAGTCCATCCGATCGGAGATTCAAGTCCGAACGGATGCCCCGCGGCCCCCAACGGATCTATCAACAAGCTCTCAGCATCGGCGTCCGAAAGAGGCATCCGACGATGGAAAGGCAGACGCTTTGCTGATGCCCCTTTTTGGGACGCGAAAAGGCTTTGAGCGGCACCGGTCTTCAGTCCCTGCAAAGTCTAAAACTGCCCCAAAGATTGTCTTTAAATGTTAGATGCCCTGCACAAGAAAGCATCATGAATCATAATGATACAAATATAGTCTAACTTGACTTCTGTTTTACACCGAAAACAGTTCCTCCAGTGCCCGAGGTCCCTGCGTATCCCACTGCGCTTCCGTGCTTTGTCCTGGGGCTTCTGCGGCCTGTCGGGCTGTCATGTGTTGAGAGAGGGTTAAACTACCTGGAGCTTCAAAGGGGTGTCCAATGGAGATCCCTAGGTAGTGTAGGGGCTTCCATTGGTGACCCCTTTGAAGGTGCTGGTATGTTAAACTTGTCGAATCGTTCTTGGAGAGCTTCGACAAACCACGACGTCCTGACCTTTCAGACAAACCTCTCCGGGGATTCCGCGATATAGCGACGACTGACCTCGGTAGAAAAAAAAATCATCATCGTGTCGACCAACCCTGAATTGGCAAGGAACCGGCGATCCAACGCCGGCTATCCTTATGCCAGGTTTGGAGCCTGCTTTCTGCGGAGTTGGCCCATTACTGCCGTCTCGTGGCCCCAGTTCATGTTTAAAAAAGCGTCATCGTTTCGGATGGGCAAACAACCTTCATCTCGTTTTATCGAACCTTTGATCGAATCGGGCCGGAGTCTGGGCTTGAGTCTGGGTTTGCAAGCCCAGTTCTGTTCGGTGTGTTGCTATGGGGTGGCACCCACATCAATTGACTGCAGTATGTGGCTGTCGTCAGCTAGGGAGGTTGGCCTCGTACAGCGCATGACCTTGCGGGTGCGGTTTTGCTTTGCAGAGTCCATGGGAGGATGTATTCAATTGACGAGGAGAAGGAGTGTGACAGGGGAGACGCATCATTCTTTAAGTGTTTCACTTGCTCCGCTTGAAACTGGATTTCCGCAACTTCCTCCTAAGCTATATACATATGCAATTCAGGGGTTGGCCATATCAACGCATATGCTGGTGCCAAGGCAGCTTTAGTCTTTAGTTGCTCTTTTGTCAACCATCTAAAGCAGGAAATGACAGCAAGCCTCCTTGGGCAAGCATGTTCAGCCTTTGGGATCAGCTGAAAGAAAGCCAGCTGTGTGATAGCTCAAGGTGCTTTGAGTAGAAAAAATATTCCAGTGAATTGAGTCGACAAAGGCGACCGTTCCACTGGGGACCATGGGCCACCAGCCAGGGTCACGTGAGGTGGGTACCCAGGTATGTGGAGGTTCTTGCGGCAACATAACAGGATGTAGGTCTGTGATTCCAGATTCCAAAACGCATTTACAACATTTTATACATACATATATATATATATACATATAACTATAATATATGTACGATAATATATATATATATATTTTTTTGAGATGCATGTATATTTCTATATGTTGTATACATGATTAGGAACACTATATTATAGGATATTCAATGTTCCTGTACTACAGACAGTTCTACTCGTGTGTTCAATGAGTGATCTCCACCCGTCAAGCTGACCCCCTTCGGCTGAAAAAAGGCCGATCGACAAACCGAGGCCCTCATCCCTTGTTTGCGACCATCACGCTTGGAGCGCGCGGCAAAGTTCGCCTACAGGTGTGTTGCCCGTGACGAGGTGACGGAGACAAAGTCTGGGGCCATGCAGCAGAGCAGAAGAAGACTTTTAACTTTTAACGTCACTTCCAAGATAGTCCGATCCAACCCATTCAGATACAGCGGTGTGTTTTGCGAGGGATAGGCGTGTAAGGTGGCGAAATCGTTTGACAGGTCACTACCATCCACATGAACGGCATGAGGACTTCACTGTCATTACCCAACATGATGAATAAATCATGTCACGAGATGATAAGCTCTCACTCTCAAATGTTACCCAATGTCAGAAAGACAGAGATGGAGCCTCAGTTGGAACGGAGCACTGAAAATTCTACACGGCAGAGCCGGCGATTTCACTGCCATGTGACTTGAACTGGTGAGGCCAAGATCCAAGTGGTTTGGGCCAAGTCCAGGCAACGTGGACAGCACCCCCCAAATCCTGTTGATCTGAAAAGCTCCAAACTGAGAAGCATCTGCCCTGATAACCCCCCATGGACCATCGGATTCACCGGCCACATTCATCACCATCCAAGACTCCCACCTTCCCCAAGAGACGCCACCCCCAAGCTGAGACGCCACGGAGGCTCAATGCGGCGTTGGCCTTTGCAGCAGGTGACGACGACGGGTTCCGACGGGACGGACGTCTGAAGATTGGGTTCCCGACGGATTGCTGGGACGAACGAGGCCTGACCGGTGCTTTCGACTCGACCCTTTTCCGAAGACCAAGATCCCGGGACGTGGGGTGGTTTTGGGGGTTCCATATGTGGTCCGAAGAGCAGTAAAAGTGTCTCCAAGGTCAAGGGTGCTAGTAGTAGATTTGCCAATTCTTGTTTGTTGCAGTTGTTTCAATTACAACACACCTGCACCTGGCAAGGAGGTGTGCCAGACTGATGCTTGGAAGCCTCGACTCATACAGATGTTTTTGAGCAGGAGTGAAGCCTCTCTCATGGTATGTAGCTTCAGAAAGAACTGCAACATGCAATGCTGCAACAGAGACCATTTGCACCTTTTGGTATGCACATCTTACATGTTATTTTTCTTCCGCCCCTCTTCTAATTCTTTTGGGGAGACAAGGAATTAAAATGAATTACCAAAATCAACTGGAAAACTCATTCGCTGTCAAGAGATTTTCCCGCTGCTTATTATTTCAGTGAAAGCTTCACGAGTTGCGGCCTCAGGTCGAGGCCTTTTTGGCCTGCAGGTCAGCAGGTTGAGCTCGCCCTTTCATGGACCTCAATTCTTGCCATTGCCTTTGTTTCCCTTTCCGTAGAGTGAATGGAGAGTAACTAATTAGCATGTGTCTTCAATTTATTGTTGGCGCAAATGCATGCCAGCAAGAGTGACAGGGACAGGCCCACTCGTGAAGTCATGAGCAGCGAGAGGCGCTTGCGGCTTGCAAGTCATCGCCGAGATGGCCAGCTTGGATGAGGATGGGCTGAAGCTGCGTGATGGGAGACACGGTAACTCATGTGGATGGGCATCATCAGAGTCATAGCAGGAAGATTCAGAGTCATAGTAGGTTCCTATCAGATGTTAAACCTTCATTATGTTTTCAGGATAGTTGTTTTTGGATGCTACTAGGAGCAAGAAGCTACGAATGTAGCTCCTGGCCATACTACTAGTAACAAGAAGACATCCCACGCAACGGAGCGTCGGACGGGCATCGGAACCGAACCGGAGCGGTTCGGACGCTACGTTCGCGGTTTCTCTGGAGGCAGATCGACATCCCACGCCACCCACGTCACCATGGGGTGCTGGGGGGGAACCATTGGGTGATAGACGGGTGAAGCGGAGGTCAGTGATCTGATGGGAACCATTGTATGTATGTGTTTCATTCCCTTTTTACGGCTCAGTGTTTCATTTCTCCCTTGTACTGTTGTATTGACATGTTATGGCGAAACAGACAGGGTTCTGGAACATGACACGTACACATCATACTCCGATGTTGATCGCCGCCCTTCCCGGCCGATCTAGGAGGTGAGCGCGGACACGCGCCCGGATGGAGAGCTCTGGGCCGAAATGGAGGCAGGTGGTCGAAACGGGAGCGGCGCCTGTGTTGGGATGGTTTTCTGATTTCAATTAGGACGGGTCAGCAACGGCAAAAAAGTTCAGGTCATGTTTTGCATTGCTGTGTGTTTAAACATGGGATGGTTTCTCATACTTCACCAAACTAGGGGGTCGACTGTGGATTCACAAAGATGGTGATGAGTACTGCATACCGTTCTTCTTTGTTTCTGGCGAAGCAACCGATGACGTGATCATCAAACCACTGGATTTATCTCCAGGAAACTTTCTTTTAAGGGGGGGTAGGCCGTAGCTAGAGGTAGCTAGTAGCCAACAAGTAAGCTTCTACGTACAGGACGGTACTACCTTGGACGCAGGATAGCTCACGCTTCTTCAAGGGAGCGCCTCCCGCCGCCCTAAAGGCGGCGGGGGGGAACTTCCTTGAAGAAGCGCTCGCACTATTTATTTCATTGTATTTCGTTGCTAGATGTGTAAGAAAACTAAACCTGAGGAGTTCGTGGGAGGAGCCACCCATACTCGCAAAGCCGGCTGGCGCGGCTCCGTCGTAGATGGGAAGCGTGCTGTGGGTGGGTAGAAGGAACCACAGCATGCACAATGTGCACTGACTCAACAATGAACTCCATTGACTACTGGTCTATAACCTTTCAGGGGGGTGAGCGCCAGCAAATTCCAATAACTGGACAGCAAGAATCATGGACACAAAAGCCCATTCCCGTTGGGGTTGCGTGTGTTTCTCTCCAGCATTCGTTGGGCGCTACGGAAGCGCCAACAAGAAGGTCATGAAGACGATCAGAGGTACCTCGCACGATCAGAGTGCTCGGAATCTACCGGTCCAGAATTAGATGGAAAATGATAGAAGGATTCCCTGATGTGATGATGAAATGTTATGAACTTGGAGGAATTGTTGCCCTCCAACAACGCCATCTCAACCTGAGCAAGCCAATGATAGGTTTCCGGTTTCCGGTTTCCAAACATGTGCAGCCCAGAAATGCCATCGAAATCAGACCAAGTCATCCGTTGTGACCGTGGTATGGTCACAGTCAGTTAGACTCCGAAAGGTTGGCCAGGAGAAGCGAAGCCAGTCTAGCCGCTAGATCGGCCCGTGAACTCACGAACATGCGAACCCAGAAGCCGCTCCTCTCCGTGGCTTTATCCCTTTTTTGTTGACCGTTCCTGACGGAGGTGCTGCACCCCATGGCCATTGCTGTGGGCCTCCTCTCAGTGGCTTGGGAATGGGCGGGTCGACTCGGGTCCGCTCGTCAGGTGTGTTTCGTTGATTCCTTTCCCAAAC
Organism: Durusdinium trenchii; assembly: GCA_963970005.1. Lineage (NCBI taxonomy): Eukaryota > Dinophyceae > Suessiales > Symbiodiniaceae > Durusdinium > Durusdinium trenchii. The sequence goes on along the minus strand of CAXAMN010024639.1, from coordinate 561,548 downwards.
GTTCCATGGGGCTGGAATATCTATTATACTATTATAATTATACATATTACTTACATGGACCCGATACTTCAACCGCCCCAAATGTAGCTAAGTAGGCAAGGTCCCATTTGGGTGTTTGGGAAACTCCTAGTCTTTGGTCCTTCTGTCTTCGGCGTCCAGTCTTGGGGCATTGTCATTGAACTACGGACTCCGTCGGACTGAGCTTTAAAAAAACTCGACTCAACCAGAAGTTCTTTTTGTTAAGTGAAACCTTTGTTTCACCCAAACATGAAGCTATGAGAACATATATAGTTTCCCGAAGTTTGAGGCAAAAAAGCTCATGTTTCGCTCAGCCTGATGGGTCCTTGATCTTCTCTTTACGCTTTCCCGTGCACAGCACGCACCCAGGTCTTGGTGGGAGGCCTTGTCGCGGGTCTTCTGCCCGTCTTTGCGGCGGTGCGTCCGAAGGAGCTCGGAGTGGTCATCACTTGGGGTGGTGGACCTGAATGTTGGCATTAAATATGACATACATGGTTCCATGATGGTTTGGAACATCTAGAGGAAAGCCATGGCATGGTGTAGTTGTCCTTAAACCAGTTCAGAATTTCAAGATGCAAAGTTTTTCACCAGTGCCAGACTCAGCTGCGGCCTGGTGCTTGCATCGAAACAGACTGAAACCATTCTATATTTGGTATGAATCTGCGGTTGAACCTTTGCCCACCCATACCACCGAGCATAGTCACCTCCAGACTACCTCTTGTGGCATGGCGCGTGCACCCTAAGGGCTGTGCGCATCACCTTTCACAGAATCAAGGTCATTTGTAGTTCTTCTTGTTGGAGGACGGTTGCTTTTCTTCAGGGACCACCATAATTACATTTGATTTTAGGTTGATCAGAAGGCCCATCCCTCGATCACAACCAGACCGCGACTAGACCTGTAAAAAGTTGTTGGAGAAGCACATGCGCTGCAAAGCCACCTCCGTACCTGAGAGGCTGGCGAGGGCATTGCACAACACCAGTCATCGGTTCTTCCACGACTTTCACTAGCTGGGTCTGACTTTCACTATCTGGGTAGCTGAGTCTGACTTTTACTTGCTGGGTCTAACTTTCACTAGCCGGGTCTGACTTTCACTGGCTGGGTATGACCAGAGCTCAGTTGAGCATGAAATTGAGTAATTATAGGGATATCCAGCTTAGAGTCTCCCCCTTGGGACCTTAGGGTATGTCGGGCGTCTCTTCGATACCAGGTACCTCGTTAGACCGAACGTTCGAGGACCTCAGCAGACCCATGCGACATCCTATCCAACCATGCGACGGCTTCGTTGAATTCCCACGCACCAGGAGTTTGAGAACTTCGGAGTGGGGAACCCATGAGAACTGACTTCTCGGTTTCCTGTTTCACATGCTCCACGCTGTTTCACTCTCGTCGGGATGGTTTGTAGACCCCCCCCTGACCATCTATTTTCTATCTAATAACCACCCGAACTGGGTGGTGGTGGAAGTTTGCTTTCGCTTGAGTACCTAGAAAGACTTTGATAGATGAAAGATTAATAATGATGAATCTATGTGAGATGAAGTGAGCGGTGAAATTCATGCGACAAAAGGCTAGAACCATTGTCGAGGATTTCATGAGAGATAGCCCTTAATATAGGTTCCTTTAACCTGTTTACAGCAGAGGCTATCTCTCATAACCATCTCCAATAGGTTCTCGATTAACAGATGTTGTCATGATTCCTGTGAGGCGGCGGGTCCTTTCCCTTCCACTTCGGTGTTTTTCATGTTGTTCCATAGAATGGGATACACCTCCTGATACATCCCATGTTATAACTTCCGAGATGTTCACCCCAAATGGGGGAGACGACGCAAGTAAGACGACCACGATGCCGGAAGCGAAGCCTGACATCCAAAAAGGACGTCCAACAGTGGAAGGGGTCCAGAACTGTTTGAAGACTGTTTGTTCCTCAACTTCCCAACTTTTCGACTAACCACAGGTAGACCAGCCACAACTGACTGTACCAAAAAAGACTAAAAGTTCTGAAGAACATCCAGAGCATGTTGTATCATGTTGTATCGTGGTGTTATTGTGCTGTCCTTTTTTGGAAGACCTCCATCTTCACAGATCCCGAGGTGCGCAGCGCCTGGTGGCGCAAAGCCTGGATGAAGCAGCGGCAGACGGTGACGCCTCGGGTGGGTTCGTGGCTGGGCGCTCCAGCGCAGTGGGGCCAGTGGCTCTAGTGCTCTCTCCACCCAGACAGAAAGTGTCAAGTATTGATGCAGCCGTCACGAACTTGATAGACAGTATACCAAGACCCTCCTGTCGGGGTGCCCTGTCTGGAAGCCTTTTTCGGTCGTGTGGGGGGGCGGCTTCCAGCCAGGACACCCCTTGGAGGAGGGTCCAGGTATGTGGAGTCCAGCTTTGACCCCGAGGCTGTTTGGTAGCTTCATTCGTCTCTATGTTTGCATGACCCCTCCACTCAATAAACATTGGAACGGGGGGGTCACCTACAAAATAGTTGTTCGCAATTATATTTGTTTGTACTCCGACAATTTGTCGACAATGTTGGCAAACACCTAAGTCGGATAAAAAAGAAAAATTAGCATTCTCCCGGTGTACTTTGGATCAAGCTATAGGGTCATATTTACTTGAGAAATAATCAAGAGGTGGTGGAGAGGTCGCACACCCCTCACTTAATTATCACGGAGGGCCGGGATGGGAGAGAGGGAGAGAGAGAGAGAGAGAGACACAGACAGAGACAGAGAGAGGAACTAAAGTAAATGAGGAATATGCAGGGTCTAGCTATAAGAAATATGATAGATGATAGTCCCATACAGTCCCCTTGAGTTTAAAAGGGTTGGACACCACTGGACCCCCCAAACCATTGCGATCATCGCTTCTTTTCGGTTCTTTTTGGCCCAAACCGTTCTTCTTCCGCACCACGACGGCAGCGCGCGACCGCGGTCGCGCCAGGAAGGCTTCACTCTCTTTCTCGGCCTTGGCGCGGGATTCCTTGCGGTGGTCCTGGCGGCCCTTAAGCCTCAGCCACGCCGGGGACGTCCAGGGGTCATGGGGGGGTTGTCCAGGGGTCCTCGCGACCGGGCCCATCTCATAAATAAAAATCCGATCGACTCCACAGATGTGGGATTTGCTAGTGCTAGTCTCAGTCCGGTTTTTTGTTCTGTTCTCATGATCTTGGTGCCCTATGATCTCTGTGTGTTTCCAGAATTTTGCAATGTTATCTCGAGGGGATGCCCTTCAAGACTCTCTGTCCTAGTTTCTACGTGGAATCGAAGGAGGGCTCAATCCCATCCCTGGGTGTATTCTTTGCAACACATCCCCGTGAACTTCAGTGATGTTGTTTGCCCTTGTTACCAAGTAAAGTTGAGGACCAAAGTCCTACGGATACTTGTATTATCCCTAGGGCTCCAACCATATCCTCAGAAGGTGGTTAGACCCCCCAAACCCACCCCAACCACCTTCTCAGGAGGTGGTTGGAGCCCCAGGGTATATAGATACCTGTGCAACCCAGAGCTGGTTCGACCCGAGGTGCCTCTTTGGCCTTCAGCGCCTTCTTCTGGGCTGTGCTGACGGACAGAAACCGCGAGAGCGAGAGTCTTGCGGAGGCTGACAGATTCGAGACTGGTCGTTTTGCTTCTTTTCTCAAACATCGTGGCTGGTCCCAAAGGCTCAGAACCGAGAGCCCTTGTCCGAGAGCCGTTGACCTCGGACAGGTTCTTGACCTCGGACGGCATGTGAAGACGTTTGGCGTTGGCTCAGCGGTTGATGCGAAACCATCACTGGATCAGCTGTCAAAAACCACCTCCTGCAACCTGCAGAAGAGGTTCGTGAGGCGAATACAGGGTTGGCCAGCGCTTGATGCTTTTCTGGGTGGTGGTTTCAGATACAGTACTCGTATCTTGACTTTCAACCTTTGCTTGGGATGATCAAACCCGCTGACTAACATTTTTCAAGTGAGTTGAAACCACCATTCAGTTTTCTTGGGAGACTTGCCGCTTGCCCTTTGCTTGGTTACTGGCGGAGTAGAGACCCTCATTTGCAAGCTTTTTGTCAGTTTTCCAGAGTTCTTCCTCAGATGGTGTGCACTAGGAGCTGCTTTTGCTTCCCCTGACGTGCCGAGCTCAGCCTTGTTGGGGAAATGGATGTGAGGATGTTGTCAAAATTGATTATAAGGCATCAGGACATGTCTATGGCTCATGGCTCATTTGTTTTTGTACAAAGCCACATGGAGAAGATAACTGTGGGTTTTGGTGGTTGTCTGTAGAAGATCAGTTAGATTCACGAAGAGGCCTTTGTTCCATGCTTTCAATCTTTCCTGAGCACGCAAGCTTGGGGACCTGGAGAGATTCTTCTCAAAAAAGGATTTAAAAAGGAGCAACCAGCAGTCCAACACCATCCAACACCCAGCCGTGCGCGCTGATCCGGGAAGAAATCCGTTACATTAAAAGGCCCAGTTAGACTCACGGTCCGCGGATGGTCCGGACGGTGCCGCGGACGCTGGCACGGAGTCCGGTCCGCCAATGACGACGACGCGAGTCGTTCTCAGCTGGATCGGATGTCTCGCCTCGCCTCGCAGCGTGCCGCCCGTGCTGCCCCTCTTCGCTGACCTTTGGTGAGCCGTTGATGAGCCGATGACAGGCGAACAGCATGGCTTCTGCCAGGTGGTCTCTGCCTGTTCGGGACAGGCTTCTTGGTTCCCAAGGGCTGCAGCCGTTGGCGCTTCATGGAGTGCTCCAGTGATCCAGGTCCCTTCGTCGCCGTCAGAGTGGCCCCCCGGGCCCCATGGTTTTTTTGCTGCCCCAAATGGCCAGCTGTGGGCGCCCTGGGTGAAAAACCCCACTGAAAGTCATTGTTGTAGGATGCGTCTCTGATTCTTTCTGTCACTCCGGATGGATCCAGTTGTCAGGGACCTCCTTCGGCGACTCGTCGCTCCCGAAGTCCCAGCCAGTCGATCGGATTCCATCGGGTCCTGTGAACGATCGATCCACCAGAAGGGTGGGCTCGGACGGGGCGACGGTTCAACCCCACGTCGGTGAAGGCGGCGTTCGCGTGACTGAGGCGAACACTGCTGCAGACCATGACGATCTACTGTGCCGGGCTCGAGCGAAACTGAGGGACACAAGGGCATGCGTTGACCGCAAGTTTAGTTGGAAGATGGCAGGATTGGCACAGTTTAGCACATGATGTCACACATGCAGATCAGAAGAGGGACCTTGAAAAGCATGTCATTTTGTTCGGATAGTAGATTAGTAGGTTAGAGACTTCGAGTCAGCCAGCTCTCAATACCACGAGAATTTATTTTTTTTTCACTTTGTTTTTGCTTTTGAGTACGAACAAAAGTATGATTCTAGGGCATTGGTTTGTTTTTTCTTTGATTTTTCTTTGATTTTGTATCTCAGTCAGTGGTTTGGCACCTTTCTCTGGGCCAGAGTCTGCTGGAATCCAAAAACCTTGCAAAACCTCGAGAATCTTTGATTTTTTTACGATTGTGTTACAATTTCCATGGTATTTACAATGGTTTTTGGGCCAAATCGTAAAAAAACCAAAGATTCTCGAGGTTTTGCAAGGTTTTTGGATTCCAGCAGACTGT